>CAADRB010000013.1:76982-126817 GCA_900708905.1 Hymenolepis diminuta
GCCACAGTTTGTATATAATTGTCGGCTGTTTTACAGCTCGTCAGATCGCACAAGAGATAAGACAAAGGTAAGTGGATTGCATTCGATTTACCGATTGGAACTTTTTATGTTTTCCCATTTCATGTAGATCACAAAATAATTTCTGCATTTGTAGGTTGAAATGAAAAGCTGTGATTATATATCAAAAAGGCTGATTTGAATTGGAGACAACTTGGAAGAGGAACTGAGAGGGAAAATTAATTTTGAATTTTCACTGGTAAGTGAAGCTGTCTAGTCATTTTCGTAAATACTGTAAACACATTCAAATGTGTAAAATAACCTTGTACTTCCCTCTTAAGTATCTCTGTAAAGTTATTGGGTCTTCTTGCTGCAAATACTGGCCCGAGTGAATATTAATTTTAACTCACTTTGCTTCTTTGCAAACGTAAACTTTCTTCTTTATCATCCACATGATAACCTGGTTTTGTTTGTCTCTGTTAGAAAAATTGATTTAAGATCTTTGCAAACCCACTTCGTCTTATTTTACGTGAAAAGGAGTTGAAAATATGCTTAGCATAAAGCCATTGAATTGGTCACCTTTTCGAACATGGCCATATATCACCAGTGCTGATTCATTATTAAGGCATGAGTGATGTTTGAAAATGTTTACCTGTCTCAAAACTGAAAGTCGTTAGAGAGTGAAAGGTGAACTGAGATAGCTAGGCAGACCCTCCTTCATTAAATAACCGCTTAATATGCATTTTTTGCAATCCAGGGGACGAGTCAAGTACGATTACGACAAACCTAAACAATGGGCAATCGAAAATATTAATCCTTACTTCCCCTGCTGGACATTGTTGCAAACATATTTCTTCAAGCGAACAATGCTCCCATTTTTAAGTTCATCATTTTCGATCATATAATTTAACTGAGTTGCGAGCATAGCAACTAAGAAAATAATAATCACCATATTGCTTACATGAATGAGACTTAACGCCATCAGTAATCAGTAGACGATATCTGTTTTGTCCGGGATTTGCACCAGGCACGTTTTTATATCCCACAACTTTAAGAATGGTTACTGGTTACCGCATCAACCAATTAAATGCTTGAACGCTATTCATTGGTGAATTGTATCGGCCTCAGTTTGTATATAATGTCGGCTGTTTTACAGCTAGTCAGATCGTACAGGAGGTAAGTCGAACTTCAAACTTTAATGAAGATAAAGGTAAGTGGATTATGTTCGATTTACTGATTGGAACTTGTTATGTTTTCCCATTTCATGTAGATCCCAAAATAATTTCTGCATTTGTAGGTTGAANATAACACAAATCCATAAATAAACAGGAAAGTATCGATCCCGTTTCGCAATCAGAAGTAACTAGGTTATGTTCAAATGCTTTGTAATGAGTGTCGATGGCACATATAATTTAATCAATAATTAATAAAACCATGGCTTACTGTGCTACAGTTAATTTGTTCGTAATATTTCCGAATATCAAGACTTAAATTTTCGTTATCTGAGATTATGATTATTTTATTTTATTTCTCTATCACCTAATAGGTTATCTTAGTTTTTTGGCTGTATTTTTAAGGTCAAGTCTTAGCAAGTATGTTTGGTGTGTTGGTGTGGTAGCCCTTTAACTACGATGTCTGCTGCTTCTGAGGTTGTTCGTAGAAATCGTCCTGGAACAAAGAAAGAAGTAAATTTTACTTTATTATTAATAGTTTCAGGAATGGTGTGATTGGCCTGATGAAGTTTTTGACGAAGTTGACACAGTTCTCGCAGTCCAACAGGTAAGTATGTGTTATATAATTATTTCTTTCTGATTAGATTATTCAGCAGACAATTCGGAAAGACTTCCACAATGTTGAAGCAATTTTAACCGAACCACAGGGTCAGGATCTTGGCGTTTGGAAATATGAGCATTTACGTCAGTTTTGTATGGAATTGAATGGTCTAGCAGTTCTACTGCAGGACCATTGTACTCCCGAAACCTGTGCTCAGATGACCGCAACAGAGCAGTGGATTTTCTTGTGTGCCGCTCATAAGACTCCAAAAGAGGTAACCTATTATTCACTTTGGTCAATCGGATTATTCAATTCTTTTTACGATTAATTTTATTCCTTCCAGTGTCCCGCAATCAACTACACTAGGCATACTTTGGATGGTGCAGCTTGTCTTTTGAATAGCAGTAAATATTTCCCTAGTCGAGTCACAATCCGTGAGTCGTCTCTTGCAAAGTTGAGCTCCGTTTGTCGTCGAGTTTATCGAATTTTCTCACATGCCTACTATCACCATCGAAGTCTCTTTGATCAATTTGAAGTATGCCTACCCCTTTTACTATAATATCTTGCGAAATATGTCAGTTTAAATTCTTATTTTAAGATTTTGGTTTCGATCCACTCTTATTTGAAAACCACATTTTGCATTGATTCGATTTAACTGATTAACCTTTTTCTTCTCTTTCACTGTAAGTTTCATGCTTTTCTTTAGTCTTAATTACTGTCACTACTTCTACTTTCTGTAAAACTTGTTGCACATTTACTATTATGATTTCTTCGATGTTGAGTGAATTGTAAATGAATGTCAGTATTTGGAATCATTCACTCAGATCTCTTCCAGTCCGGTGTTTAATCAAAGGTTTAATCTCAATATTTGCCTTTCTTTTCATCTTCTTTGCAGCTCAAGAGGAAAAATAGCCAGATAATATTTTAGGAAAGCCAGTTATAAAGTTCTTTTAAAGGACCTTCAGCTACGTTATCTTCTCTGTGAATGACTGAAGTATATCTTGAGCTACACTTTTTTTACATTTAACCGTGCACCCTTTAACCATGCACAAATTGGCAAAAATATACCCAGAAGCTCTGTAGTTCGAAACTGGATGGCATGGTTTGTTCCTCTACGTATCCCAATAATGGTATTAATGTGAATGTTATAAGTTTCGGTCCTTAATAGTAAAAATGCAGCCTAAGCATTCATTCGCCTTTCTTTTCTCTTCAAAATTTGTCTCGAGATATTTGACAGTTGCTTAATGAAATGTTTTACTTGAGAAAATGGCTGTATCTATTTCATCTTAATAACTTCAGGACTGTTGTTATAGTTTATTATTTGCAAATAAAGCATGTCTGCGAAGTCAGGGACCACGAAATTAATGGTCATTGGCACACACCCAGTGTTGTGGATGGCCAGCCACTCTTGTTAATTCTGGTTAATAAGGGAGGTAGTAAAACGCAGGTTTCTCGTCAGAATTACTTTACAATACCTTCCTTCTTCTGTGGTGAGATTGGGAAGTCTGCAACTAGCGTAACTCAATTTGAATATGAAAATGATAGTTTTATTCTTTCAGGAAAAGACAGCCCTGTGTCAGCGTTTCACGGTGTTTGTATTGAAGTACAATTTGATGAACAAGCAGAATCTTCTTGTGCCGATGCCTGGTGCTGACGTTGAAGAAGTCACTGCAGGAGAAGGAAATACTAGCATAGCCGGTGGAAGTGCGTCGTCAGAAGCAAATTCTTCAACTGGCTCTAGCGCTGTCGGTAATGCTGATTCTGCTCTCTAGCATTTATATTCAAAATCCGCACGCATTGAAACGTGATGTTATCTGTCTCTCAATGTTTATTTACTCTTTCTTATTAATACTGTGAATTTAATAACGAGTAACCTTCGTCTTTTGTGGCTATGAATTTAAATGTAAATTTATGTTGATCCTGAAGTATTAATATGCCTACAATTGCTCAAATGCCTTAGGAACAACGGTATTTCTCTAACAGGCACGACAACTTCCTTATTTTGAAGATGTAAATACTTATTTAAGTTTATGCGTTGCATTGTTTGACTCCCTGGAAGAGCAGTAGTCGAATAATTCACTTCCAGAGGAACGAGTTCTGTTCAAGGCACTAAAAATGTGAGATTTTGCTTCCCATTAGAACTGTGTTTCGTTTTCTTGAAAATCAACTAGGTTTAGATTTAAATAAATGGATGAACAATTTAAGTCAATTTGATTGAAGCCAGGATAAGATTTCGAGCCGTTTTTATTTGAATGAAAAAGGAAGTAGGGTAGTATGAATGTTATGATTAAATCTGTTTAATACAAACAGTCTATAGTCATATTCATATGCATCTAGGAATCCTATCTCAACTTTAATCCATTTATGTTCCCCTTTAAACTTTACATTTCATTATTAATTTCGTGTTTAAGTCCTTAAATGAATTGAATCATATCGTTTCTGTCTGTATTTTTACATAATGAGAATTGATGCCTCGATGATATCTTTGTTTGATGTGTCACCCATCTTTTTGGGCATCCTTCAATTTGAAAAGAATATCGTATTTTTTATAGACCCCAGGCTTGTTACAAGTAGGCTCGCAACTTTGCTGTACTGAACCTTAGCACACCCAGATTTAACCAATGTCCTATGTTCAACATCTCTCACTCTCGGGGACTTAACGTCTGATCTGTTTAACGGTCGGTCTTCATGGCTTAAAAAATCTCCAGAGCACAAACACTTTGTCGTTCCAACCAAAGATGAATACTTTTTCTTTCTGTGACATCCTGATTTAGTTAAGAAATCAAACGTATGTACCTCGACCCTGGATACTTAAATTGAAGTTGCTCTGTTACCTAAAGAACGTCTTCAATCCCGTCTTGTGTCACATTGACTATCCATCATGCGCTGGTGAGGTATTTGTGTTTCTGCAAGGTCAGAGGTCGAAACACATCTAGTATGTGTGGAACCTTACCAGTTAATACTGATCAAGAGAAAACGGATAGAAGACGAACCTCCCATAATCGATATTTTTATACGTATTCTAACCATCACAATTTTCTCCTAAGGTAATATCAAGATCTTTCCTTATTCAGTCACTTTTCTACTTGATTTCCATGAGGTTCAAATGATGTCATCATGAATATAAGGTACTTCAAATAGACGGCTGCACTTTTGGTTTCTTAATTGCTTTCTCTTTACATTCCGCAGTAATTTATCTATCACCGAGCTGTACTATTATTATTGCCCACTTTCCTTCCATGGAAAGGCCTTTAAATATCCAATTAAAAAGCATTAACTTCCAATTCCATACAGAGACATGGTCAATGATTTTAAAAGATAAAATTAACTTTGTCAGTTGATTTGCATTGAAAAATTCGAATTAATTGGGAAAAAAATTAATCCGTCAAAGCCGTTAAAAATAGAATTGCATGAAAGCATGGACTTTCTCTCGCATATCTGACCATTTTTCTAGACAAAGGTATGTTTGATAAGTTATTTTCATCGCATGATGGAATCCAGTTAAAATGATGGCACATAAAAACAAAGAGTACTAGATTGTTTCCTCTTGACACCTCATTATTGTCGATCAAGCCTGCCTAATTAAACTTAATCAAATATCAATAGTAGTTGCAGCTCAGAAACACATACGGTGTTATTTAAATTTCTTTTCTGACGCATTTGCGACATCTCGTTCCCCCATTTCACTAGATTTCTATGTACCTTTAGGAAAGTTATATGGATTCTGATATTTAATCCACTTTATTAACATCTAAACATCAACCTGTCGATATACGACTTAATGTAGAACTATTGGTAATACTTCCATTTATGGATTTGTGAAGTTTATCACTAATCAAAACGCTTTTGGTGAAAAAAGCCTTGAAATATGAACACAACTAATTTGGTCAATTCTTCACTTTGCTGACATCCCACAAAGGAGCATATTCTGTTCCATTTGAACTATTTGTAGCCCCCAAATCTCTTCAAAGGTAGTGAACAATGACATCATTTTCGACTGCCATTTTAATTAAAAACAATAACTCAGACAGTGTGCATTTTAATACACCAAATACAGAAGAAATCAGCGTTTTAGTTACTCTGCAAAATAATGCACTTCAAGTCAGAATCATCGCTAGTAAAGTGATTCACCTAATATTACCTTTTCTAAGCATGTTCGTTCTAGCAAATGACTAAGCATAAATTCAAACGAACATGCGGAAATATTCTGCAGTCAAAGGTACGAGAAATATTGACTTTGTCAGCTAACATGTACGAGATTTAACGACGCCAAAGATACAAGTGACTTAAGAAATCAGATTGGAAAAGATACTAAATGTGCCTGATTAAAATAAAAAACAAAAGTATGAAATCGAAAGCCAATAATAAATCCATAACCTTCTTCAATCAAGACAACAGTCTAATGTGTTAACATTAATTAACATAAATGACAAGAATGTATAAATCTAAGATTTAACATATTCATGAGGTAAATAAAGTAATTAAAATAAAAACTGAATTAAAGATCACAAAATGAATTACAACAACACCCAAAGCGCCTAAGATACAGAGATGGGAAAGAAAATATTATTAAACTTTATTGTACAAATGACATGATTCAGCAAATACTGAGTGAGAAACCTGAGTCTAATAAGAGCTTATGTTCGAGAAATATGAAACTAACTAGCTTCTCTGTCAGGTCGGATATCGTCAAAAAGTTTCTACAAAATTATTGTCATGAATATCACGAGCTTACCCCTTTATTAATTCTTGCAAACAATCTGTCCACACCTTTATCTATGGTTATCTCGAAGGCGAACGCTGAAATAACTGCTGTGGTGAACATAACTGAAGGTCTTCTTAAAATGTTGTTGTAAAAGGCCCTTAGCATTTCGAGACAAAATTCCTCTCAAGTAAGGCTGAAACGGTGTGGTTTAGCGAAACAGAAAATGTATTGATTTTGAATTGAAATAACTTTAATAATAAATTAAGCATAAGAGAACCGAAAAATAATTTTTGGAGTGCATAATTTTAAGTCGTAATTCCACTAAAATATTTTAATTACTGAAAAGAGATTGCCCGATAAATATATCAGATCATGAATCACTACTAATGAAAAATCATTTACTTTATGAGTAAATTATTAGTTACAATTTATAAGGTTGTAATCTATTTTATCCATTATTTCAAACATAATTTAAGAAAAGAGTTGCCAAATCAAAATTATACTTTGCATATATGTTCTGAATGCTCAGTCTTTATATCACATACCCGAGCTCATTGGACTTCCGCACAGATCCAAATCTTGTAGGCATCTCAAATGAATGAGTTGGTAAAGTTATTGTCAACAAGTTGGGTGTGAATCCATCGATTTGAGTTTACGCATATGCTTATAATTTAGTGCATCGTTTTTTATTGAATGTCCAATTAGTAATTGATAGTATAGTGCTAAAAAGACCCTTGGGAAATTTTCATTTTAAAGATCCTCAGACAAATAATTATGAAGAGCTTGCTAATCTGGAAACATTGGTAATCAGATATATTTCATTCACTTATACACCAAATCTGTTGGGTCTGTAAATGGTAAAATAAATAAATGACCACTAATTGGATTAGTAATATCCCAATATGCATGTTTAATACCATAGCCATGCCATTGCGCAATAAACTGCTGATAAAACAAAATTGAACAATTTTTAATTATAAAGAAACCCATTTAAAAAGATGCGCATGACCATGCTAAGTTTTATTTAATTCTATATTAATATGTGAAATATTATTTGGCTTCAGCGCTAAATATAAATCGAGTAAAACGCCTTTCAATTTTAACATGTAGGCATAATAGCGCACTGATATAACTTTGGGTTATAGCCGCTTTAGTACTTGACTCACGGGATCTAAAACATTACTTGAAGCATACAGATATGTTGGAGAAACAGTCTCTTATTATTTATTTAATTTTTAATGAACGTAAAGAAATGGTTTGCGGAAAGCGATCACAAATATCAGTTTATTACTGGCCTGTGCTTTATCATATATCACAATAAATTACCTGAATGCCCAGATGTCGAATCAACGACCGTCAACTGAAATGTATTTGTCAAATGTTTACAGTATACTCATAAACATTTTTGGAAATAAATCAATTTCGGAGATAAAATCATTGTCCTTAGGGAAACGTTATCAGTACCACTTTAAAAGCTAATTTACATAAAAAGTGTTCAGATTTTTTAAAAACATTAATTGATTTTAAATAAATTTTACTATTTTTTGGTCGGATTACACTATATATAAGCATATTTTAGTTTTGTTTGTATCTTTCACCTATTCCTACCTTTGACCCACGCTGTTATTTCGTAATTAGGAACTTTACCGAAATTTCTTAATATGCAAGTATTAACTCCTTTTCAAATTTTAAATTACATTACTAAATACTGTTATATTTTTTCGCAATGATCGTATAATTTTGAGCAGTAAAGTAATCAACGTTAATTAATACTTTTCACTTGTTATATTTGCTATTATTGATTTCGTGTTTTTTGGTGTTCGTCCCCATGGGCCTTATTATATATATTTTTAAATTTCTTTACGTTTTATGGAGTCGTCATATCTCAACCTTTAAGAATTTTGTATTATTTCTGCTCTCTGCTATGCTTAGTTTGCTTGTTTGCAACAGCTTAACACGAGTTGTTTATTTTCAACATAAGATTATAGTAAATGAGTTTACTGTAATCTTAAGGCTTGCCTAATGGGAGATTGCATGTTTCAAATTCGAATTTTTATGTTGCATTCTCATTCTATATTGGCTTACATCTGGAAATTGTCCAATCATTTCTTTAGGGAACTGTACAGTGTGATGCTAATAAAAACACCCACATGGTTTTAGTTCTCAGGTCTCTTAAATGTGCTTAAGTTATAGCATATATTGAAAAACTCTCCCATCTTCATGATGGCAAATAGTTTACCTGATGTCGGCCCCATACTTGACCTCTAGTTTATTCACTCTTTTGCTCTTTTTCAGTTTGCGCTATGGCTGCCACTAGCGCTATTGGCGAATCAAATTTGGAAGCTTCTCCTCTTCCCCTTTCCTCATTATCATCATCCTCCTCCGCAGCTTCAAATCAGGGCGACGTAGATCAATGCGAGGGATACCTCATTGTCTCCTTCAACAAGTCCACTGATCGACCCGCCCCTCAACCTGCCTCTCAGTAAGTACTATATTGCGTTTTTTTTTATTGATTAATGCAAGTCTCTCACCAGCTCTTTGTTTTTTGCGCGTAAACTAGGCATCACACACACGTATAGTTGTGTGTGTGCTATCGTGTGCAAATTTGTGTGGTTGTCGCTCTTGTTGCCATAGTAACTAATCTGGGTTTGATACCTAGCACTGCACACGCGCTCTAGCTCCGCGCTCATCCACCCTGCTCTCTAAGTGTACTACTACTTTTTAAATGAGGGGGGAGAGGGCTGTTTCTTGCCGTCTCTTGAATTTGAGTTATGTTCATCTCATCTGTGTTTCTGGAATGGATTCCAGTCATTTATAAATTATAAGTTCCATCTGACGTTCACTGCCTTACGTGATAGCTTTAATAATTTTCCCTCCAGTTTCGGTAATTTCTGATTTGTTACCCAATAAAATCTGAAAATTAATATCTACCTGTTTAATAGTAATCGTGTTTCTGTGACTATATTTGGACATTTTTAAGCTATTGTTCACCGGACTTAAAATATTTTGTTTTATGTTTGGTGATTGAGTTGTTCAATTTAGGCCTCTTTGAGAAAAAACTCGATTAAATTAGTCCCAAATTTCTTTTATACCTCCAAAGACTGATTTCTTCAATGTTTTAAGAAGCATCATGACAATTCTCTTTCAATTTGTTTGACTAATTTATATTTTGAGTTGTTTTCGAAACTTCCTTTTGCTTCAAATGTACTTTGAATGTAATTTAGTGTGAAAGGCGATTTCAGAGGAAAATTCTCTTGATTCTCTTGTAATTATTGGTTAGTATCGGTAGGTATGATTTTGGATGGTTCAAGCATGTAATTGCACAATACAAGTTCACAATCCTCCATCAGTTCATACTAGATTTATCACTTGCCTTAATTAAAAATGAGGGTTGCATAATCAGATTTTGAAACGGCTTTTGAATGAAAGAAGTGAGTGTAATTCTTTTTATCAATTAATGTGATACTGATTACTCCTTATTAGTCATGTTCTTTGAGTGTTTCTCAAATTACGATGGTTTATTAATCGTCATTATGGATCGAAACCGAGCACTTATTTGCTTATTTTCTCTGATCTGCATTTTCTATGCTAAATTATGGCCTTTAAATCTCTTTTTACTTCATCTTTTCGTATAGTTTCAAAGCCACTATGGACATTCGAATGTGGACTCTAGCTTGGTTTCTTTAATTAAGCGACGGGACCTCTTAATCCGGTTGTTCGGATCAATCAATGTAATATTAACAGGTTTCCTGACGATTTTAAGGTGAAATCGTTACTGGTAGCATTTATAAGTAGCTATTAGAGTCTCTAAATGTGTAATTGCGATAATATATGCCATGAAACTTCTCACTGAAAGTTGGTAAATCAATTTGAGCTTGTCTAATCAAAAAATTCATGAGACAGCCTTCCGACCAATCGTGTTATCGTGGTCTTGACTTGAGTTTGTCCTTAAACCTTGGATAATTTTATTGCGGCAAGCGAATTCAGGTCAAATGAATTGAGTTGAATTGCCTATAATGCTCATAAACTTGAGTTGAATTTACAACGAAAATTTATAGTCATAGAAGTCTGTTTACTTCAAACTAGGCCCAAAAACCACGATTTAGCCTTGCCTATGTGATGACCTCATACATGCTAAATCAAGGTCACGACGCCCTATTGGTCGGTGAATTCATCATTTCAAAACATTCTGACTGACTTGATGAATCCCCTCCTTTATAAGGTCATAATCTGGACTCCAGGTCCCATGTTCTTATATTTGGAAGTGACATAAAGATGGATCAGAGATAAAACCGCTTTTTAATTTGAAATATCATAAATTTCCA
The DNA here is from genome assembly GCA_900708905.1 of Hymenolepis diminuta. NCBI lineage: Eukaryota > Metazoa > Platyhelminthes > Cestoda > Cyclophyllidea > Hymenolepididae > Hymenolepis > Hymenolepis diminuta. The sequence continues at coordinate 87,783 of CAADRB010000013.1, forward strand.
AGCATCAATTCATCACAGTATTTTCCAATTTTCATATTGATTTGGAGTCTATGGTTGAAAATCTTACTTCGTTGAAAATGGATTAACCGACGATCGCTTAATTTTCGAGAAGGGTATCGAACTCCTGAACCCTTTTACGTTTATTGCATTAGTTTGCTTCCTAGAATTTGATCTGAATAGGATGATACTAAACGAGATATAGTTTCGAGATACCGAGTGTGTGTCCTTTAGATCACAGTGTTAAAATTAAGCCGGGCACAACGATATACCTTTTCCATATTTTAAATTTCCTTGAAAATCCATCTTTAACAATAAGGAGTAATTAATGGTAATTTCCGCTGTGGAGACCACTGGTTTCCTACGAAGCGGAATAATTGAACTAAAACGAGTGCGAGATGCGTAATTATGACCATATTGACTATAATGCGTACCCAACCATTATCACAGGAGTTATATGCGCCCATAATGCAGTAGTTAACGTACAGGTCTACTAAGTCAAGTCACGGGCTCGATAACCGTCTGTACACAACTAGTGAGCTGAATGCCTGATTGCGCTTATTGAGTCTGATTAATAACGGGAATGACAGAATTCGAGTTTTCCATCAGAGTGGAAAATGCTTTCCTAAACGAGCTTAGGAACCATCTCAATGATTATGAAATAAGGTCCCATAAATGATTTGCTCGGTAGGCCAAATATTATTGGTTCATTCGGCAATTTGATTGATCGATCGCACTGTTTAACACTAGCTAATAGAAGAATAGTAGAATGTAAGTTTCTCATCAGATCGTGTTACCTATACCCAAGATGAGTAATGGATAATATTTTCCTTAATTGGGCTCGGGATTCTTATTTTTACAAGATGTACCACCGTAGAATTTCTATTGCGATCATTTGATGACTGTATTTTGCTTTAACAATTGCCTTTTTCCCAGTGAATTACGTAATTAGGCATCTGGAAATTTTGGTTTTCCCTTCAGCTTCATTTCCATGTGCTGTAGCTAAATGGTTTTAATTATGAAGCATACGGTTATTTTGAATATTAGTTGTAGTTTACGCAAACACCTCTAATGGGTCGTTAGTCAATTGGTTGGAGGGTTAACGCATCAGGACAGGTAAGATCTGGCTGGTTATTACAATAACAATGAAGTTTTGTGAATCGAAGTTTTCATAAAACGACTTAATCACCAGGATATAGAATTCTGAATGCGTATTAAATGTAGCATATTAGTTTGGAAGAGTGACTTATAATACTCATCTTTTGCAAAACATAAGAGTTGCTAGTTAGTCTTCGATCATTTATCCTTCCTTTATCTTTATCTATTTTGTTTAGATCTTCCCTGGCTTCGACAACTCCTCTCAGTGTCAACCCTTTAATTTCTCCTTCAAACCGACCTCCAAGAATATCCCGTTTGGCAGCTCTCGCGAATGGATATGACGTATCACAATTCCAACAACAACATTCCCTAAGTAATGCGTCTTCCGCCAGCTCAAGTGTATCCACCATTCCTTCCATTTCCTGTTCTCCTCTGTCTTCCATTGAATATGTCCGTAGATTCACTTATCCCGACGGAGATACCCACTATGATTGGCTTTCTTGTCCCTTGGCTGAGATGCAAGCGAAAGGCCTTCAGGGGCTCTCCTCTGGCATAAACTCTACATCCACTCTCTCCTCTAAACCCATTTCCCTTGCTCCTTCCGTCCCTAGGAAATCATTCCTCGTCTATGATAGTTCTCTCCCCTCTGCCAATCTCCCAACTCCCTCTTTAAATTATCGTCGTCAGCTGACAACTTCCAGAAAGATGCTTCGTTGCGAAGAGTGTGGAAAGTACTATGGGAATGAATATAGTCTCCATCACCACATCTGTCTCCGAAGAAAAGACGTCTGGAAAAAGGGAGATGTTCCAACTCAAGTAGTAGATGGACAGTTAACCTACTTCTGTCCAGTTTGCAATAAACCCTTCAAATGGCTGGGAAATCTAACTCGACATTACTATGTCCACACTGGACAGAGGTTTTTTAAGTGTGACATCTGTCACAAAGAATTCTTCTCTGCTTACCAAGTTCGAAGGCATATGAATTCGCATACAGGTTTGAGATTTCAGTGTTCAGTTTGTGAGAAGCCCTTCACTTGCAAATACGCTTGCGCTTGGCACGCGCGACAACATGTTAAAGAAACCCAACAACTGCAACAGACACAAAAGAATTAGTTGTATAATTGACACTCACTTTCCCTCCCTCTTCCTTTAAATTGTACAAATTTTCTAACTGATTTCTCTTTTGTGTATGTGCCTTTCATTTTTGAGTCCTTGGAGGAATAAGACTTGACGTAATACATGTTCTATTTTCTTTTCTCTTAATGTTATTAAGTATTCGCGCCTAGATAATGTATCGACTTTGTTCCCACACACTTGCGCTTTTCTTATTAGCATAAATGCTAAACGTGTTGGGTTTTGCTAAGAACCATACATTTATTTTTTTCGGTACGTTTTGTGCTCTATTTAGCACCTTAAAATTTGCATGCTCAATCTTGATTGGTCACTACTTAATGACAGAATATGTGTACATGTTATGTTTACCTTTCATTCTGTACTACAATGTACAGTGTTCTGTGGACAAACAATTAGATCTTAATGCCAGGTTTGGTTAAGAACCATTTATTGATCATTTGCGTGCTGTTTTTTAATCACGCGTGATATTAATTGTGGTTCTAGGTGATTCATTCTGTCAAGCCTACTTGCACGAGGTGCACATATTTTAATGTTTGAACAGGTTTTATCGATGACCTGAATTAAACTTGTAGTAAATAAACAAATTTATCGTTCACTCAGCCAATCTTAATAGTGCGCAAATATTCAATATCCAATCACTTACACTGAATAACTTTCATCCTATGGCGATTGGTTATAAACCTGACCAATAGGAGATAAGCTACTCCCTTTATCATACGCCTTAAAATTGAAAGCCGATGGATTCACCTGACGTGTTTGCACAGGTGACCTAGTTACCAAATTTGCCGAAATCGATAGAGTCTAGTCATTCAATTCAGCTGTGTGTTGAGACGCGAATTAGAACAGGCGAAACAATAAATGATGAATGACTGGTAATTGTAATCTGAAGTTCGCGTAAAGAGAGTTTATATTCGTCTCTCACTGTAAACACAAGTGCAAAGTTTGTTAAATATCGGGCTGCAGTCCACATTGTCAAAAATAGGTATGCTGGTAGAACGCACCAGCCTTAAAATACCGACATCGAATAACAATGGAGGAGGGGGGAGAGGGGGAGAGGGCTTCAGAGAGTCCTGAGTTGTGTGGCCACGTACAAACTTATACCTTCGCTCTCGCTGTACTTAAGCAAATCTGTCTCTTACAGCTCCAATGCTATTCTTCAGTTTAACTTTTGGTATGAAATACTAATTGATTTTCTATTTGGATACTTGGTTTAGGGGCAGCAAAAAAGAACAAATTGTAATCATCTGCCTACTTTTATCGATCATCTTTTAGAATAGGTGTACTTTTATAGAGATTATAAGATTAAGTTCTCTTAGCAAAAGGACAAATGTGTCAAATAAAGATGATTAATAATGGAAAAAAAGTTTTTTTAGGAAATACTGAATGGAATATCGTTATATCCAAGTTACCAGGACTCTATAAATTCGCATCTCTATCAATTCAATGCTCTCTCCTTACAACCACGTGACATTCAAGTTTCACTCTGTGCTTCAACGATGAATTGTGGAAGTATAAAAGTTTTTTGTTGGACTTTTATGAAGGAGTATCTCATTTGGACTTAATGCGGAATTCATAAGTATTATTACCAAATTTCAGTTGAAATCAAGATTCTGGTAGATGAAATCGGTTGATTTTCAAGATGTTACAGTTTATGAGGACTGGAACAAATAGAACTACCTTCAATGCCAATTTGGAATTTGGAGTAAGAGGAATCAGAACTGTTCCCTTATCAGCGCCAGATCCTCTAGCAATCCATAACATTTGAGATAAATGGTTTAATTAAATGGCATTTGAGCAGAAGATAACTATAAACTAAATATATACTTACGTATCTGTAAGATAGCATGAATTTCGGTATTTTGACTACCTTCTCGGTTAATTTGCCTCAGAAAACATTGAAACAATGGAATGCCAGACTGCAATTGCGTTGTAATTTTAAAACATAATGGTTGTCGCTATACAGGAACGGCTCATTCGATCTTACTAGGCTACAGTTGACTCAAATATGGGTAGAGTGCAGAGTCATTCCAACATGCTTTGTTAATTGAAACAAAGATTTCCTCATGTACTTCACAGGCGAAGGTTAACTCACTGCCAGATCGATGTCCAGATGTTAAGAGTAGCTGACCGTCGAAAGACCAACTGCGGAATGTGGATCGCCCATCCTGAGACAATGAAAAAACTATGCGCCTTTGAATTGTGTCTGTTAGTACCTTTTCGTCTTCCTATCACATTAAAAATAACACCTAGATTAAAAGGAATATCGGATGGAAACTTCTATCCTGTTGGGGCCTTAGGAGTGACCAAACGAAATAAAAAGTCGTGCATTCATTAAAAGATGACTAAGCTCAAATTCGTTCTTGTTTTATCAGATCGAGTCTGTAATCTACATGTTATGGATTAAAATACAATTCCTCACTAATGATTTCGTAACCATTAGTCAATCGGAATTTGTTTACAAGTAATCAAATGAAATAATATTATTTATATCAGTTAATACTGAAAACATGACATTTATGTGCACCTCGATTGACAAACTGACTTGCTCCTAGATAACATAAATCTCTGGCAAGAATAAAATTTCATTATATTTCACCAAATTACTGGCATTTTAATTTATTTAATTTAAGTCCTGTTTAATAACTAACTCACTAAATCCATCAGTCTAGACTCCTTTGTCGAGTTCGCGTGCAGAGGCCTCCTCAGCCAATCAGCAATCGATATCCCTGCAGCTTGGCGTTGTTTGCCTTTAAGGATCAAGCTCGTGGATAGTGACTCATAAGGAGCTCTGTTCGCTTAAAGTTCTTACTATCTCATCTCGTACGGATCAGTAAACCCTCTCCACTCAACACCTTTCTTGTTCTCGCTACTTTGGGAGCAGCCCAGCTAACTTCGGGAGCAAATGTATAATAGAAGGCTCTACTAGAAGCTATCCGGACTGCTTAGGAGGATTACCTAGCTGTAGCAAAACGGCTTATTGGTGTAGCATCCACTAAACTTTTATTTCCTTGGGCTCACGATTTTGATGCATGCAATAGAAATGACAGATCCATCTAGCAATTCTAGCAGAAACCAAAATTATTGAAATATTACAAATTGAAGTAATTCCTAGATTTATCATTTATAATTCTGGATATAAAAACGACTTCGTGCCAATCGAAGGTGTCGCATTTCTCATCAATGATTCACGACTTCAAGTTCAAAAATCCAAACCTATTTCCAACAGGTTAGCTATAATTATAACCTGGGAATTATTGTCTGTTGTGTGCCAACAGACTGCTCTTTAGAGAAAGAATTATTTTATAGGTAACTTGGTGTTGTATTGAAAGACATGGAGTGTAAATGTGTAAATATCTTCATTATTGGAGATTTTTACTGCTGATCTGGTCAGGGTGCTCATATAAATCGTATGAATAAAGTAGGCCGCTTGCAGGTTCAGTGGAGACTAGGGAAAATGGAATGCGTCTATTAAGTTTTTGTGAAAGAAACAATCCTTATTCTGTCAATTTTTCCTCCTAAAGCCTGATGAAAGACAACACATAGGGTACCATCCAAAACAGACCGAGGTGCTGTCCTTGACTGCCTTGTTTGCTTCTCTGAAAAGTAGTCACCTTTCTCGATATATGAGCATCCGGAGAAGCAGATGCAAACTCTGATCATAGCTTGATTACATCAAATCTCATGACTGAAGCTAAACAGAGGAGATTACATGGACATAAATCAGACAAGAATTTGGCAACAGAATACGGGAATTGACCTCATATCAAAGCATAAATGCCAACATCAAGGAAAGCTTGTAATGACGATCCTGGAACTCAACAACTTATAATATAATGATAGGATAAATGTGGTCGCATGGACTCCTGATTAAGTATGCTGGAAACACCGTTCTAGAGTTGGAAAATGAACCCATGGCATGAAATGGCCATGGTAAACTTGTGTGTTAAATTACTGGAGAGGAAAGAGGTACGAAAGCAGTGGTTAACTGACATGTCCGCGAATCATATGCCATTTATAAAAAGTGGTGAAAAAAAGCGAACTTAGTTATATTGAATGGGAAAGGGATATAATTTGAAGAAAAGTTGGCCAATTTTCCTGTGTTATTGACTATTAATGAACCCAGAAAAGCCTATAGATCGCCTCTAAAAGTTCTGGTGACAACTTCTTGACCATGGTCTAATTCGAAACGAAATAAATTGGCCTTTGATCTAGGCCTTTTGACTAGACATTATGCTGAATTATTTGGGCATCACCCAGTACAATCTGATGTAACCTCAAACATTACAGAACTGCCTAAAGATGCGAGCTAGAGGAACTAAAAAGACCAAGCAGGAGACCGAAAACTTCGAAAAGTCCTAGAGCCAATGACTTACGATCTGAATTTCTTACGTGGAGGGGATCATTACTGAAATTAATTAACGATTGCTTATAGGGCAGAATCTTTATATCCCTATCCTGGGTAGATACTGAATTAGTTAGTATTTACAAAGGTAAGGGAGTAAGAACTGACCCAGCTATCTACCGAAGTACCTTTCTCCATGACACGATAAGGAAATATTTTGTATAAGTAGTCTGTGAAAGGCTTAATTTGCACATAAGTGAACGATGATCAAATACTCAACATCGGAATGTCTACAGAACAGGTGGTCCTTACTGTGAGGACAATAATTCAGGAAGCTATCGGTCGATATTGTGGAATCGTACTTATCTTGGTTGACTAAATGAAGCCTTTGATTCAGTATTAATCCTCACAATTTTAAGAGGAGTACGAAAATAAAACTGTCCTCGAACCTAGTCAATTGCTTTATACAACTCTTAGATGTTCCAAAAGGCCAAATAAAGGAATCAAATGAAGTATTTTCTATAGAGAAGGACGTTAGACGAGAAGATACTATGAGCTTTAACATAGTGTTCCAATCTACATTGGATAAAGTCGGTTGCATATAAGAAAGTAATATTTTGCCCAAATAAATTCTCATATGTGGGATTCTTTATTTTCCACCTTTTAATTCCCGCATCTTTTAATTCCCCTTTATTTGAAAGTATTTATTTACGTTTCGGTTGTAAATGACGCTTAATATAAATCGACCTATCGATACGAAAATGTGCCTCATATTTTTGACATAGTGATTTGGGTCGGTTTGTATTGTCGGGTTGTATTCATAACCAGCTAAATTTCTTAGGCAATCTAAGATCAGCTACGGTATCCTACAGAGAAGATGAGATCAATAACAAAGTCTATGCAAACTGCAAGGGTTTATGTAATAATGTTGAGGATCTATCGGACCCCATCGATCGAATAAATGGAATAAGTCAAGTCACTCATGTCGCCAGATTACTTCAGAGGTGGCAGGCAAGCTACCCCAATTTATTAGTAAGCAAATTTTGTTTATATACAAAATTTTTTTTCGTTTGACGTCAGTCATGTCTCGTTATCGGAATCTTGGCGTGATGATAGATACTCGTTTAGGCATCTATGTGCAAACACACAAACACACAGCGGGATCGCCTTTGGATACTGTAGTGAAGATCTCATCGCCAGTCAATCACTTCTAATCGCCAAGTGTTGATAGACATCTGCTGGCTATAGCAGTTTAAAAGTTAGATTCTTGAGTTATGCAGGAGGCGAGTGGTCAGTGGGGCATTTAGAATATGCGGATGACATATATCTTATCACTAATTCTATTGATCATGCTGAAGAACCTTCTACTGAGATGTAAATTAATGCTCCATTAATGTGCCATTGAAATAGCCTATGAGAAAACGGTATAGAACTGGAGCAGTTATATCTTCTTTTGGATGAATACAAGGTTTATCGAATGAATTAATATGCATATCTTGGCTCTTCGATGAACGATAAAGTCCGAGTTGATGTTGCTGTAAGATTTAATATTATGAAGGCCAAAAGACAGCTAGTGATATTCAGACTATACAATCTCTAAACTTCTATTAAATTCAAAATTACTGGAATTGGGAAAATCTAAGGTCTCTCATACAAAGAGCCGGTTTAGACAGCTCAAATCAGACGTGAAACAAGTGTTCTGTGAAAAAGAGGGCGGGGTTTGGGTGCAGAAACCTAATAAAAAATTTATCTTGCTCTTACTATTCCAGCCACAAATAAAAGACGTGGGAAAAAAGGAAACAGTCTACATAGGTGCTCGGTGTCATCGACTCTTTGAAAACGTGCGTCAGATGAGAAGACAAAAGCGAACAGACTATCACCGAAATGCAAACATTTCACGAACTGTAGTGGATGGCTACCACAAGAGTAATGAGAGTGGTTATGAAATCACTTGAAGACATGCGCCTGAAATTTTAATGTAACGATGGTAAGGAATAACTTAAAATACTATGAATGGAAATTAAAATGGGGACAATCTGATGATTTTCAGAGCCCAGATGGCTTTCATTACCGACTTACAACAAAAGCTTTCTGACATTGCTTGAATCGCTTCTATTCCACCTACTGAATAGACGCTCTCCAGAATTAAACATTTTCCAATCTACCATGCATAATGATAATAACTTCGTATCCGTCTTTTCATTATATTATTTGATTAAATGTTTCTAATAAGGAAGGGAAAGACGATATTCTTCTGTTTTAGCAACACTGGTTCATACACATTACAATTTAGACAGGTTTAAATGCCATATACAAGATAGTAGTATACTATACTACTATACTAGATGCGGGAATTCACTTGTATGTGAACATTGTTACATCCTATCCGAAATTTGTCTTTATGAAATAACTAAGAAAACATTTAATTTGAAACTTTTAAATACATGGCAATATTAAAATATCTTCATTTTCACTGTTCTATAACCAAGCGCTCTTACATCGAATCAAATATTGTAACATATTAACTTATCTTTATAGTTATCTATAAATGTAAAATGATGAAATAAAATACGCTTTGCTCCAAGAAAAAAAATTAAGAACAAACACTATTAATAAAATATCAATAGAATTTTGCCATATTTTTAATAAGCTCTAAAATTGTTCTAATTGTGTTTTATTTGAGTGAGCTAATTTGCACTCGTCGTTATAGAAATTTGATTCTTACAAAGTTATCGCTTCTTCGCAAGGTTATCTTGTGGTTTAAGGTTTTCATTCCGTGCGTATCGTTTCCGTCGTGATGTCAGTTTCCGTGAGTAAAAGGGGGATTTTAATATCATTTTCGATTTATTGTTGTTGAATGTGTTACACATTGTGTTTTTGTTAACCGTTAAGTTTCAAAAACATGTTCCCTTGTTGACTTGAAACTTCTTGTTCGCTTTTTCTTGTGTTATTTTTATTGGTATTCTATATGTCTTTTGTCAAATGAATTTGAACTAATCTTTGTCGCGTTTCACTTCATATCTTATCATTTCTATTTCGTTTTAATTTATTTTAGATCTATACGTGAGCTGGTTATATACTGTTTGTCATTTTTTATTATCGATCGCAACATAAGATTAAAAATTTACCCGTTTTTGGTCCTTAGTATGTGCAGTTGCAAATTATCAGATTTGCATGATCATTCTTATGGGCTTAATTATTGCACTTTAAAGATCTGAATTGCATTGCCAAGTTTTTTCACACTTCGTTGAGTTTTAATTTAGTTCTTAATGTCTTGTATTTACGTTGCTTTACACACGTTGGTTAAGTTTGTTTAATTCCATTAGCTACATATTTCCTTTTTGCCTGCTCTAAATAATAATCTCTATATTATGAAAAGTTATGGCAAAAAATTACTTTCCTTGGCTTTGTACCCTTTACCTCATTGTTTTCATCATTAAATAAGCTTACACTTGCGGTATTTTCATTCATGAATTTTTTGTGATTTAGACTGAAGAATTTCAGAAGACTCTAAAAAACCTTCAGACTCATCCTGAAGTTCGTCTCTTCGTTCGGTCCTCAATCACCGATCGAAACACGATTGGAGCATGCATGATTTGTCATCAGTGGCTCATGGTCTTCCGCTACATGTTTGAGATGGACCTAATTAGACTCGAGGTTGTTCCTATTTCCTACGACAACGAACCCGAGGACTATAAATGTCTTCATTGTTCAAAACGTCTTCCAGCGGCATTCCTTCCTGACTTCCAGCTCGCGGCCTCAACTCCCGATGAACTGGAAGCCCTTCTTGCAAAATTCCAGTGCCCTCAGCTTGCTCTTGCTTTTGAATCTGAAGAAGTCCTTGAAGCGACGAATTCTTTTATCGATGTTTACAAAAATGTTCTTAACTTCGTCCGAAATAACGCAGAAAGTCCATTGCTCAATGCCTTAAAGAGACTGGAGGATTATCTTCAAACCCGGAATTCTAAGTATCTTCTTGGAGATCAATTGAGTTTCGCAGACTGCATGTTAATGCCAAAACTTCAAGTTATGAGAGTTCTCCTAAGAGCCTGCAAACAATGGGACATTCCCCTGGAGCTGACTGCTATTTGGAAGTACGTCAAAGGAATGTATGAGACTACTGCCTTCACCGTGACGTGTCCTCTTGATCGTGATATTCTGACACATTATCGAGAGAACAAGGGTCTTGCTGTTCCTATGACTGCTCTTCGCAGTGCCGAAAATTATCTTCACACTTGTCCTCAAATCGCCGAACAGAAATCAATCACAGCGTGAAAAAAGGGATTGCAATGGAACATTTTGTTTAAATTATGATCTTCGGGCTATTTTTAATAACAATTCGTAAAGAAATATGTAATAACGCGATATATATGTATCTATATATACGTGCACTGTCAATTATATCAATTTCTCTGTCATTTTCGGTTTTCTCACATTGTGAATACGTTTGCTTACCTCGGAATTTCGTGAGGCAATGTATTTGTGTCAAAAGGGCATTTAATAGCGAAATAATGTGGGCTTCGTGTGATATGCTCTCCGTTCGTATCGAAGACCTTAGAATAGTCCGTCTAGATCACGTTTGTGTCTGGAGGAATAGTCGCTTTGTTCAACTATTGAGCTTTCATGCATTGAACAATGACGCGTAGCATTTACGCGGGAGGAGCAGTGACGCACCTTATCGATTGGTTTTTTGAAGTCTGTGTCGTATAGGTATCTTGTCTTGGTGGAGTAGGCGGATATTATTTTAGGAAGCCCAGTTCTAGTTTTTGAGCTTCCCAACGTGAAGGCATTAAGATTGACGAGTTTCTTTCTCCCATGCCTTTGTCTGCATGCAGGGTGATTTGAAACACGCATTCGCTTAGTAAAGAGTGACTAATTCAACGCCTCGTGTCCCACAACCCGTGCGTATAAGTAGTTAACGAGATTTATCCAACAGTATGCTGAGTATATTCTGTATATTTGTAATTGCGAGTTTACATTGCCAAGGTGCACTAGAACGATTGTAATTGTGCTCTCGATAGCGCATTTGAGTCGAAAAAAGAGTGGTATTTGAAGGTGATAGTAATCGTTACTCGAGTTTGCAAGATCACATGTTTTCTGAGGAGGGCGTTAATCTTTTCGATATAAAACGCAATCTCTTAGAAGAAATTGTCTAAATTTTTAGAGTACCCTTAATGAATAGCACTGAATTTAGTCAAGATATATCCGATAGAGTGAGGAGCTGTAAATTCTTTTGCGTTTCGAATAGATTAACACTTAGAAATACCACCTTTTGCACAGCATCTGTTTGAATATTCGAGGCGATCGAGTTTTTGCGCGTGTTAAGATACGATTATTACGTTTTGCTGAACATCGGTGGTAATTTGGCCCAAAACGCACTCAATGCATTTGAACAATCGAAATACCAAACTGTTGGAAGTGGATGCTCTTTTGCTACTGCGCCCAACCCCACTTCATTATTGTTGAGACGCGACGTCGTTGTGATGAAGACACCTATAAAAGACCTCCTCCTTCTGTGACTTCGTTTTAAGTATTAATTTTCCTGCCAAAGAAATAGTGAACCTCGTTTGATTGCACTCCGACAATATTAGCAATATCTCTTAATTTCAGGGTAGTAGTCGATCCCTCATCAATCGTTGCAATGACAGTTAAAAGGGGTTTTTTCTGTCTGGTTGTAATATAAAATTTAACTTTATTAAAAATAGAGACCTTTAAGCACAAATCTTATAAGTGAAATTATCTTGAGATAGGCATCAGACGTGGAATAACTGAAGGATATAAATATGTAGATATGAATTTGTGTGGAGAGGATTTCAAAACACCTGAATTTGAAATAGTTTAAATCAAATTAAAAAGTGCCTTTTTCAAAATATTTTGCCATTAGAACACCTCTACATATTTTGAAGTTTAAAAATGACAAAAAAGGAGAACAAAACAGAGTTTAATTTTATAGCGATTGATTTAGAAGGTAATCAAACCCAGATCTTATGTTCAAAAGACCGTTCCTTTCTCAGTAGGGAGAGATCTTTTCAGGCGCATAGTGCAGGGAATGATAAAATTTTTGTTATCCAATTCTCCCATCACCACAATTGTACTTAGTTCATTTTATAAAAATGTTCCTCGTACTGAAATACGACTTGGACAGGAAGGTGTAGAGATTTTTCAATATTACATTTACAGAAAGGGGAAATTATTGGAACATGAAAATTTATCAGAAGCTCGATTTGTACCTGTGCGACCCTCTAGATTCCTGAAAATTCGTTTCCTTTTCAAGGCCATCATGAAACGATTGCACCAGATTTCGGCTTTCATGAAAGATTTTCTTTTAATTGTATTTTCGTCACAATTTATATCACTATCCCTATTTTATTCTTCTTGTCCTCGAGGCGAGCGAACGTCCCGATTTAAACAGTTTTATGGATAGGATACCTTAATTACTCCCATTTTCACAGTCTCAAGGCTCTTTCTTTATATGTGCCGATATTTGCAGCCTCGGTTCAAGCTTTTCTCCTTTTGACTCTCCGCCCCAACCAGTATCCTGGACTTTCTCCGGCTGTTTATTAACTTTCCTTAGAACAATGCCAACAATAATTTCATTCCTGTATCTACAAAGATGGCTTCTCCGGTCACCCTCCCGATCTCTACATCCTGGATATACTGGAACCTTTAGCTAAATTCCCACCTCATAACCACTTACCCATCCCAGGTGTCGCGGTTAGCAGTGTAATATTATGAATGTTTTATTCAGCAGTAATTAAGCATTACTCGTATACATCAAAATGCATTGGGCTAGATCACTTAGGTTTCCGTGCCTCATATCAAGATAACAGCACAATAACCCCGTTATAAACATTTAAAATATTATCAAAATGCACACATTTAACAGAAGACTTAATAGTTCTGTCTTGAAGTCTGTCTTGAAAGGACGGGTCAAAGTTTTGTCCTTAAAGGATTTCCTCGGCAGAATCTATCTGTTTAACCGAAATCGCGGAAATGTACATGCCGATTTCCTCAGATAATTTGTGCAGAAAAGGCGAATGTCCATTTGCACAACCGGTGACAGTAATCCGAAACTGCGTATTTGCAAAAATTATCAAAAAGACTCCAAGAACCTTGCCATGTCACCTCGATACATTTTCTGGCGTCAACCTGAATTCTAGTTTCAAATGCACTCTTTTCTCTCTTGAACAATTTTTGTTAAATTAAAGTTTCTTAATTAAAACAAATAATTAATTATAAACAAAATTTCACAATTTTTTTACAACCAGATACCGTAGTGGAAGTATTATTACTTCAGATGGTGAAATATGCATATAGTTTGATCCTGAGGAATCGACTTAAAATTTCCACCATGTTTCGTCGGTCATCAAGTAAAAGCGGTGGGAATAAAGAGAAATAAATTCCCTTCGAATAAAAGAATACGAATATAAAAGTTCACTAGAATAGTTGTAAAAGGATAATGTATCAAATTAATATCTCCCTCATCAGTTATTGCTCTTAATATGACCACAGTATTACACAAAAAACTTTCATAGGAAACACCTCAAATCGGTTAAAAAAAGCTTACTAAATGATATAGAAGGGGAAATCCAAATGATACAGAGAACTATATCAAGACATCAAGCGGTCTTGCTTCATTTACTTTTCGAATTCGAGGTTTAAAATGTTTTCTAAATGAGTGGCTCACGTCCAAAAAATTCAACTTTCATGACTGGTCCCCCTAGAATGTAACAAATGCTAGTCCACGAGATTACTGATCGGCTTTTAACCAAGAAGGGTCGATCGTGCTACTTCAATCCATTTCTTTCTAGAATGGTTGAGAAGGCAAAACGATCTTACATGATTTCCAACAGGTTAGAGTTTTGACGTTCGCGGGGCTGAGATATCAGTGAGGTATAAAATACCGATCAGGTCAACTTTTTTAGAAATAAGGAAATAGAGGAAATCGATATTTGTACATTTCTATGGTGAGAATTGCAGATTTCTCTTGATCTCTGCCTCGAATTTACAAATTGAATGCAATTCATGGTTCACGCACTGTTAAAGCTTAGTTTTAAATGTGGAAAGTTGTTCTTGATGTCAATTTTTTTAAGAACGAGACGGTACATTTTCACGAATATGGCATTTTTTGATAGAAAAGGGAGCTTCCATCTCAGAGTGCCCGGATTTAGGCGGGGAAAACTATCTCATGCTCATGATTGGATTATAACGTAATAACTGAAAAATCGAGATTTCCACTAGATGGTTGTTTCTTTTTGTGATAACAGTGAGCATTAATATAGCCCAAAGTCTTGGCTTTCCTTTGAGCAGGGTAGCTAGCCGCACAAATCTACCTGCTGAGAAATCTTGGAACAGGGAAAAATATTTAAGATAAATCCCTCCCTAGCAACCATAAGATCGGAATAAAACCGGGACAGTGGGAGAAATATGTATTTTTAGAAAAAGGTGCTGAAAAATTGATTAATTTTAGGAGAACAACTAAAGCTGCAGGTGTTAGAAAACGTGAGAATATCATTAAACGGGTTACGGGTCGAGAGGTGAGTCATACAGAGAACGTGGTGGAGAAAGTATAGTACTGGATTATGTAGATTAGGTGAATATGATAAAAAATATTATTAATCAAAATAATAATAAGAGAGATCAGATTTTTGGTATAGGAAAGTCAGGAAAACCATCCTGTAGACTTCTCCAAAGTGAGTATATGAACGTGCGTCCCATGACTTATCTCTCGATTTGATAATCTAATAAACGATATTAAGTATGAGGACATGAATTTCGAATTTCATAATTAAATCTAGTGTTAGGGTAACAGGAACCGAGGTCACCAGTTTAGTAGCTACTAAACTGTAGGAAATAATGAACAAAAAACAGATTGTAGAAGCTAAGACTGTAGCCAGCAGCTAACAACAGTAAACAACTGTTTCAAAAAGCAAAGCGCAAAGAGCTACCTGGGGCAGAGTGTATTGAATAAACTACAATGAGGATTCGAGAGGGTAAGGGGGTATGTGTGACAGAGAGAGAGAGAGAGAAAGGTGATGAGATGGAAATGTACGGGCGTGTGTATGCGTGTGTTTGTGTGTGTGCGTGTGTGGGTGGAAGTACAAAGACAGTTAATATGAGTCACTTAGGTAAGGACGCACGTGGGAGTATGAGTACCATTGTACTTAAAAATGAAATGGGACACTCATAGAAAAAGGAGGAGCCGATGGTAGATGGGAGTTTCAGTCGCAGGGGTGAAAAAAATCAACGTATTTTCACAAAAAATATGAATAAAGAGTAATTTTGGATATGCATAGAGTCATCCTTCACTAGACTTGTTCTCCCCGTCTCTGATTCTTGTTAGAACTGGTATTACTACACACTGCTACGATGCCTAGGGTAAACACGTTGGAATACAAGGTATTTGAGCCTCCTCCGATTAACAGTTTGCAATGTTTTGGTAATATGTGCCAATTCAGCTATTCAGCACCAATGGCTTCATAAATTTACTAAATCTGTAATACTTTGACACACTATAATGCTACTTAAATAAGTTAGTAGCAAGAAATTTAGAAGAGCAAGAATATTGCGCGTAAGCTTTGACAAATTCCACGGGAAGTTAAATTTCAGCATTTAAGATCATTCGTATTTAAGAGTTACTATCAGAGATTGACAACTTTATGTGAGTGACTGTTGCCTTAAATCAGGCGACACCTGTTAAATTACGATATATCCCTGTACATATTTAAAGATCTTTCTTGCACATCGAAATTTTCAAATTAGAAAACTCGAGAGAGGAATGGATTGAGGTTGGGTGGAGGGAGAGAACAAAGAATCAGAACAGGACTTCAGAACATCTGGATTTGTAAAGCAGGCAAGTGAGTTAAGCCATAACGGAGAAAATGAGTGCAGATGTACTTTTAAGTGAAACGAGGCGGTTGTCAAAGGAAGGAATCGGTAGGCGAGTTTAGATATGATTTCACTGCGACTTCGTGGACGAAAAACCCAAGTATTGTCATAGAGAATAAAGAGTAATTCTGGAAATATATAACTGCACCATTCAGCTTCCTTCCAGCTTTGAGGTACGTAAAGGCAACTCTAATTTCTGGCTGTGAATCGGTCCAAGTGCACTGGTCCTGTTCAAGCCAAATGTCATACTCTTTGGGATGCCGTGGGAGTTAGATGAGGAAACCAAAGCTTGCGTATGAGGGGAGAATGAAATATTGTAAGAATAGTAGAGACAAAATAAACTGAACGGTGAACGCAGAACGGCTAATCGAAATGTCATGTCATTACAAGCAATCAAGAGAAAATGGGATATACGAAAACTTAAAAAAGGAGGAGTTATTACAAAATTATGAAGAGCAGGTAATTAAGAGTAAATGGAATACATACGAATTTGAAAGGAAGTAGAGCTGTTCGGTCGCTTTATCTCGGGGTTGATAATTGCATTTTTCTTGAGACGCGTCTTCTTTCGTTTGCTGTTTGCCACAATTTTACCGCATACTGAATGAAAATAATGTAAAGATGTTGGGATATGAAGACTATGATAATATTTCTGATATTAATGAATAACTTTTATCCAAGTGGCCTGAGGTTGTACTTTTTAATGCTGTCATAAGCTGTACCGCCATTAGCAGTCTCCACCCATGCGTTCACCAATCATAGCCTACCAACAATTATTGTGTCCAGAAACATCACCCACTTCCCTTCTACTCCATTTGAGGACTTTTGTCGTGGTCATAATTTCTCCCATTTTCAGTCCACTTCAGTCTAGAGTAACAACTTGTTGATAATGCGAAAAGGCAACTTCTCGTGTCATTATGGAAGGCGACAGAGGAAGAGATTATTACTCCCGAAACTCTGGGGACCCATTGCGACCATCGGACTCCTCACAAGACCTCGATAAAGACTGAAGGTGGATTCAGCTCTCAAACGTATGGATAAACAAATTTCACTGGTGCTGGATAAAATGAATAATTTTTGGTCAGGAAAAATTAGATTAACAATTCATTGTTAATTATTCACTTAATTGAATGTGCTGAATATTCAGACCGTTACCCAACACCTAAATCGGAAGGGTAGGGACAACAATTAGGTAATTTAAACGAAAGGGTAAAATGGCGACACCAAATTTCCCCATACTTTCAGACAATGCATAAACTTTAGTGCAACTCCATTAAACTCACCAATATATCCGATATTTCCAGGTTAAAATTAATCTTATTAATCTTTTTTAATATTTCATTTGTTTATCCTTTACAAGATTATCGTCATAGACATTTCTAAAATAAAATACAATTTGAATAATAAAATATCATCCTTCTCTTGAGTGATTGAGTGTGTGAGTTTGACTAAGGTGCCTAAACAATGGGGATAATAAAGGTGAAATTGTTTTCTTTACGTTTCGTTCGTTTAAATAATTAAGTTTATTGTGTTTTATTAAGTAAAAAATGGTTACTTGAATTTATAAAAAATCATATTAATTATTATTAAATTTACGTTCAAATTTATCTTCATTAAAATTTGTAGTAAATTTACGCAGAAGATAGACTCACTTACATTCTGAGAATAAAAAATAACAAAAATAATCTTTCTTAATTACTTTATAAAAATTCGTTCCAGCTCGTAGGAAATAGTTAATTACGTAACGGGAAACTTTATCAGCGATATGTATGGTAAACCTTGAGATCTCTTCAACAGACATTAATTTCCGCTGCAGATCTGCCTATCGGCTAAACCATGAGAAAATGAATGATTTAATTAATTAATCATTCAATTCAATTAATTCAATTTGGGTAGAAATCAGTTAGAACTGAGCAATCATTAAGGGCCGCCCTTTCCAAAGGTACACTGACCAGATAAAAATAGCTTACTATTTTTTTATTATTTGGAATTATTACCATCTACACTCCATATTTCTGTTAGAAATCGAGCTTCAAAAGGACACCTTTACAAGGATTTTATATCTCGAGATTTTGAGACTTGGCTATGTTCAAACCCGAAATTTTAATCTTCAGAAGCATCTAAACACGAAGGAAAGCAAGAAAACTTGTTTTGCGGGGTTTTGAATTATTTGCAAGATTATATCAATTCATCAATATAAAGCTGACTCTTGTGAATAACTTCTCATCTGTATCTCTCCACCTCCACGTTTTGTCCTATGTAGGTCAGCACGTACGCTTTGTCCTACCTCCACGTTGTTAACGTATTTCTCTGCCCACTTTTGCTAATCGCCTGTCCTTTTAAGTAATATTAAACTAACACTTTGTTATATCTTCACATTTATGAACTGTTTTTCGCTAAAATTTTAACAAACAAACCACCCAAAACGCAGTCCCTTCTATTCAAACTCAATAAGACGTATTCATTTACTCTCCCAACTTCCTTCTAACTTTAAGGCAGATTGGGACTGCCAAATTAGCGGCTTTGGATGTGGAATTTTAGCCCATCCCAATTCTTACACTTTGCACCCTAATACTGTGGACATCCCACTTATCAGAAGGGAGCGCCACAACAAAAACCTTATCAACTCATGCCTATGTTGTATGGAATCGATGATGCGATCACGTGACCTTTGATCAGATATCCTGAGCTGCTCCCAAATGCAGAAAACTCGGTTCTGTCCACTCACCAAGTCAACGGGTTCTAACTGATTGGGTGTTTGCAGCCCTCTGACCTAATTTTGTTTATCCCCAATCTCCAAGTATTTAAACCCACACAATATACTGCTGCGTCTGTTCAATCTGTCTTCCACTGCACCAGCAGCTGCGGTAACTACTTCATTTCTCCTAATCTCATCTCTTAGCATAAAAAACTTTGCTGAGGCATATATCATATACCTTCAATAAATATTTGATGACATCATGTCGGGATAGGATCCGACCTCCAGTTTAACGTGCGTTAAGTACAGTAATAATAACAACTCTCGAGCCCATTTAGGAAGGCGTTTTCAACAAAGAGCCTCTCTGGTGAGAGACTAAAATTCTGACACCTTCTTTATTAGTGCAAGCCATCAAGCATGTTGCCTTTGAAGAAGTGAAAGCAGGCTAAGCTAGCATTCTTGTCTCTAGTATGGAAACACTTATCAGCTTGAAAACTAACCAAATTAATATGGGAATAGGAAGTTAGCATGCCGAGATATACTCATCTTCTGGTCCCATACAGCGAGAGATGGTAGGGGCAATTGTGGCCAAGTGGTCGCTTCCTCTTACTCTTTGTACTCTTTATATTTCTTGATCCATATTTTCACCTTCCATGCATCTTTTAAACCCTATGCCATTAACTATAATATGTTCCTTAATAAAGAATTATTCGGATCACGCTCCCTAAGTCATATCAGTAAAAGGACTCCAAAAACATGCAGTGGACATATACACTTAATCGGAATGTATTTTACGCCTGTTTTTGTTATTCATTCAGTCAGCGATTTGAAATTCTATTTGTGATCGCCATACGTAGTCATGCCGACTAAAAAAGTTACAAAATCACAAGTTTTGATCATGGAATAGCATCCAAACTCGCGGAGCAGCAGAATAGTGCAATAAGGAAGAAACGGAGGGGTTTATAACAGTCAGAGTATCGAGATTCCTAATACATTGATTTCAGGAAGAATTGATCTGTCTGGTTCCTCGTAATGTGAAAATGTCTCTAAGTTCAGTTTTCATGATAAGGTACCTGACTGAGTTCAGGTCCGCGATATTCAGACATTGTTAATCTGTTACTTTAATTGAATGATTGATTCATTCGTATCGTTTCACATCTACGAGCAGACATACGAGATAGGCAAAATCAATTTTAATTTACTCAATGTGAGATCCAAAACGTTGGCTGAGAGCTACTTAAATTCTATTGAGAGTGGTATGATTTTGTCAGGATATCAGAACGGCGTGCACTCGCATGCTGATAAGGTGGCCGGAATTCTTCATCCTCACTCTGGGCTACGTTCGACGGTGTCCTATCAGGTTCTAATCGTGGCCACTTTTGGCTGATAAATAATTTAATTGAGGGGTTAACCATTTCTTTTGCTAAAAATCCAAAGGAATCGCTAAGCAAATTGTTCTAAGGTTGGCACAGGATGAGAATTAAATTCGACAAATATTCATCGGAAGTCAAACGAATATCATAAAATTAGTCTATTAAAACCCGTCATAAGGGAGACTTAACCCGTTTTTACCTCAAGATTGCGGCGTGATTACATCAGGTAACTGAGAGAGAGGAGAAATTGTCCTCTGATTAAAGCTAGCACTATCGGTTTAGCCCCGATTATTTTAACCAGAAACCAAAGTACTTTTTAATCTGATTATGAAAACTCCGAAAACTTTACATTCATTGTTTCTGTTATGGAATCGAGATACAATCGCTACCTAGAAGTCTTCAGACATTCATATGGTTTAAGAACGTACTCACGTTCGGAAATGAGTTGTTCGATTCCAAAGAGAGTGGAGGATTTTTTAGAAATATAGGTATGGGGGGGGGGGGCAGGAAATAATCAAAAATTGTCGTACAAAAATCAGGAACCACAGATTCTATGGTGAAGTTATGGGAGGTTTCAGAGAATGCGGACGAGCACTTGTGTGCTCTAGAACCATTAAATGCTTCTGAGAATCACTTTCGAGTAATTCGCTAATTTAAAAATTTTGGAAAAGTAATACCCTATGTTTAAAAGTTCGCGTAAAACCCAAAGTGCTCCTGCCTATCGATTATCGATTTCCAATCGCACTTGTCTTGCGATGACTCAACCAATTTGACAATTTTAATAGGCTCTTTTTTTAAAAAAACGATCTAATTATTAAAATATTTGAATTTATTCCTATTCACCCACAGGATTTGCCTGGTTTTGTCTCTTTTATCAAATATTGCAAACCAGTAAATAAAGTCATTTATTGTTGGAGTTTGGTGCTTATCTGAACTGACGTTTAACAATATTAAAGGGATATCGAAAATTACCTTAATTGATTGTCAGATCCAACGTTTTTACATGTTTCCTCATTGGAGTATTTTATTGACGTTTGAAGGTTATGATGTGTGTAATCTGACAGTCACTTTCTTGTCATGTTTGTTTTGTGGGATGCGGTTGACTTTGCGATTTCGCAATTAAATTACCCAAATATACTCTGATTTCGTTTATTAAATCTTGAGAGTAGATAATTATCGTGACATTTACTGTTCAATATTTTCAAATGTTTTAACAAAAATATGGAAATAATGATTGAATGCGATACGTTTAGATGCAAATCTGGCCATGATGCGATGTGCTTCGAAGCTGTGTCATTTCCGGCTGTTTAGTGTATCACTTTAGTACGAATATCACTTTGTTGTAAATGTCTAAATCTATTTTAGTATGTGGCTTAGTTGTCAAAGCTATTGACTCTTATGTCATTTTTATTGCATATGCACATTTCATTTGCATTTTTATTGCTAATAAGTATAATTCTGAATAGTTTTATGGTCCAATTGGGACATTACAATACTTGCGTGAAGTCTTACAAAGAGGACCACATTTACGACTCTTTGGAAATTATCTTCGTGCAAATATTGTTAAACAAGTCCCATCAAATTAAAAAATTTTTGAATTAAATTTGTCCTCCTTCTCTGAAACGGCTGACCCATTTCCACACAAAATGCTAGCGTTTTATTTTCGAAGTGATAAAAAGTTATGTTGCAATGGTAACCACATTAATACGCTTTTACTTTCGATTTTAACATTCAATTTGTTTTAGTGTTTTAGCTAAAACACACCCTTAAATAGGCGGAATCTAATAATCAGAACGAGATGGCAAAACCAATAAGGTCCAGTACCTCAAGTGTCGACACCAAATAAATAAATTTAATTATCAAACACAGAGTGGCATACCTGTTGAAATCAAATTAATTAAAAAAAACGAAGATCATTCTGAAAACATGCCTTAAAAAATATCAGTTTGCTTTGTTGTGTTTCTTTTCATCTAATTAAGATACCTTTTAATGCTATGAAGGGGGGAAATTTTTAATCCTTTTACTTTGAAGTAAAGGAGGTTATTACGTTTATGCCACCCGATGGGAATTATATAAAGTAATCCGCCAGTATTACTATTTATGTAAAAATGAATCCAGCAAAAATCTCCGTTTAAATTTAATAAACAAATTATTGTTTTCGTTTGAATGATTTATCCAATGAAATATATTCAGTTAATTTGGAATTTAAGACTCACTGAAAAATAGTATATGTTTACTGATTGACGATAAAGTGTGTTAGCGTTAAGAAAAATATAAAATATTTGACAAAAATGTTTTTTGTTAGTTTATAACTCATGGACAATTCAAAATCTTCAGACTTTTGCATATAATTCAGCATATCTTGGCAGGTTTACATATATCTGATTCAATTTTGTGCAAATTGTCATGATGCTTTTGAATTTTTATAAAAACTACACGTAGGCGACGAAAATAATAAAATAAATGAGTAATTCCATTTAAATCATTTCCCTTCTTATAAAATTTGGTACGAAATTATCCGCTTATACTTACAATGAACAATAATAGTTTCTTTATTCACGCAAGTGGGATACATGATAACCGAAATAATAAAGCTACATTTATAAGCATTCAAAATATTTATTGTCAAATCCTCCTTAAGATACTTAAATCCCCACCTGAAGCATTGAATGTGATACATAAAGTTTTCTCTAGAATATCATTTTAAGTTACTCAGGAGTGGAATTTTATACTTTGTGAGAAATTTCTTCGTATTTACTGCAAACCAAAGACTGAAGGAGGTTACTTAATCCACATATCCTCAAGTGGCTCACGATTTTAATTAATTTCTAATATTTCCACATAGTCGGTAATTTGAATTTGGCTCACAATGTACATATAAGGCCTGCGATTTCCACATTCTTCAGTGCTGAAGTTGTTTCGAAATTCGGGATTAAGGAAGCACAATTAAATTGGAACAATGTTTTTGTATTTTACGCTTTCCCCCCTTCGGCAAATGCCGCATTAAAAGAAATTATATCCTCCTGATCTAATGCTACTTTTTCGATAAGAACACAAAACATTCATTCCTTTTTTGTTTTAATGGGCTAAACAAATAATGTCTTCATTACACTGAAATGGAGATGGATGTTAGTCGAGGAGTATCTGACTTTTCATTGAACTCAAACAGGAAATCTATTTGAATGAAGGTTACCCTTGAAAATATTCCCCTTTTCTTTGCTGATCGGTGATTTTCAACGTGATTGCAATAATAAAATTAAAAGATTATATCAAGTAAGGATATTCTTTTTCTCCTAACGAAGCGGTGTATTTTTTCTCCTTCACGCAATATTATTTTCCCTTCAAAGATAAAATTCAACATATTAAAGCAAGAATCGCTGACTGAATGGTGAAAAGTCCGACCGCATATTCTCTACAAAACGTGAATGATAGTGAGCAGCAAAAAATTTGTGAACAGTTTTTGTCATAAAAACCAGACGACTATGTAGCTACATACTAAATACGATAGAATGAATTTTTTTGAAATTATTAACTGGCCTCCTCAAGTTGAGAGATTAACCAATACTCCAAGTGGTTGGTATTTTTGGCAGTTACGATGTTACAATATTGGAATATGTGAAATGATCATTACTACTGTTGACCTTGAATTGCTGTTAGATTGATGAGTTCCCGGGGTTGGTTCAGGCTGGGATAGGGTGTGCGTGTGTCAAAACGAGGTGCTTCTCTAAATTCCTGACTCCTCTCTAATACGCAGATTGGATAATGTTGAAACAGTAAGAATGGGTTTAAAGGTCTCAGTTTTGTTGAGAAAAGGGGAGTTAGCCCTACAGTGTTCTGAGTTTTCACTTTTTCACGATTAAAGTCAGGCTAATGAAGCTGTGTCGACATTTTTAAACACTTTTTAGGTAAACGTCACTTAAACCTTCAACATTTTATATGCATCACCTCAAAAGTCGCTCACAGATGGACCTGCTTTGCACATAGTGTCAGTATTGAGAAGGTCCATTTGATAAATGACAGTTTAAACAGTTCATCACTTTAAACAAAGTCATTTCCAACAATTGGATTGCTGGAATAATGGTCTCGTTGTGAGTGCAGAGGCCCAGTTTTTCCCCACCAAATTTTCCCAAAAAGTTGTTTGCGTTACGCATTGAGCGAATTCCACTGAGGAGGGGGAGGAGGAGGAGGAATTTTAAAATTTGACAGAAAGGATTCCATTTTATGGGATCTTTCAGCCATTATAGACCGGTCACTCCTGGGTCTTTCTTATTAGCCATGACTTTCTATACCGTTTTTCTTCAGATTCTTGTCTGTACTTGGTGGATCATAAGAAGTTTCAATGTAAGAGAATTAGGAAGGCTGTTCGTTGCAATCCAAGGATGGAGTCTCCCTTAATAAAGTTTACCTTTTGTTAAAGTGGGTTAAAATTGGTGCTCTCGATCGAATTAACGTCAATCATTGCTAGATTAAGTTTCAGGGTAGAAATCACTTTACTCATTAACAAAAGACTTTCAATCATTAAGTAAATAATAGCGATTTTTACTCAATTTACACATTAATGCGTCACTGACAGATATCACTCCACTGGGTAATGCCTTATTGACTGAAGGTTGATCGCATCGGTAGATTTCGACTCACTGCTGCTAACATCATTTGCACTCAACCAAATGGAAAATAAAAGAGAAAAATGTGTGTTTTGAGAGTTCTCTTACCTCGATGTACGAACATAAAATTTTTTCTACCAACCAAAACTTGTCACAGCGAAACATGTGTCATCGCCAAACATTAATGAAGGGAATTTTAAAATGGAAGGTATTCAGTGCCACAGGCTAAGAAAAATTATTATTATTGATTTTGAAAAAGAACTGATGGTGCATGTCTGATGTTTCAAAACTTGAAATACTCGAGGATATTCTCCTTTTCATCGCAAATCCCACCTCTGGATACTATTCCCACACAAAAATTTCGCAATAGTGAGAAAAAAAATGCGACCTTGTTAGTCTACTTGAAGAAATAACTGATGGTTGCAGAATTTCCTTTTCATCTGATAAATTTCGCCATTTAATTTCTATCAAAATTTGTATTTTTTTTCAATAAGTAAAAGTAACTTTATGAAAATATTACCTGGTAGATAAAAAGGAGTAACCCTTTTAGGGGAAAATTAAATTAATAATTTATCGTCAATTATTTATAAAATTTTTATATTTGTTGATATGAGCAGTATTGTTGCCTCGCATAATCTTGGAGAAGAGCTTGAAAGATAACTCTCTATGCATTTTTCAGAATTACCTTTTATTCGCATTCTCCACGATAATACCTCAGTTTTTCCGCCCACGAAGTTGGAGCGACTTCATTTATGCCCCTATGACGCATAACCCCTGTCCGACATGTCTAGACGCGTCCATCGATTTGCCCTCTTTTCTGTAACCGCCTCGCTTCACGTAAAAGGCACGTCTGCGCTCATGCTCTGGCGTGACCCTTCCCTAGTGACTCATATAAAGCTATCCTTGTTTTCCAGACAAGAACAACATACGCTGATCAGTGCGGACGCCTACACGTCCTGTTCATCTCCTCTCTTCCTCAGCACGCTGCTCTCCCTCCCTTCTCCCTCTCTCTGTTACTCATTGTGGCTTCCTTGAAAACATGTTTGGTCTACTCAACTCTTGGTGTTCTGCTTCACAATTGTTGTTAGCTCTTACTCAAACAGCTACGAACTGGTTATCGTAATTTGTTAGCTACAAACCGTTGGTTGTTATCTAACTCCAACAAACTAACCACTACAGTGATTCCTGAAATTTTTGGCCATTTTGGTGGCGAATCGGGTAACAAGTATCGAAAAGAAGTTTCTCTCGTATTGTTTGCCCCCTTCCGTCTTCCTAGAAGTAATGAAACAAAGAAAGTATTTCCTCTGCGATTACGCATCTGTACTAGACAGAGTGAGCATACCTTCGAATGTTTATTAATTTCAGTTTCTCATCAATATACTTCTCAATTATTTGGAGATATTCCTCTGTGGTTTAAAAACCATACAATTAACATAAATTTTAAATGGATTGATCCAGCATTTTTGGATTCAAAATCAAATTTAAAAAATCGTGCATTTCACATTCTAAAACTAAATCTCGGAATTCGTCGCCTGGATTGCACCAAATGCTTGTCTGCGATGTCCGATGTTTGCTAACTGATTGTTTATTTATGGTGTTCGATATCGTCACTTACGATTCATTTTTTCTTCCAATGGCGTCAGAGAGCAAACGTACCTCTCATGATATTTTAGAGGTTAGAGTAATAACTAACAGCAATGAAATGGAACACCAAGAATTGAATAGATCAGGATGTATTGAACAAAACCTCAGTACAGAGTCCCAAGGGGAATAGAGAATTGAGAGAAAGGAGGGAGCGAAGGAGGATGTGTCTGACAAGCGAAGTCTCTGTGTGTGTGGGTATTGATAGGCAGTTTATACGAGTCACTTGGTCGAGGACGCGCGTGAGGACATGAATACGGATGTACCTTTAAAGTAATGGGACGGTTGTAGACAAGGGGGATGGCATAGAAAGAAGGAAGAGGTCGGGACATCGCCTTGGGGAAACTGAGCCCTTGCAACGCTCATTCAAGGATCACTTTATTAGCTTATTCCAATGATTAAAATGAACCACTTGAGGAGACACGATGCTTATCCGCAGGGAGCTTGGGGTTACAGCGGTGTCAACCACTTCAATATTCAAAAGCTTACTCAAAACCATTATTGTATTTTTCTTAATGTGCTATTCACCGGTACTATTCACTTAACCTTAACACTACTCTAATTAAATTGTTTCTCCTTGTTTATCAAAAAGGAACTGCCTCGTTGTTCCGGAGTTCTGTGAAGGAAACGACCTTGGGAATAGTATGCCATTCACTCCTCCTACCTGTAAAGCTACAAAAAACATTTTTCCATATGCTCTACGCGATTGGAGGGACCAGTTATGATTACCACTGGAGGTTAGAATAAACAATGTCTACGCGATTTAACTGTATTGTAAAGAATGAAAGAATGGCGTTTATAGTTGAAGGTAAATCATGGTTTGGTTGACTTGTAAATATACTAACAGTCAAAACTATAAGAAGGTGCGTTTGAATAGACATCTGTATGTTGTTCAGAAAGACATTGTTATTGCTGCGCCTAGCAAATCTAAGTCGAGAAGACGTAAATAATTAAGTCAATTCATCTAGAGTTTGAATTTATTTGAATTCAGGATACTTTTGGTCTTCCACATTTTGATAGAAGTTATTCTGTGCCAGGTCTGAAAGATTGAATTTCACTCTGGGAGCTTATTGACAAGTGGATTTAGCCTAGTGGTTGTCATGCCGTCGAAATTCACTTGCTTCCCGTATTCAAGAGCGGATAGATGAAATTAACAAAATTGTCCAAAAGTGGCAAGACTCAATGGGATTTAAAACGTAGATTTCCAAGCTGAAATGTGGAGCGATCTTATCTCATTTGGTAAAACGCACATAAGTCTAGATGACCAGTGCCTAAATTTCTGTATCTAAAGCTAGTATGACTTAATACTATCCACTTTGTTTCTTTCAATCAGAGAAAATAAGTAACATTCCGGAAACATTACGACGGAATGAACTATACCTTTAATGGAAACATAAGGATCCCCAGGTGCCACTAGAATCCCAATGAAGTGAAACTCCTGATGCCCTGATTACATTATCCGATGCTCCTTTATTCATATCCTCTAAAATAAACAATTCTATTAGTTTCCGTTTTCAAATGCTTTCATTCCGTAAAGGTAGCCTTGTAGAAGATTATAACATTGTTAAAAAGAGCAGGGCAGACCTTTCAACGTTTTATAGCGTTAGTTGATTTGATTAACTTTAATAGAGATCAACCACTGGTCGGAATTCCCTACTTGCGTTTTATAGTGATTGCAAACATAAATATGTCCGTAAAAAAGAAGACCCCATTAATTTGATACAAACAGCTGGGAGCAGTTTAGATATGGTTAATGTAAAGGGAATAACTTGTGGAGTTTTATTAGCCTTGCCCACAGCAAGACAGAAATATTAACATTTCTAATCTTTCGTAAGCATCTAAATATCGGGATTAGAAAAATCGTTCAACATGCGGTAACAGGAAAAATATCGAGTAGAAGTCGAAAATAAAACCATAAATGAGTGGGAAATAGCGCATACTTGGAACGAAAAATTCAGGGCAAAGTGCACCCAATAACCTTCGAAATGTCTCCTTTGACAAAAACAAATCCCGCCTCTGAGCCAATGTACGTTGCAGTTCCCATATCCAGTGCAGTTGATTGGCTCGCTCAACCCCACTATTATTGGTCAGCCGTATCTGAACCAATTACGTATACGTGAGAGAAATCCTATCTTCCTCATCTTTATGGCATGACTCAACAACCGCCTGTCTGTCCTGGATGGGTGTTTCGTCATGATTAACACGAAAAGGAGTTTGATTACCATAAATGACGTTGACATTTAGCTAATTGATACACTCAAACAGTTTGGCAAAGACTAAGCATTTGTGGTAAAATGTTGAATACTAGACAAAACTGGACAGATTAGAGGACAGAGACTGCAAAATAAAAGTTTTTATTAAATGATAAGTTGGTGAAGATCACTCAATCCAAACGCAAATAGAGATGAATGACAGAAGATTTGAAATGAGGAAGCGTCATTTAACAATTTCAGGCTTTTGCCTGTTGTCGATTTCTGACATCATTCAGGAGTTGGTGACTAAAATCTGATTTTGGGCATCATATTATATGAGACCATCTTTCTCCAGAAGCCAAACCATTGGTGATCAGATAAAGGAATAGTAAATTTTTCAATTACTAAAGATAAAAAGTTGTAATTCACATAAGTTTAGGTTATGTCGATTTCGTAAAAACTGATCAGTCGAGAAAAAATTCAATTACGTACACTTGTAGTGCAGCTGTTAGTGTGCCCGTGGGGTGACAGCTGGTTTTCAGAGTCACCTACGCCGCAAGATGGTATACTTATGGTAAGTTATCTAAGCGGCTATAGAAACTGACTGAGCTACCACCCTTTTAGCACCTTACAGTCCTCGCAATACGTGAAATTGGATGAAGTTACTTCATGACGATTGCAAATATGAGATGCCATAAGGTAAGCAAAAGTGAAAAAGACGATTTGACCTAAAAAACGATCCAATCTGTGGTCAAATCAGTTGGGATTTACCTGACGCCCTGATCTCACAAACTTATTATCACTGACCCCGTCCCTGTTTCATTTCTTTTTGAGCTTGTATACTGTTTCCCTTTCTCAGATGCCTTTCCACGATTCAACCTGTAAAAGTTTGCCGTATTGCCATAGACGATAAAAACGCGAACAGATATGCCCTGTTGCTTTGCTGAATTTCTAGGTAAATACTTCCTTCGATTTTAGTAGAGGCAGATTGAGGAGTAATCAAATATCCCGATAGTATAGTTATCCGCATGTACATCTATCTAGTCAGTGAATGCAGGTACCAACTCCAACACATAAGAAATGGTTGAGGTGGTAGAACGCATGAAAAAGACGTCATTATTCTTCCACTCGGTACGATTTTAATCTTTATTGCAGTCTGAAATAGGATACTCCTCCTTCATCTATCCTTAACTTTTTATGCTTGATATGAACCAATGGAAAGCTGTATCTTGGTCATCCAAAATAATTCCCCCGACAACAAATAGCTTTCTTAAAATGACTGGTTAATGAATGACCCAATCAGATTTGCGCTGCTGACGCAAATCCATCTGCATTTTGTACACCTCCGAGGCTTCATTTCGGTCCTCTTATGGAAATTTGCCCATTTATGAGTCACAATAGGTGTTTGGACGGCGCTTAATCCTGTCTGTCCTAGTTAATTTAGGGCGTCTAGAGAACGTGCGCGAATCAACTTGAAGTTCCTTAAGTGCTGTTAGTGTTTGAATTAAGACACTTCCTTCATATTGGTCTACTAAGTTTCCGAATTTAATAAGACCTAATAAATCCACTTCTAATACTAATGCACACATTTCATACCCTGTGTTAGAATTATTAAGTGCCTCTGCCGATAAGAGAGATGGAAAGCGGATAATAAAAGCTTTCACATATTGAATAAGTGTTTGTAATCTGGTCGTTGACGTAGTCGAAAGGATTCGCGGCTTACAAGAGTACTTATTGGTTGATTCTGGAGAGACACAATAGGAAAGAAATAAAGATATCCTGACTTCGAAAGACGAGCTCTCAAATAGGTACCCATCTTCGAACACTTCTGTCGAATTAGAAGTCGCTAGATCAATCGTTATCGATTTTGTGAACAGTCAACCATACTGACCAATTCCAATCGACAAGAGAGGTGGTAGAACGCGAGTCTCTCAAGAAGAGAGGCTCCAGGTTAGGTTGAACAATGAAATTCGTTAACAGTGAAGCCATGTATAAGGAAAAGCGTGTATTAGCTCTAGAGAAGACCGAGAAACCCCAATATTTTCTAGAATATATAAAAACGAAGAGAGCTTTAACATAGACTTTTTTCATATGTGAAATTAAATTTAATTCGATTAAGCTAAGATTATGTTAGAATCGCCAAATCTTTCCTGTCAATAAAAAAAAATACAACGGTAAGCAGTAGTAGCAGTCTGTCTTTACTAATTTATAATTGAAAATATTGCGTCTGAACCATTGACTTTGCCGAAACATGCTTGTCCAAGAAGTCAAAGGTTCGAGTCCCAATGATATACTAACAGTAATTAATTCTAGTCACTAGAAGGATAATCGAAGAAGAGGGTTTCAGCAAGAGGCTCTAGAATGGTAAGTATTTGAAAAACATTCTCCTAATGGAGTTTCGGTTATTATCAATTGCGAGAG
The DNA here is from genome assembly GCA_900708905.1 of Hymenolepis diminuta. NCBI lineage: Eukaryota > Metazoa > Platyhelminthes > Cestoda > Cyclophyllidea > Hymenolepididae > Hymenolepis > Hymenolepis diminuta. Next base: position 119,168 of record CAADRB010000013.1, read on the forward strand.
GGCAAAAAATTTAAAATCCAGGGGGGAGAGACGCTTATTCCAGGCAAAGGCGGATCATCAGAGAATAGGTCAGGTTTGAAGGCGGGGGAAACATCCGAATCCTGATTCCACCAGGTCGTATTTACAACATTGAAGTAGGCTAGAGAAAGTATTCTAGAGCCGCTCTTATGAGAAGCTCACACTCAACTCTCTCCTATTGATCAAAATTAACTAGTTTCTTGTCACACATCACTGAGTGTGCACCGACGGGCATTGGTCCCATTATCTTTGACTTCATAGATATGTTTGTCGACCACCGGTGCACACATTGATGATAATTTCCTAAAGCCCCATATATTTTAAAACAAAATAACACATGATATGTTTCCTCCGATTAATTTAGTGACCCGAATGAGTCATTTATTAAAAATATTCGAAGGCCGGTGATTGGTTCTCGCAGGTCCGATGGTGAGAGGATAAGAATGTGGAGAGAGGGGAGTCATTTAAATAAGGATAAGCTCACACACAAAGTGACCTGATAACGAGCAACCAGTTAGAGAGGACAAAGAGGAATATCTGCTCCATTGGGTCCACGTTGGAAGTGCTCTTTATTTCCATTCCCATTGGCTAATCGAAGTTCCCGAAGGTCAAGATCAGAGTAGCAAATCTTGTGCTTTGATGAAACGACTTTTAATGAACTCTTTTCGCCCGGAACCTACAAATACAAGAAAATGAAATCGATCAACAATGGTAAGCACAACTGCTACTGAATTTCGATTGGCCAAACAATGAATGACCTTAAAAAGCCATTGGGACTGCAAAATTTAGCAATGAATACAAAATATAAGACCGGACAGAGAAAATACCTTAAAAACGCAATCCATTTTCACCCTTAAATCGATCAATAATTGAATTGATCAATTGCTACGGCAACTGAATCAACTTATGACCTAGGATAACAATAAGCGTACGAGTAAATATAATATAGACATTAAAATGTCGTTTATGCACGAAGATAAATGCCGAAAAAAAGCATTTTTCTCCTGCGGATAATTTCTTTGTACGTTTGAAGCAGACGATCATTATGTTTTCAAAAGAATTCAATTGATAATTCTGAATGAAATACTTTTGCACCCTTTAACAAGTTGTTAAATAATCAAATTTGGAAGAAAATTAATAAAACTGTAAGTTCATCAATCCAATGACACGGAATTACACATATTCAATTTCTGTTACGAAATGTAAATGCCACCACTCTTGGAACAAATGGTATAAAGGCCAGAGAGAGAGGAAGTGTCTAGAGCGAAAAGATGTTTCTGAGCCTTACCTAAAGTTGACCTGGTACACTACTGAGCTTCTGGGAGATCTTCATATTTACTTTCTCTTCCCATTTTTAAATAATTTCTCCGAGATCCTACTAGTTTCATCTACCTGCTCTCTCGGCCGTAACAAAAAACAAAGAAATCGAGATGGCACATAGCCAACCGCGACAAGTCAACGGGCTGTGAATTTCGTCGACATACTCTCATCCATGAATCTGGGAGTCTGTTCAAGAAAGTTGAATACTAACACAGTCAACCATACACGCTATGAGAAAAGAGCCAATTAAATTCTTTCATAATCCAAACAAGGTGTGGCCATTGACGTCCTGAATCCCTTCGACGTTTCTTACATTAATGGACTATTTTGCTGTTCCCCTTGCTCAAATGCAATCTCATGGTTAAAACATGACTAGTAGTAAGAATAGCAATTAAAATCCTAATTAACGTATCAAAAAACCATATTCTTTTATTTGATCTCCACCATGAAAGTAAAAATAACGTCTAGCATCCTTTCACACAAATTTCACGCTTAGAAGAGACTGATCAACTTGATGAGCACTTTTATCCAAAGAGGAATCAGAGTGCCTCAGAAAGAAATGGTGATACGTGACCGTAATAAGCTGCTTCAGACAACACTACAGTAGCCAATGATATTCCGCTCGTCAAGGATACATAAAAACCCTAGGGCAAAGCTTCTAAATTATGCAAGCACCAACTCTCGTACAGAAGATCAATTTCCTCAAAGAAGTGGACCTTATTTACGTCCAGGGGGAGGACTGATTCTCCAGTTTGGCACAGTAACCCTAAAGAGAATCTTTCTTGCTTTCAGAAATTAAAATAAAAGTAAGAGAACAGAATGACCAATCATTTCTGCTAAAATAAAACTTTTAGTGACGTTAACAACAGCATAACCTTTACCTTATATTATAAAATTATAACTAAATTAAAGAGTTAAGTATATAGTATCTGAAACGGATAGTTAGTACATGACTTCTTAGAGGAAAGATATACTCAGGATGAGTATGGCTAAAATCTCAATTCGATTCACCGATCGACCAGCTCCGATCAAGCTGAACATGACCTACTATTTGAGTATAAATCTACAGAATTTCATGCACAAACGTTCTGGAGTCAGATACCTGGGGCTAAATCCTGAAGTTTTCTTAAGGTCTTGTCATAATAGAAGTAAACTTCTCAAAATTAAAATTGAAAATTCGGTACTGGTTCATAACTGAACTATTTTTTTTCTGTTTCTAGCGCTTTTCCGACTTTTCCATGGCTGTTAATGACAATAATGTCAAGGGAGTTATGAGTAACTCTGCAAAAAGAGAAGAATTCCCACAATCCAATGGGTTTAAGATGAAGCGAAATCAATAGAGGTGAAAATTCAGAGGTAAGAGAGAGAGAGAAAGGAGAATACAAATATGACTTTAAAGACCGAAATACCGTTCAGGAGGCTCTTCTTCCTCTTCAATTTTCGACTAATTGCGTTCCATATTTTAACAGTAGTGTTGAAACATTTTCACTTTAAAACCCTTAATAGAGAATAACTTCGAAGTCCATTGTGGAAGGTGACAGTAGAAGTTAACTTGGGTAAAGGGAAAATATACCGGAGCCGCCTCTATGAGAAACCTGCATCATACCAACCCTCTTTTTGACTTGATTTAAGTAGTGCGCGGTTGGTCACTCGCATCACTAGACCGCTCCACAAATTCAGTCGTTTTGCATCCCTAAATTGATTTAACACTTGCTGACTAAATACAACAAATGTCCATTATTCTCTAATAAAGAGTAACAAGAACGACAGATCAGACATTGGGCAAAAACCTAGACATTTGCACCCTAAGAATTTGATAATTCCTTTCTCAAATAAACGAATCGGCTAGAGACTCAACTAACCTGGAAGACCTGCATGGTGTTGGTGTTTCCAGAACCAGCAATAGACCCGGTGACAATGATGACGTTGTTTTGCGGATGAACGATACCGGCGCGACGAGCTGCTGTCACTGCAGCGTTGATACGCATATCCATGTCCTCCGACCAACTCTCCAGTTTTTCACCTAGTGAAGAAGAAAATGGTAAATAAAAAGTTAAACGTCAAATGAAATGCAAATCTGAGAAAAGACGAAAACAGTACCAATCAACCGCTAGGAATTGTAACAGGTAGGCATTGCAAAACAATATTCTCAACGATGAACGGTCACCAGCTCCAGAAGATGCATCCTCAAGCAATGCATTTCTCATTTGGACAAGCAAACTTTCTGATATTAATTTAAAGTTAATGATAAAACTTTGTTGCCCGGAAGACTCCACTATTTGGTGTGACAACAAAGGCTACTGCTGTAACTTCATTTTGTCCTTAAACATAAGTGATTATGCTATTCAAGAAAACGTAGAGGAGTAGCATCCTAAAGCCTTCTTATGGAGAGACTCGAACTCTGCCGCTCGCTTTATTAGCTAAGATTAACCTGCGAGGTTGGCCAATCCGTTCATTTGGCCTCGGATTTCACAGACCAGTACCTGAATGGCTGTGTCGCAGGCACTCTATAAATAATCTCCCTTCACTTTAAAAATGAAAATTTCAAATATAACTTCTCTCCTTTTTAGTATATGAACTCCAATTACCCATTTTACAGCTTCCGGAAGAAATTGAACAATCGCATCATTAAAGCAGTAATCTTGCAGATATAATTGGATGGGAGGAAATGTATACTTCTCAGAAGCGATTATTGATTTATCGTCGGCTTTGCCAGTGGCCAAATAGTAATCGACGCCAGCTTTACTAAGTGCATTTAGTTGGACGAGGAGAAGGAGAGTGAGAAAGGGCACGTTCAGTGCAAAAAATTCAAGTAAAAATTTGCAGAACCGAGGAAATAACAGAACCTTTGCAGAACCTTCAAATATAGGAGGTGGGAAAAAATACGATTATTCTATACAGGTTCCTTGGATGAAATTATTAATTCACGTCTGGCATCGTCAGTGCTCATGTGGCCGATGAGGTAAGATTAGACTCTGATGCAGATTCTTAGCCAAGAGATCCCTTAATTTCAACCTGCTTGTGAATATTAGCATGCAAATTGCAATTTACTCACTTTGGTCTGGTTGAGAATCTAGCACGCAGACTCTAAAATTTGGACTTTGGAACTTCAAGTTCTGCTGTAACAAACTACTCCTTTAGTAAATATTTCAAAATAACACGCAATGTTCAGATGACTCAAGTCTACTTCAGTTTCCTGACTCACCCGTATTCCCTTCATCTTTTATCTGGAGATGAAAGAGAGGACAATGTAATGTTCACCACTTATTTCATTATATAAACGCTTTATTTATTAACTTATGTTTCTCAATGAGATTATACTTTATTAATGCAATCAGGAACATAAATCTACGATATTAATCCCGACAAAGAGCGCGTTGAAGTTAGATAACAACTAATGGTTTGCAGATAACAAATAACGACGACAATAACAGTCACCAATTCATAGCTGTTTGAGTAAAAGCTAACAAAAATCGTGAAGCAGAACACCAAAAATGTATTCAAGGAAACTACAAAGAGTTTGAAACCCGTGACCGAGAGAGATAGGGGGGAGCGCGATGAGGAAGGGGGGAGATGAACAAGAAGGGTAGGAGCCGGTAGCTGACAAGCGTGCGTTGTTCCTTTATGGAAAACAAAGATACCTTTAAATGATTCACTTGGGTAAGGACATACGAGAGCATGAGCGCAGACGTGCGTTTTATGTGAAACGAGACGTTATAGAAAAGGGGGGAAAATCTATGGACGCATTTAGACATGCGTCATAGGGACATAAAAGACGTCACTCGAACTTCGTGGACGAAGAAGCGAGGTATTGTCGTGGTGAATGCGAATAAAAGGTAATTCGGGAAATGCATAGAGAGTTTTCCTTCAAGTGCATGCAAAAAGGTATCAAAATTAATCATGAACATTACCTCAATGAATTATTACGTCAAAAGTCACGCATTAAAACAAATAAACTGAGAAAAAATAGTCGTAGTGTCTATTATTATTAATAATGTTACTCAAAGAAGGGCTAAATAAAAACCGGTAGTTTGAATTTTAATAATTTCAAATATTATTCATTTAAAAAAACCGCCAAAACCGCAACTAATACTTCCGAAATCCGAATATTAGCATTGGCAACGCAACAATTGGTCATCAGTAGTATGTTTCTTTTTAACGTTGAATGCCACATTAGAAACCCGTCGATGCACACTCAACATTCGGAATAACAAACCACATTAGTAAATTTCTACGTAGTTATGAAAGTGAGGTAGGCACAGTAACTAGGTGCAAAGACGCCGAGAGCATACCCAGATCACATTTCAGCATATTATGTTCAATGTTTTAATTTTGTGGAGCACATTTTGGTGGTATATAATTTGGCCAGGCTCTGAGGATCTGGATACCAAAGGCATAACTATCCAATCTTTCAAAAACTACAATGTAAACCTTCAGTCATGGGAACGACTTCCAGTGCAAAATTCCAGCTAACAGCCATTAAAGCTCCAATCCGACTTTGTTCCTTAAGTATCTCGAGCTAATGAGATCTTAAGTGCAAGAGGATAAAGATAGGGAATACAACTCTTTTCTTTTCAAAACTAAGTCTTCCAATTTCACTTTCGTCTACCACGGATAACCTTGGCATTTAAAAAAATTTATATCCCTTTTCCAACATTTGTTGAGCATTTTACAAATCGGTTAACACTGATCTACTGGAAAGGAATCAAAGGTGAGTTTCTTGATCCGAAGCCAAACAATATATAATGGAGCGTCTTTCAACGAAGAGTCTCGTATTTTTTAATGGGAATACCCATATAGAAAATAACCTGAAGTATAAAATATTGAGTAGTAACGAGATCGGTTAAGTTAAACGGGTTTTTTATTTTAATTCCCATTGGTAGTTACCTCATGGTTAAGAAAAAAAATTCCAGAAATGGTTGGGCGGCAATAGAATGCCAAAATAGGCTGAGCTCAAAATGCAAAAAGAAAGAATTCGGCAGACCCTATTGGTTGATGGATCAAGGTTAGGTATGTGTGTAATAGGGAACTCACCGGTGTAGACGAAAGGAAAGAGACCTCTGTAGGCGCGGAGGTGACGGGCGACTTGGGGATGGCGGGTGATCGCAATAACTGGACAACAGGGACCAGCAGTTACCACGGAGACGACAGAACTACAGTGGAGATAAAGATATAGAGGTAAGAATCAATCAGAAAAAGATTCAAACAAGGACACCGAAGCCTCCAGATTTAGTATTGAGAGGACAGTAACCGATGCCCTAATTTGTTGGGCAAATGATTAACGTCGTCTATAAAAAGATACTGCTCACGGCGGTTTTGGTCCTTTAAAGGGTGTGAGAGTTCTGTGAGGGAAATAACAGGTCTTTTAACCGAAGATAGCCAGAAATTATTCATATCTCTTAGAAATGAGTGAATGTAGAGCTACTTGTCAAGTAGGATTTAACTGGAGAAATTGGGGAGATCTTTTAGGTAACTGTTTGAATGATAAGTTACATTGGTGACCCTTAGATATAGTCGTATCAACTTTATACTCAAGACTTGCAAAACCCCAAAGATAGGCCGAAATAAATGTCGAAATGGTGACATCTGCCAACAGGGACAAATAGAAAGTCGACAGTCACCACCTAGTCACTCCTATGATTAAAAATACTGGATATGGTACTTAGCTGCAACAATGTCCGAAATTAGACAAGACCAAGCTGGTAACCTCGCTAGTCAGTATGGAGGCTTTTACCGTCACGGTAGAAGTGTGAATTCCAGATATCTTGAAAAGCTACTCTTAAATAGAAAATAACTAATCGCGGATGTTAAAAACAACGGAGCGCAAATTGGGACGTAAGTTCCAGAGACAACCTTACTTTCCAAGAACGACATCTTCATACTTAACCTTCCTCCTTATTTGTTCACTGGAATATTTAAAGCCAAACATCTTTGCGTCCAAATTGTACTTATAATACGGACATTAACTGACCAACAACGAAATTTGACACAAATGAAACAAGGCTGGCTAACCCATCTAAGCATCTTCAACTCAACTCCCGATTTGAATAAGGGCGTATCACAGGAGAAAATCTAGAGTCCACCTTGAATTAAAGAAATGAAACACGTCAAAATATTACAAAACAAAGGAAAGAACTTCAGCTAAATCCAAACTGAACTCAAATATAGTAAAAATTCCATGACCTGACATGAAATTCGAACGAAACTAGAAACTAGATTCTGAGCATGTACTTCAATTTTGATCTGAAACAATCCTGAGTGAATGAGTCATCACAGTGACCTGGTGAGATAGCATCAAATCCATATGGCTAT
>CAADRB010000013.1:129441-151550 GCA_900708905.1 Hymenolepis diminuta
ACTTTTTCTAAAGTTTCGAAATGTAAGAAAAAAATCTGCCTCTACAACTCACCTATATGACAATCAAAAAAATGCATCTAGAAAATGGCCAAATCGTCAAAGCAGTGGAAATGTTTAACTCTATTTTGCAAACTTCGTCAACCATATCGTGTCGAAGGGGACACAAATTGTACACTTAAATTACGAGGGGAAAAAATGTTAATTTTAAAAACAAATCATCCAAATATTGACAAATATTAAGTGTTGAGAAGATTAATAAACGTGCTAAAATGAGAATGGAAAGCTTCTAATAAAAAACTCACTTTCGTTTTAAAAGGGGAACAAACTGGTTACTACAGAACATCCAAAATAGTAGAAAATTCAGAAGTATTGAGAATTGACGCTGAGAAAACTAAGAGGCAACCTTGAGGAGAAGAAATGGCCAGAAAATTACCTCGAATCGTGTAAGATTGGGGAGTCATTTGACTGTAGAAATTTATCAAAATCGTTTGAAAGTTATCAGGAAATTAGGAGATGTCCTAAAGCTACCCGAACTCAGAAGCTATCGGCACAATCCGAATAACCAATGAAGAAACCATTTTTGGTTTACAAAGAGGTCATATCAGATATATTTAGTCAAAGACACCAGTGAAGAAGTCTTCTTTTGAAAGGGTTTCGAAATTTTATAAAAGGGAGAAGGTAGATCTTAGCGAAACTATAATGATGGGAACCCTTGGGAAGAACCAATGACCCGAAACTTGAATACTCATAAGAATTTGATAATTACACAGATATTTACCCAAACCATCACCATAATCTGAGAGAAGTCAAATTCGGAAGTGCGGGGGAAACGCGATTTCTCAAGTGATAACTCAAAGAGAATTTACCCCATAAGGTGGGGCTGAAAAAAATTGTCTCGAAGGAGAATACTTCTAGTTATGGCTTAACTCCAAAGGACAAGGTCAAGTTAGGACAGTTAAGGTTAAAGAAGCCTCTTCTCGACCGGTTAATTAATGAAAATGGAAAACAATAAGAGGTTGAGAAAAGGGTCAAGGCGCAGTAAACACAAGAAGGGATCCAACCGCATGATTATCCCTATAAGGTTGAATCTAAGATCATAAAGGATCATGAACACAAATTTCACTTAAAAGTCAAGAAATTCCCTCGAATAAAAATAAGAATTTAACGAGTTAGAGGATCTTTCAGGATCCGGTCGAAACTGATTTGAGTTACAGTCTAGTACATGTAAAGATCGAAAGGGAATTTATCAGTAAGAGAAATCAAGGTATGCTGCTAAATCAGTGCCGACTAAGAAAAGTTGGGATGAGAATTAAAGGGAATTCAACTTCGCGTTTAAACCTATAGCCAAATTTAGGATCTGAAATATCGTACACAATCTGATCATTTTTACAATAATAAATTCAAAATAAGGCCCGGCGGCCTCGCCAGCGGATAGCCTCAAATATATACGGGGAAAGTCAAATCAAAACAGAAAACTGTTGAGACATCACGTGAAAAGAAATTCCTTGTTAACCCACAAAGGTCAAGACGAGGATTCTAATATTAACCCAGATGGAGTCGGAAGTTACCTCAAATTTAGCCCAGAAGTGACAAAAAATAAGGCAATTAGACATAAGTGATTAACCATGAACGGATACCGAGAGAAAATTAGAGAAGGCTGAAATAAACCGTTCTTTATGCTAGTGTATTACCGTAAAAGGGGCAAATGAACCGGTGGTTGTTATTCAAATTTTTTCGACTTACTTGCCGGTAGTGGTGACAACAAAGATTCCCTTTGCTTGGCAATTCTCCGCAGCTTCAACAGCCGACAAAGCGGCGACATGGGAGCTATTCTTGCGACAGAGTCCACGATCCTGACGACAAGCGTACAACTCGGCACGAATTGTCTTGTGGAAACGGGCTCTCTCCGCTTCACGACAAATCTACTCAGAATAGGAAAACAGTTATTTCAAATAGGGCAACCATACCTGACTCATGATCTGAACAGCTTCCAGTGGATATATTCCCTCCGCCGTCTCGACAGTCAAAACTAGACCATCAGCACCGTCTAGAACAGCGTTGGCGACGTCTGAAGCCTCTGCGCGTGTCGGACGGGGTTTATTGTACATTGACTCCATCAGCTGAGCAGTCACGAAAACCGGTTTTCGTGCAACATTTGTATTGCCGATAATATACTTTTGGAGTTTGAAGATCTTCTCTGGAGGGAACTCGATTCCCAAATCAGCACGAGAAACGACGATACCATCGGCGTGTTCGATAATTTGCGCCAGACTAGAAAAATAAAAAAATAAGGATAATGCTGTAGCAAGAACAACCAGCGAATATTTTTCACTTATTTAAAAAGAACTTCCAATGAAAGTGAAGTCTCAGTGACCTAAGATTTAAGAAGCAAAGAATAATAGTAACTGGCTATCCAAGAAACAGTTTGCAAAAAGCCAAAACTGGTACTCCCAGATGAACTTTCTTTAAGTATCCAACATACCGGTATTCAAAATCCCCATCAGACCTTAAAAAAGAGATTACGTAATGCAAAAGGTGAGTTTCATGTCCTTATGGTCTCATGAAGAACTAAAACTAGGATCATAAATAATAACTAACTATCAAATCATTAGTTTGTCTGCATAATTTCAAGATCTACTTTGTAAAACGGAAGTTATTCTTTCAACCGTTCGGTAAATTAAAGATAGACGTATTAAGAAAGCACATTTTGTATGAAATCTGAGCAAAGTAATTTTCCTCAAAGGACAAAATAGCTGAATTACATAACTCTGAAACTTTAAACAAAAAACGTAGGACTTTGAGAACCAAATTTAGATTCGTAAATCAAATCACGGTTACAACGAAATTTGAAAGTTATAATTTTCTGTTCTAACCCAAACAGATCGAACTTGGTGAATCTATAAAGCCATTTTCAGAAAGTGTACAGAAACCCGAATTTCTTGAAGAAAATCAATCAATTAATTAATTTACAATTTACAATAATTTACAATTAATACATCTCATTTCTAGCGAGTCCAACGTGAAAGGACAGAAAAAATACCAGAATGAAATAAACTATTCTTAAAATTACAAATGAATAACCTTATACGAAAAATGAATATTGACTTACTTCCTAACAGACTCCTTAGTTTCAATGTTTGCGAAAACCTTGGTATTAGGAGGCAAATAGGCCTTAGCGTCAATAATCATCTGCGCGTTATCAGCAAAACTGGTAAATACAAAGTCAACGTCACACTCGGCGGCAAATGTTAAATCTTTCTCGTAATTTGACTCCAAAATGCGATGATTGGGCTGTTTACGAGGAAGAATCACACGCTGATAACCCGACATTGGACCTCCCTCCTCGACCCTGCACATTAACTGATCCATTCCGATCTCCTTAACAATTAAGCAGATGAGACCACTGCCCAAGAAAATTCTATCTCCTTTGTGGAGATAATGAATCAGTTGTGGGAAGGTTGATATGTTTATAAAAATTTTCTCCTTTGTGCACTTGTTCTTGTACGCCTCATCAAAAACTAATTCAACCTCATCACCCTCTTTAAATATAACTGTCGATTTTGGTCCCTGAAAAAATATAGTGATAAAAATAAATGTCTAATTTACCCCTTCGAAGAAGCCAGTGCGAACACATTCAGCAATCAGATCCATGGCAACTGAAGTACAGTGCTTGAAATCTGAAGCTTCATCCAAAGCACGGGTAATCTGAATAGCTTTACGGCACATTTCTCTGGAATGAACACTCAAATTTAGTCTGAGGATATTCATTCCGTTGTCAATCATTCGTTTGATACCTTCATGTGTGCACCATGATTCACCTAAAATTAATATAAACAACTAACGAAAAATTGTCTACCCAAAGTGCAGATAATGCAAGTTTCGCGAGGAAATTCTGCTACTTGATCGATATCCAGCTGGCATGTGTGGCCAATGCGAGAAGTAAGCTTCTCTTCCCAATGGCTAGGTCCACCGAAAATAATTTCGGAAGAATTATCGTTGGCAAGGGGACGAACCGCAAAATCCATCAGTACGAAAGGTGTGTAGTGAAGTGCGCGCTCACTCACAGACAAGGTCAGTTATTTATAGATAAAATTAATAAAAGTATATATGAATTATAATCTAGCAGACTTAAAAGGTTTACTAAAATTCTCTAAAAATATTATGAGAGATAGGTTATCTTGCTGTTATATATTGTGAGTGACTAAGAACACCGATATTTTTCTGTAACTTATTTAGGAGTCGTCGACATCCTTTTTAAAACATTATTATATCTTCTTTTTAAGTCATTATATTATTTAATATATACAGACTTTTTAGGATGGTATACACTTCTTTTATGATATACTTATGACAAGTGGTGCTTTCTTGAGATTTTCAAATAATCATTTTTATATATCATTCTTAATTTTCTTTTCTGGATGCACCAAATATTATGCTCTTAGTTTTACAAATTAAATAAAATTGGAGGTTTTGTTAAATCTATTGAAAACTGCGCGTGTCTTCTTTTTAATTCTATAAAAATATTTCGATACATTTCATATTCCTCTACAAACATCTCAATAGTTTCAAAGGTTTATTCTTATACACCTTATTGATTACTTTGCATAAGTCTGCATATAATCTGTTCGCTTTCTAATGCCTTAGATCCATTCTTTTATCGATAAAATCCCATATAATGTTTTATATTGTTTCACTAGTATTATGCCTTTATCTACAAGGAACGGGAATTTATGCGCACACTGCTGCATGGGATGACACATCGAACCAACAGCCTAGTCCGATCTTAAACGTGGTTAACAGATTGGGAATTGTCTTAGCCTCTTATTTGGATGAGAGAGTGACAGTTAAGGTGAACACATTTTCACCAGATTCGATTATATAAATTGCGTGTACTTCTTGATATATAGCACTATGAATGCCAAATTTAAACATTAAGTAAGGCGTATAGAATATATCGATGCTTAGTAATTGTTATAATGCAGCCAACTAGAAGCCCTAGTAGTAATCTCGCAGAGCCAACAATCTAGAAAACTCAGTAATATAGAATCCTAGCACAAAAGTCAATAACCCACGGCAGGTCACAAGACACGTTATAGTCAACACACGTGTATTAACGAAACTCAGTCTCAAACAGTATCGGCTTAAACAAATAAGTGTAATTATCAAATGTCTTTTGTCGGTGGGAAAATAAAGAAAAAAATTACATTTTTATTCATAGAAGAAATATTGGGAGCAGGAGAAAATGATCATCATTTCTAATAAAAGTAATGCTTGGATCTCTATATCTGATTTGCATTAGTAATGCTATTTTAATAGATTTCAGTACATTCATTCATTCACATGGATGTAAGTGGGTGGGTGTCATCGCGTTTGTATTTTTTCTTACTGGATAAATCTCTTTTATAATTGCTCTTCGATTTATTCCATGACCTTTTCGGCATGAATAAGTAAAATTCATAGGTTAATCCTACAGTGATATTGGAACTCTTGTCTACTGTACTTATGTTTTCCCCGGATGGGTTCTTCCGCTTGTTCAGTTAAAGTATTTTAATTTAATTTGCTTCCAGTATAAGTTATACCATTTAGATGTTTTAATATAATCTACTCCATTAAATGATATGGCGGTTCTTACAGGCAATTTGATTTTTACGGCATAAAACTGACCAAATTTATTATTTAAATAAATAATGGATATAGTGATGATATTTTATTATTTACGTCTCTCAGTCCTGTTTCAACTATGTGAATTTTTGACATAATTTTTAAAGTTACAAATGTATAAATAAGTCAGATTCAAATAAATCTTACAACCTATTGAAGTTAAGATGGAAAGATGAAAGTTTCAAAATGGGCTGTTTTGGCATCTAGTCGAATTTCGACTGACCTGCATCATGTCGAAGGCCCTAATTGCAAACAGTATATGCGATTATCACCTGCCAAAGGAACTTAAAATTCCTGGAAAGATTATCTATAAACCCTAAATAATATTCCTATATCAGATTTAAAATGTTAATGAGTAGAGAAATGCGCAAAAATAATTAAAGAATATTTTATTCAGTTTTATGACGTAAATCATATAATTATTTTTAACAAAAAATTTTAATGGACCAATGTTGATGTATATTTTAATTTTTTTATCATATAGAAAGCGATCAGTTTTTAAAAAAAATGAATTTGAGTTAATCATTTTTGATGATCTAGTAATCGGGATATATGATAAGATAGAATTAAAATGAGGTCACACTTTTGACATTATTCTCACGAAATGAGTCTCTTACGCATTAGTAACTCAGGCCAAGTTCTTTCAGAAGGTGCTTGAAAATCCGGTCAATGCAAGAAGGTCGAACATTTAATTTCTAGCAATCAGTGAGATGGATTCTCTGATAATAATTGCTCCAAATTAAAGCCAAATTTTCATTACAACAGACTGATAATAGGAAACAAAACATGATCTAGCGAATAAAATAATAATAATAATAACATTAAATAGCTAATCTGTGAATTTGCAGTTCTTCTAATGTGCAGAAAGTGAGGTAGATTCATTGACAATTTCTACATTAATTCAGCCTACCAGAAAAACTGTAACCTCCTTTTATATCATTTGTTGATTCATGACTAGTAATCACTGAATTTCACCTCCTGAATGCTCAGTAGGAACTCACAATTGCATTCAAATCTAATGTAATTCTTTGTTATTGATATATATTTATCATTGCCCATTGAAAAGCCAGAAAATTCCTACAGGTTTGATTATGGGAAAACACCATGATACAAAGGAACTCGAAAGATGGTTGAGAAGAAATGAGGGAATAGTAATGAGTCAGGAAATTATGAGAATCCTACGTCGTATGAACTGCAGAATTCTGAGATTGCTTCCGTAATTTTAATATCGATCAGGGTTATTTATTCAAATGTCATGATTTGATGCAACTTTTTAATCATATCTTTTCAAATAATTTTCGTACTCAGAACCTACCGGACAAAGGATTTTATTAGTTGGTAGATCGTCTTTAGAACCGTGGTCCTCTCAATCCACATCTATTTGAGGAAATTCTATGACACTGAAGGTCGACGCAGACGATTTTCTTTCAGAGCACACCTTTCGATTTCGACTGATGTTCGATAATAGGGAGATTAAATGTCTTTGGGGGAATTATCGTCCTCCAAATTTCGCGTTCTTCTCCGGAAACATTGTTTACCAAAGGTTAGGATTTTTCCATAATCAACTCTTTGCGTCTATGGATTCAACTTATGCATAACCAATTATGTTTGTCTGACCCCGCTTCGTTGTGAATCAGAACTGCTGCTCGATTCGTCAGCTTTAATATCAGCTAAATGTTGTGATTTAGACTAACCTAGTTCTCTGTTGGATGTCTGGCGTGGTAACGTAGTCTAGGTGATCGAAGATCGTAATTGTTGTTTGTGCGCTATCGAACAAATTTATCTGGTCTTGATACGGAGTGAAACTGATTAATATGCAAATGTTAAATTAAAAATTAAGTATGGTGTGAAAAGAACACTGGTTTAAATCATAAGAAGTCATGGCTGAACTAGACATGGAGGAGTTTCGAACTTCCTAATCCCAATGAATTCAGCCTCAATAGTTCCTTATAAGATATTAGAGATTTAATGACCTAAATGGAGCATCTGATTTTGAATAACTATCATATTTTTGAATGAGGTGTTCAGTTATTAATCTACAGCCAAGGATTCATTCGTTCATTGACCTTGCTGATGCCTTATATTACACTCAAACACATTGATCTAATCCAAATTCTTCTACTCCTCTGTGTTCAAGGCATGATAAATCAAGAGGGAGTGGCCACATTCCACAAAAAAGGCGGTCTTTTTATGCCTCTATTAGACCGATTTAAAGAGAAATTTCAATGAGACGCCGAAAATATGATTTTCCCTCCTCTGCCGCTTTGTGAGAATTCTCAGCCTTGTAATTATACCATGTAGGAAAACACCACTCCCCATTTGTTGCTCTCGCTCCCCTCTATTGTCTTTTGGAATAAATTTAAAGGATTGTTTTCGTATTTCATCAAAATGCCCACATTTTAATTCAAAATAAAACAAGTGTTCAAATATTGTAAAAATTCCTCTACAACCAATTACACCGATGTATTTGTTTGAGTCCCACTGAATTATCCATTTTCTCATTGGCCAACTGGCAACTTAGATACCCCAATAGAAAGCACAGGTAAATAAGCAAACTTTATCAATCAATTTAGTTGTTATTTTTAATTATTTCTGAAAAATGAAATTCCCTTAAAAGATATCTGCACTTTTGGAAAATAAGATGGACTTAAGTTAAGGAAACTTACAAATGTCGAATTTGATTTTGGCATTTGACATTGGTAGGTATTTTCCCTAAATAAATGAATAAACATAGGTATCCACTAGGTTTCCCTCAAATTTGAACTTTAATTCACTATAACAGCTGGGTTAACAGTCATATCTTATTACAGGATTAAATACAACCAGTCAATTAGTTTACTTTTACCTCCTTTTAGCTAAACTTTATACAATAGAAACTTGACGGTTTATTAAGTCAGTATCCTCTATAATCGTTATATTCTCTTTAATTGTAAAGCAAATGACACCATTCTAACTTGATTGGTAAACCACAAATCATATCTATTTTATTGCATCCACTTAAAATACGTAGCTATTAATAACAGTGATACATTTTTGACCTCAAATTATGCGATATTTATGACAAGATAGATGTCAGAATCTAGAAATTTCGATGCCTTCCAGTTGAGATTTTTTGAATACTGTTCCTGCACGCTTGAATCTTGAAATGAAGTCTTCTCACTGTTTTATTGCGACTAGTAGGGTAGCTAATCGACTCTTTTTATCTGAGGTGTATATAAACAGAGTGGTTTCTTAATAAAGCTTGAATTGAAAATAGTCTACCTCTTTCTCCGAGTCTGGACAAGTCGCTAGGCCTAAGACGATTATTGGGAGTAGTTCTCCTTAAGTATTGACATGAACACTCTAGAGAATTAGACTATCAAAGTTCTCCCAAATTAAATACTTCAAGACCTGGGAGTTGATGAATAATGCAGGCAGAAAAAGGACTATCTTGAATTGCAATTTTTAATTAATTACCTTTGCAAATCGCTGAAATTAATCATCAGAGACTCATCAATCACTCTTAACGCCAATAAGGAATTGATCAGAGATGGCGAATTTCTGTCTCAAACGACGTTTCTAAGTCGTCTTTCCCTATTCGAAAGTCATTGTTTATAACAGAGGAAATGCAAATTGATGGGGAAGAGATGGCGCATTTATTCACCAATGTAAACAAACGAATTGTCATATCTTTTAGAGAGAACTGTCCCTAATGTGAAAATCAGTGTTCAGAACCCAGCTTAATGGTGGACTTTATGTAGTTGAAGGAGAGTTTAAACACGATCAGGTTATTGGGGGTATTAAAGCCCCAATTGGATTAATTGTGTTGTTCATTATTAACTCAGCAGTGCTATTACTTTGCGTATTCATTATTCTTGTTACAGTTATTTTAAAATATCGAATTCCAATCATTATAATTTCTCAGTGGCCTCCTTCCGTGTTCTAGAAAATTCCCGTCACAGTTTGTACGTTGTTTATACACTTTGTTTCTATGTAATAATTATTTAGTACATTGATTTTTACTCTGATTTTTCACCCTTTTTCTGATTATAGCAGGCAGATAAAAATTTTCAGCAGAGCTCTAATATTTCCTTATTAATCCTCTCTCTTCCCTATTTCATTGAAGAGATTCAGTCGTCCCTTATCCGGGTCTTTTCTCATCCGGATACACCAATATCGGTACTTTTCTTTGTCCTAGATATATACCACCTTACCATCTCTTGAATTTGTTTAGATTAGAAGAGAAAAGATGATTAAGTTTACATAAAAGCTATCCACTTGTACCAAGTGAAGTAGAATTTAACTTTTCATAGTGGAGAAGTGTTTGAATACTCTAAAGCTTACGAGCAAATGCACTCATCGAAAAGAAAGGAAAGACAATTTTGAGAGTTTGGAGCTTTGGTGAAAAAGATTTGCAAGGTTGAAAACTATTGGCAATTCAATTTAATGTTTGGACAAACAGATGGATATCTATAAGTATGTAATTTGTCCCCTAGAGGTCCGCCTGTAATTTTTAGTGTGCATATATGTCAAAACTTCCAGAGATTATCTTCACTTTCAAAATATAAAAACCCCATCTGTAAGCCCATACAACACACCACGGCCAACCCCGCTCTCCCAAACTACTGAGCTTTCTCTCTGTGTTTAGTAAAGCTCTACAATCAGCGACCTCTCTTCTCTCTGTCTTGCTGTGTGATAAAGATCGTAAAAATAATTAGAAGAGTGATCGTTCAGCCAGACTCCATTTCCGCTTAAATAACTTGTTATCAGTATTCCTTTTTTCAACTAATATAATATCAACGTTGAGGATGTCATTCCCATATGTGAGGATGTAACCACTAATGTCCGTTATAAACCCTAAAGCAGCCGAGGATTGGGCGCTGGAAACCCACGTTGATCGTCGCACCTGCGGAATAGAGATTTCGCATAAAAATATCGCTTTCTTTTCTACAACGGTTGCATACTGCTGGCAGCTGTGCAGTTTTTGCACGAATTATAAAGTATTTGTTATATTAGAACGAATTCAAAAGTTTGAAAACCTCCCCATATTTTAGAAGGAATTTGCGGCGTTTCTTTGATTTAATTCCTTTCCGTAGTTTAAATAATAGTATTTGATTTGAGATTGATTGAAAGCTATCAAATAGATTATTACTTTGAACTCTAGTTGAGCAAAGAAAAAAGGGTTAAATGATATTCCACCAAAGAGCTCGGAAAATGTTGTTGTAGCGTTTGATAGCATGTACATCACTTTATTAAGGCCGTTAGGGTAGTTTAAATTTCTAAAAAGCATTCAATGCCAGTTTTTTTTCCAAAAATCTTTTTCCATTGGAATTGTATTTGAAATGAAATTGGCAAGTGATACTGAAAATACTTCTGGGTTGCCTTGTTCCTACCGCATAACTTGTTTATGTCAAAACCCCTAATTTTCGTTCTAGATATTGACTATCCTATTAATCATGACCACCCAAAACATAGGTGATTCTTCATTCCTCCACATAACTGACATTCGTAGATGAATGTCCAATTGATTGACATACCACATTATCATCCAAGTTAGATGGCAAGGCATCTAAACGATTAGGCAGAGCTATATATGCACGATTTCCCCAGTTTGAATAAACAAAAAGCGTAATAATAAAAATTATTCAAGGGGAAAAATAAAATTTTTTCTTATTTCAAATGATTTACTCTATTTGAATTTAATTCTCTCATGATTCCATAAAAAAATTGAGTAAAATTTATCTACTATAAAAATACAGCAATAATATCGATTTTTATCAGCTGTTTTATTCTGCATCGATTATTGATTGAAAACACATGTTTATGAATTCAAGGCCAATGGATCAGCTGTAGATTTTACAAAATTTTAAAGATACAATAAATTTTGATGTATATTCGCGATTTCTACTTTCCTTTTCACCAAAATTTCATTCACTGTCAGCGTTTGAAGGCACTTATAGAGAAAGGACATCCTTTTTAGTTTAGCCGAATTATTGTAAAAGGACTTTTTGAAAAATTTGTCTATTGAATCGAACCGCTGTCATCAACTGTATATAAGAAAATACTATCAAGAAAAGGAAACAAAAAATTCCATTCTTGCTTCTCTTCTTACCAAAAACACAAGATTAATATTTTTCGGTTGACAACGCAAAATCAAAGGAAATGGTTGAGAGAAAATAGGGAAAAGAGTTAGTAGATGATTATCGGGCATTTAATGTACCTTTTGAGAAAAGAATTAGAGGAATAACCCTCTAATTTATCTTAGATACCGATACAACGAATTATTTGCTTTTGAAATAAATTAAAACTTCTTTAATGCTCCATGGAAACTGAATATATTCAGCTTAATACTTATTCGTTTATTTATAAAGATCGCTGATATAATACTAGTAGGACAAACAAATACATAGCTAAAGCGGGTAGAGTATTTTTACTTCCTCTCTCAGCTTTTTCAAGAATTTCTTGAAGGAACTCGCGATTAATCTATTCTAATTCGCGGCGTTTCAATCCCTCTTGTCTTTTATAAGACTTGGGAAATTGAGCACCTGATTTACGGTGATTCCCTTGCCTTCCTTTCCGCGAACAGGTGGCAACTCCACACTTCACCTTTTTCGCTTAAATTCTCCTGAGGTAGGCATTTACACTATTAGAGATAGGAATAGATGTTTGACGTCCATTTAACTCAGGAATTCCCATGACGTTTTGCCTTACCTTAGACACGGCTTTATTTAGACTCACTTTCTATCGGGCTTGTAGTAATAGTTCAAGTAAGTCCAATTATTAACCCTTAATATCGAGGTTACGACTTTGACAGGTTCTTGTTCAGCATTTTAGGTTTTAGTTCATTAATTTGAGAGGACCGTTAAACCCGCTGATTACTTTTCATACATTTTTATGTTCTTGTTTTTATTTATAGTCAAGCCTGATGTTATGGATTGTGCTTGAGTTTGCTCAAACGCCAGAGAGAGAAAACAAAGATCAACCACAAAAGGATAATCTATTTTCCAGACCAGATCAGACCATTTATTAATATAGCAAATGATTTAATAATGCATAGAATTGGGTTTGGTCGAATTGTGATTGGCCGGAGAGGATTGAACCGTTCATGTCCTATCGTGGCAGAATACGATTGGTCAGACAATGGGCCAATCGATAAATGACGACTGATTTTGTAAAGCCATTACCTTTTAGGATTATGACGGCGGTGTGGCACGGCTACGATATTGGTTTAGTGATTTTAGGAATACCTATTTCCCCTTTACTTTGCATATTCCAGAGCAACCTTGATTGCGGAAGGATTACAAGAAAGCTCTCATCTAGTCGCACAATTTGGAAGACCGTTTATACGGACAATTTCTTCTGAGCAAATTTATTACTCAAATCACATTTAAGTATCAGCCTAGCATGTCACAAATGATCCAGCATACAGAAAAAAGGAAAACTCTTGTTTTTTGACATTGCCTTAAAATTTTCTGACAATCAGCATCACTTCGAGGTAAGCTGAAGCAAGTGGAACTGACAAGTAAATGCAAAAAAGTGGAAATAATTTTGTTCCCTCGAAATCTTTTCTATTTTGCTGAAGCTAACCGTCAAAATAGAATGTGTATGACTAAAAATTAGCAAAAATTCCTTTAAAAGGAATTAATAGTATATTAAATTGGTAATAGAAAGATGACTTTATCGATTAGATGGTCATTGAAACATTCCTTAAATATCTACTTTTCTCTGAAAGACTGGATTTTAATGAACTTTTTCGATTTACCTCCATCATATGTCTCGTTGAGACTTTACTAATTAAGGTAGTTGACTCTTTAGGGTTCACTAATTGATTAATTAGAATTCAACAAAGCACGACTGATTTTCGTTCAAGATGATGGACAAGCCACCTGCGACGTTATAATTCCCACTTGGTGATAGCGTCAGGCGATGCATAACTAATGAGGGACAATGTGGGCGATAGACACAACATTATATTCCCCTGAGAGGGAATGGGGGATGAGACATAACTCCACCGAGTTGCTTTAATTACACAGCACTGGCTCTTGGTGAAGGCATTAATTATTTTCTCTACTTGGCTTCCTCAAACTCTAGCTCACACTTCCTATTCAGTTCCCGAAAAGCACTTTTTTATTTTTCTCTCAAAGAATTGCAGTCTAAATACTCCTTTTCTCCGTGCTCAGTGCACCACCTTTTCATAAAAAACCTCAAATTTCCGCCTAACGAAAACGAATTTATTGTTACCAAGTTAATTTGAATAGAACTAACGCAAATTTGTTCATTAAAGCTAATTATTTCAAACAATTTCAACCAACAAAGATGCTTTTGTTTTATTTAAAAGATGTTAATTATCGCTTACGCTAATCTCACTAGCAACAGTCATGTGAATCTGCTGTCATTTCATAAACATTAATACGAACTCAGCGACCATTATCGTCTTCTGTAGACCGGCTTCGAATTGTTAATCATTTGATTTAATGACAAACTAGCGTAGAAGAAATATCGGTCGGTATTTTCCAGTTGTTCGATTAATATTCTCAAAGAAGAGGTTCGAAGCTAAAACTGGATTTAACAACAAACAAGTCAAAATTATTGCTATTTTTAGAAGGAGAAAGTCTAACTAGAATGTCTGTAAGACAATAAATATTTCCCGAAGTGACTCAGGAGGGCTAGAAGTATGACAGCCTAATGGTTGTGCCGTAAACGAGTCCTTGCCCTGACATTAGCACTTAACGACGTGGTTATAACTGACGTGTATGTCAGTTAGTAGCTTTCTGTCAAGTTCTCCCCTGTCGGAAACTTACCCTCAATATTGACTAACATAATTGACATATGATGTCTCCCCAATTAGTAAAAAGGAAATGGTGCGAAAACCACAGATTATTAGACCTGATGGACAGTATCATGTTCCACATTTTATTGGCTAACCACAGTAGGAAGTCATGACATTTAGGGTAAACTTTAAGCTGGCAGTAAGCAAACCGTATTTTTTCCTCTTTTACAGTTTATTTATCGGGGAGAACGTAAAAAGCAGAAGTGTTGGGGTGTTTATTCCCGACAAAATGACTTTGGTTTGAGGCTTTTATTGAAGCTTTATTTTCTCTTAAAATGACATCCGCGATAATCTACTATGATCAACTCTTTCCAGACGGGAGTTCTGTACTCGGAATCTCTTACAATGTATAAATTTTTGTATAAATCTAGAAATTACAATTTATTTGGTCCATTTGAACAAGGTATTATTTTAAAGATACGATTTGGACAGGGGTATATAACTTTCAATACAATATTTACCGATGAGAGAGGAAAATTGAGGATTCCAATCTTGAAACCGAGGGTTACGCAAGCTCCAGTTGCGGTTAGGATCTCTTTCTCCTTAAAACATCATTACTTGAGATTTCAAGGGTGCTCGATTGACAAGGCTTCCAGGGCCAGTGAATGAAAATTGTGGTAGACTGGTTGGAAGGAGCGAAGGGCTGCATTCTGTTGAGATTCATTTCCTTGGTGAAAAAGTGTGCATACGAATTGACCAAGTTCAAAAGGTTGGATGGTTTATATTTATAGTGATAGTGGGATTTTTTTCTTCTTATTGCATGATTTTGCCGTAGCAGAGCTCACTTGGGATTCCCTTTACTTATAAACCATCGAACGATGTTGTTCCTTGACGTTACCAAGTATGAATTATAGTCGGAATTATCTTAGAAAGGAAAAAGACGTATTCTAAGGCACTATCGAATGTGATCAGTCTTCTTGAACAGTTTTTACAAAGGAATTTTCCTTTAAAGTTTCCATTAATATAATATTAAGTCCGGTAAACAATGAACGAAATGTTGATGATTGCATGCAAAAGGAAAACTATCTTTTAGACCTCTGCTCTTCAAAAATAATTAGTGTGATAAATTTTAATTATCATTTTCATTTAAAAAACAAGAACTGGGAGAAATATCAATGATTGGTTGGAACCAATCACCACAGAGATACCTTCCATTCGGTTGGTGTTGAAAGCTAATATCTACAATACTGACCTTGGAGCCTATTTGTGCTTGTCATTGTTTTATCAACTTTGATGAGTCAGGTGTAGATTAAGGCTATTTTGTTGCCTATTACTGCTCACCCAATTCCCTGAACTTATCAATTTCAAACTGTACTTTAACTTCATGGAAAATATTTCAGCTTGAACTTGACTTAGAGCTGGTTATTTTCGCTGTTATTGTCTATGATACCTTAGACAGTTTTTACAAATTTTAATCGCGGGAAGGCATCTGAATAAAGAGGAACAGTGAAAGAGCTCAATAAGGTGGAAAACTGCGGAGTGGATAGATAGAAGATAGATACTGAAGTCGGGACATCACGAGTCTTACCTTATTTGAATAACGGAACATTTTTCGCTTTATTCTAATGTTATACATTCTTAATTTGAATCCCAAAATCATGGGTGAGATTACGTTCACCTTATTCAGAATTTGTTGACCGACTGACTTAGTTCTGTTATTGGTCAAACGGAACTAATTTATTTGTGCCTTCTCACATGCAAGATTAGAATTGGTTAGTGGAATATATTCCATCAAATATGCGCTTAATTCAATGTCAAATCAGGTAGTTAAACAAGAGTCCCTGTGTCCGAACGGGAATATTAATAGGCGTAGTAGTAGGGAAATGATGATGAATGGAGATGTGGGGGATGTGGAACAAAAATCTCCCACTGAAAAATGGTTGGTCAGAATCCTCCATCATGGAGCTAAATTAGCTGGTTTAGCAAGAGTCATGTGGGAGACTAAGACAGCCTTTCCTTAAGCCATCTTCCAGCTGATCTTATTTCTATACTAACTGGAAAATTATTCTAAAATGAACGCTGAATTTTGTTGTTTTATTCACAAGCATGTATAGGATCGAATTGGATTGGTAAAGCATGTCTACCTATAAAGCAAATGGTATCTATCCTCATATCTAAGGTCACCACCATATTCATGCCCCAAATTCCTTCTTCTTCCCCCTATTCTAACCTTTTCTGACCTAGCATAGTCTGCTGAGGTCATAACTTGGTGATTATGAGAGAAGTAAGCACTTGCTTTCATTTGACGGAAACGTCAATCACAGGCATATCACGATCATTGGCTTGACAACCCTGAACTCCAATAAACTAACATGGGTGGAAAGTGTGATTACTGCATGATCTCAAATGTAGGCTTAAGTTGAATCCTTCAGCATGATCCCATCCTAGTCATTTCAGTACTCGTTAAGATCAGTTTAGAAACGAAGACTGGATAATGAAAGGTCTCCCTAATTAAAGGCCGTTAATTCATGGAACCCAAATAGGCAATTAAGTGTGTGCAGATGGTGATAAATGGCACTCCGGTGAATGGGAAGTTCAGCTACCTTGTTTAATTTTGGCTAGCAATATTTTTCAGATTTGGAGCTACAATCACCGATGCTCAGTAACTGTAAATGTGCACTTTTTATCCAGATGAACTAGGAGTCTAGCGACAAGATAAACTCCCTTCGAGACTTGGTTACCTAACACCTCAACGTCATTTATGTTGAATGCATATTCTGACCTCCAGGATAATTACCATATACCACGATGGNGGGGCATTGAATTGTTTTTGTCAGCACTTGTTCTGCACAGAAAGATGATCCGCCTGGAGCAATTTTAGTAATAAACTCAAATTCAGACATCTTGCTATTAGCTATTAAAATCCAATTCGTTTGATCATTTGTTATCACCGTCAAGTGAAGATCTCAAGACACCTGACTTCACAGACTGCAACTCTGTCATTGGCTCCTACACTTTTAAAAACATATTTCAATCATGTTATTTTAAGTAGATTCTCGAAACAGAGACAAGTCTTGAAAATGCACGTTAATAGATAGATGAAAAGTACAAAAGTCCGGATAATGACCTAGTGGGTTGTTAGATCAACCTCATTTTTCATAGAAGTCGCGTTTAGCATGCATATTTCAGTCGTTAATCAAAATACCAAGTAGTAGTGGAATTTCGAATTCCTTAATCAAATTTTTAATTTATAAATAGCACAAGAAAATCGTTTTCCGCCCTTTTGTACTTTCCAGGAAGGAAAACCGGCGCTATTGACAAATTTGTAGTAATTATAAAAGATCACGAGAGTAAGATAGCGAGTGCACTGGGTGCATAAAAAGGCTATTTTAAAGGAATTGTTGGCTCCTTTTTGACAATGAAAGTCATAATTCTTTGCAAGAAAAATAGCCTATCTCAGTTATTAAATTTAAAAAAAGCGAAAACATCTTCCAAAGCAATAAATAACTTTTTATTTCTAAAAATTGATTATATTAACAATCTCTGAATGTAAATTTAGCTTCGTTTGCATGGTTGTATCTGTGGAGTTTGCGTGCAGAGGCCTCCTCAGCCAATCAGCAATCGATATCCCTGCAGCTTGGCGTTGTTTGTCTTTAAGGACCAAGCTCGTGGATAGTGACTCATAAGGAGCTCTGTTCGCTTAAATTTCTTACTATCTCATCGCTTACGGATCAATGAACCCTCTCCACTCAACATCTTTCTTGTTCTCGCTACTTTGGGAGCAGCCTAGCCCATTTCGGGAGCAAATTTATAACAGAGGACTCTGCTAGACGCCATCCCGGACTACTTAGGAGGATTACCTAGTTGTAGCAAAAAGGCTTATTGGTTTATCATCTGCTACACATCTTGATGTATTCGTTCATTACCTCATAAAATCTCTTCTCTTATTAAAGGATTGATTAGTGTTATTGAATATACTCTAGATCGTGCAGAGGGAGTTTTGGATAGAGGAAAATTTCCCTACGTGTCTGTGCGTGACCTTCTTCTTTTAGTCTAATTTAACTTGACACAATATAGTACATTCGCCTTTAATTCTACAGGACTTTATGAATGCAACAGGCAAAAGCCCTTTGCAGAAATTCTAATTTTTCCACTTAGGATTGATTTCTATTCAAACAGTCCTTACTGAATGTCAGTTGAAATGACGTTGAATAAAGTTCCGACACTGTCCGGTCAAATTCCTATCAACGTCTGACTATGACGAGGAAAATAAAGAAAATCGTTCAACCTTGACCGAAAAGACAAAGATCTAGAAGCCTTGATAAAAACAACTTCAATAAAATTAATTAATGGAGAAGTGACTGTCATTTTTTAATGTTTTAATGTGAAATTCTTTCATTTTTTGTCCTTGCATAAACTGGGTCCAGTGAGTGAATTCCACACCATTCATGGATCTAAAACGCACCTACAACATATCGATCATCCACACTTTCACTCGTCTCTGAATCTTAATGACCGTGCTCATTTACCTGTGATGAATACACACAGCTCTCTCTCTCTCTCCCTCTCTCTCAAATTTTGAGCACTTTTATAGAATATACTTTCACGTCCCTTCATATCCTGTCATTTTGACTTGGGAAAAGGGGTTAGCTTAGCTCCTATAATTTTCTCTACAGGCCAATGAGAAAATTATATGAAAACCATTTTTTTCGAATAATGGCTGGTATTAATCAATCCGAACAGTCAGCACATAGGAGATATCATTGGTGAAGACCTAAATTTTACTCCATTTCGTGGGAGGAATTAAATTTCACATGGAAAAAGTGACTATAGGAGAAAACAATTCCCAGGAAATGAAGGCATTAACAGTGTCGGTTGAAGATTGCAACTAAATCCATGTATTGAAAAGCGAAGTGCTCTTCATTAAGTTTACCTGCATTCAGAAATGAAAAGGAGATGTACCGATGATTTCCTCTTTATTAGGATGCATCTTTCTTACTAGTAATGTCATAGATAAAATGGTAAACAAATAATTCGTCCATTTCTCAGTCGAAATTCGGAAGCTGTCATTGGATGACTAAAAGTCCTTAAAACGGAAAATGAAGAGTGTGTTGCGGTAGAATACAATTACAAGGAGGACCATTTACACCTCAGCTCAATTTGCGTCATTAAAATATTCCCATGACACATCCTCCTGTTTCTCTCCTGGAATCTCTATTAAAAAAGCGCGACCATAAGTGTGAACGTCTAGCTTCAGGAGACTAGTCTGATTAAATGTTATGTGGAGGGGTTATTGAAAACGCAGGTCAGACGTGTGTCAGAGACAAAATGAGATAAATAGATAAGTTATTTCTAGGTATACGGCTCTTAGATTAATAAAAGGACTAAAGCAAGTGCCAGGACACAGCGATTCCAAGAGTGGTACACAATAAACGTTGAGATCGAGTTCATGAAACACTCGAATTAGTGCGCCCCTCACTTTGGATTAAATTACTACAAGTTCTTACTGCTTTCTTCTTTAATATGTCTCCTCTGTCGGGTCTTGAACTAACTTTCGGGATTGAAATGCCTCGATGTGGCAATGTCCTTGTGATGTGTCTTTAATCACCCTAATTTCCTCTTTTGTTTTCGCTACCTGGACTGACATATATTGTCGATTGATGCTAATAGCTGTTGTTACATGAACCTCTGCGCTGACTCATCGCTTCATGGTTAAGTGTTTCGTGAAGTACTTTCATAAATAAAATCAGATGTCTGCTAGTACCTGTCTTAAGACCTATTCTACCTCGTTTCTATAGAATGTGGCCGAACTCCTTTCTACTGGTCACCTTCATCATTATCCAAATTCGGCTTTCTTCATACTTCTTCGTGTCTGAAAGGGTCACTGGAAATAATGAAATCACTGCTTAAGCGGTCATAGGTAATGATAAAGTTATCTTAGAATGCCAGAACAGATCGACGAATTGATTGCAATGTCTAAGTTCTCCGTATCTGTGTCCATTTGGAACATGCCGAGATGGATATGGTCTACTTCTCCCGGTTCAGTGTGTCTAAATTGTTGTAATTTACATTAGTCAAAAGTTGTTTTCCTCCGTGGTCTAATAAGTTACAATGGCACTAAATGAAACTTGCGTTTGATGAAGAAAAAGTATATTTTTTATGATGTTTTGGGAAAATGACATCCAATTTTATTATCTCTAATAAACAAATTGTTCGTTTGAATGAATAAATTGCTCTTTCATACGAAAATAATTCATCTCTCTAAAATACCAAAATGAAAAGATAAATTATTGTGAATGAACGAAAATTATCATAAATTGGCGATTTGATGTGACTTCTAATTCCCTGAAAGTGGGATTCAGGAAAAATTCGTTGAATTTAAAAAGTGCAGGACATGCAAAAAAGAGGCTTGTAGCTCTCTAAAACTTCAAATTCTACTCTGTAGGTTAAAAGCTAGCGCTTTGTATTAATCACATAATTTAAACAAATTTAACCACGCTGTACCACTTTTTGTCCCTTAACATTCATCCAAATGACAAAAAATAGGAGCGGAATGGTGTTGTTTCAACAAACTAATTCGCTTTCCATAAGAACGGATGCTGGAACGGGAAATGGCTATCTCCGTTTTATTTGATACTATTTAAAATTTTTTTACTCGATCATTTATCTTACGTTCATTTACCTCCGTGGAAAAAATTTTGATCAAACGTTGTTATCCAAATTGTTTTAACCTGTAATTGAAGTATCGTAAGTATCCACAAGTAAAACAAAATTTTATATTTTTGTAAAGTATTTTTTTTACATCTGGAGTTTAACATAGTGAGGAGAAAGGGCACAAATAGAAGACGATAATAAAATCAGAGTATTCAAAGAGCCTTATTTCATTTGACTCCTCTCTCCTGACTGTACGCCTCGTAGTTCGTCGTGTTCAAACGTTTCAATTTTCGGATTTCAGGAGTCGACTTTAACGTAGTGAAAGTAATTTTATTAACTTAAAAAGTAATATTTCGGAATAAGTAGTCGGTTATCTTCGGTTTAATGATATTTCGAGTTGTGTTTGCTACTAATTGGAACAAATTTTAGCTATTTAATGATGTATTAAAAAGCCTGCTCTAAGTTAAGATTAACTGTGCATCTCTATACTTTGTATTATCCTATCTCATTAATGTATCATACCTAAAATTATCCCTACATACCCACTGTGTCAGTACATTATGAAATGCTAGTATCCCCACTTTTAAACTTAGAAAATTTAATCAATTTATCTCATGTAGTCCCTGACGGACGCTTGCCATTACATCACTGAAGTCAAAAGCTCCATACCTGTGGACTGCTTTTCGCATTAACAACTGTTCAAAGTTTTATGAACTTGTTTTTATTTAGGAAG
The DNA here is from genome assembly GCA_900708905.1 of Hymenolepis diminuta. NCBI lineage: Eukaryota > Metazoa > Platyhelminthes > Cestoda > Cyclophyllidea > Hymenolepididae > Hymenolepis > Hymenolepis diminuta. The sequence continues at coordinate 151,239 of CAADRB010000013.1, forward strand.
CATCGCAATTCCAGGCCTAGATGTTATCTCAAAGGTCAACCAAGAACATGATTTGGCCAGCAATTTTGATTAATCTGGTGGCCAAAATGAAATGTCTAAGGTCTTAATTTTTAATAGAACACTCTTAAACACATTTCATTTAGACCAGTTTCATCCTGTTATCTTCACCATAAGAGGGGAAAAATCTTTCCAATTGCAATTGAAAACCAACGTCCACTGAAATTTCAGGAAATGGGAGAATGAAGAATAAGGAGGTCCTAATCGCAACTGGAAGTATGTGGACATCTTGGTCCCTATTTGTCATTTCTTATC
>CAADRB010000013.1:151560-163653 GCA_900708905.1 Hymenolepis diminuta
CCCCCCGGCAGTATACCCTATTTACAAATCGTGTTTTAGGAACGACGCTTAAATGCGACGAATAAAGATATTCGAAGGAAGAAAGAAATCTCCTTTCTGAGTTCAGTCCCTCAGTTCAACCAAATTTTGTTATAAAATGCAAACTAGTGAAAATGGGATTGAGTATTTTCGGAGTTATTTTTATATTCTCTGGCTCACACCTTAAAATGCTCTGCACTCGTGCTACTGATGTGTAAAAGCGATCATTTCCCTGCGTTACATTACTTTCTCCTTCCCCATGTTACATTTTAGCGAAATTTGGAAGAGGGAGAAGGCAAAGAAATCCAGCATACAACACAATTTTTTAAGGTCTTAATACGACTTGACACCTCGAAATTACATGGAAATGTTAGACCAGCAATTTTCTCTTGCCCACATTATCCGTCAGTGCATTCTTAAACATTTTCCCAACAGTTATGTCCATATTCAAATGAATGATATTTCAAAAATAGGAGGAAGAATTGACAGTTGAATAGACACAAGGACGAAGAAAATTTCATTATAGTACATGAATATATGTATAAAGCGAGATATCGCAACGAGGGGTATAAAGATGTTGTAATGATTTCAGTTATCTCACCGAGATAGGGGGAGAGATCGGTGGGACACTGATGACGGAATAGTTTCGATTAACAGGAAATAGATGCAAACACGGACGCACAAACATTTATTGAGAATGCGATCAGGCACATGAACAAATGTAGAAAATCAATGAAGGGTTTGCATCACTCTTGAGTAGGTTGAGATGGGCTTTACGTCATTTTTGAATACTGACCTAGTTCCAGCGTTCGTTGTAAAAAGAATATGAGATTTGATGATGGATGACAGAACTGACAGGGGAAGTTACTATAACCCAATTGAAAATGACCAAAATCATATGGAAGTATGTTAGGGTGGTTATTTTGGGGTTGATGAAATATGATACGCCCCTGAGAACGATGTAAATAATTAACGGTTGAATGAACAGATGAAATTCATGACGCAAATCCGCAAATACCAATGAAATTAGCAGACCTAATTCAGTGAAAAAAAAAACAAAATACAGGAACCATTTGAATCTGTCGAATTAAAAGTGAGAAGAAAAATCAATTAACAGAAAGCGATAATTATTTTTCGTTTAATGGACAACTTCATAGCCCTCAAGAGAAGACGAAGAGGCAAGTTCTGAAAGCACGGAGCAGACAGTACCTTTGAAAGTGGAAGGCCGAAAAAGTGACTTGGTTTTGGAGTAAAATTCAAAAATGCGGGGAAAAATCAATAAATATCTTATATGTACGGAAAAATAAGTTGAAATTGATGGACGAATATAGAAAGCAATAGATTATTATTAGAAAGTATCATATCTTCAGTGAAAGATAGATTGGAGAAAAGTTGTCATATCCGCAGTTTCTGACTGTTAACTTATTTAAATAGAATGAACATTGACTTCGCTACAAGCAAAATTGAAAGAATGGCTGGAAATGAATGGGATAACCATAATGTTCAGTCAATTTTTCATCCATTTCCCAGAGTGTGGCGAATCCCCCTTTCCCCTTTCAGACCAAAATGGTTTAAACACACACACACAACACGGTAATGCGATGATTCACGTCCGAAGTTGTCCAGTAGTCGGACATGTGCTCGTCTACAGTTGTTTAATTTGACCGCTCTGTCTACTGTTCCTTAAGTTGAATGCCTATTTTTTGGGAACGAGGAACATTTACAGGATTGAGAATGTTTTTCACTCTCGGACATAGAGAAAAAAAGGGACAATATGAAAAAGAAAACTTGAGAGATGGATGACTTCGGGATACATGCTGATTTGGCGGTACAATATTGTACCCCGAAATCCGTACCTGGGCCAAGTGACTAATATTCGAGATGGACCATTTAAATTTGGTATTTTAAGTGATGTTAGTGACTTAAACGTAATATATGTTAATTGAGGGAGTGCAGAAACATGTTAAATCCCATCATGAATGTCAAGTTAATGAAACTCGCTAGTAAATATTCAATTATTCAGTTCAAATCATACTCGTAAACCATCAAGTAAACACGATTTAGACACAGAGATTAAATAGAAGTTGTCAGCCTATTTAGTAAAGGGATGTTGTAACAACTGTAGCTATCTTCTAATTATCAAAAGATGTTTCACAATCCAAACCTGAAAATCACGTGAACTTTTTGACATCTCAACTTTACACTCAGTGTCCTCTCTTTCTTCTCACTTTATCCCTTATTGGACTTACCATTAATTGATTTCAATTTTTTGTAAGAATTAAAATTCCTATCTTTAAAACGTGCTGCGGGTTGGATAATAAGAACCATGATGTCAAGGTGCTACCTAAAAATCGTATCTGGGTCAATTGTAGCCGTAATTTTATAACAGTAGCAGTCAGCAGCCTTCGCACTAATCTCCGTACAAGTAAACCCATCCAGAATCTTTCAAGGACAGAAACACACCGATCACAAAGCAATATCCAGTCCACTTTTCACCTTACAGTCCCCAGGGTCGAGTTCAAACCGAAACTATCAAACATCAAGTTCATGATTTTTTGAAAGCTTAAAAAGAGTTTTTTTTTCAATATTATATTTCAAAATGATGTACCGTTAATTTTCTCACACCTGGCATTCAGGGAAATGGATGCTGTCTGGGCGCATTTCAGTTGTTCTGGTAGGAAGACAGGTGATGATGTCTTAAGCGCAAATAGGCCAAACTCCCTGAATTCCTTTTTTAGGAAAGTGAACAATCTGGAACAGTGTAAACGAACCCTCCAAGTTCAGCCCATTCAATGGGAAATCTATTATTGAGGTGGAGGGAAAACAAATCAGCATTAATAAGTTTTTCAAATTTCCCTGCTTACCATAAAATAACTAAAACCATGCGGCCTAAAAAGATTTGCTCATTGGCCGAACCCTGTTTGAAATATTAAGCGGCTACTTCCAACTTCTGTCTGCTGATTGATTTCCGGATTAAAGTGGATCGCTTCGATAGGTAGTCAGAATTTACCACCTTTTCTAGAAAGAATAATAGAATAGAATAAAATAACCGTCAGATAGAACATATTAAAATCCAACCTGTTTGTATTCACCAATTTCAATGGTCTTTTATTCTTTATGTATGCCAGTTAAAAAAATTAATCAGAGCCATCTATTTGTGTGTCATTAAAAAGAGCAGCGTTTAGAAATCAATATATTCAAAATAACTCTATATGAAGTCAGATTATACTGTTGGTCTTCACGAATACCTCAAAACCAAATGAAAGCATATTTCCCTGCGCCTGACTATTTAATAGTCATCATTATGATGTCCAGGTCGTGTAAAAAAGACGATGGGGTTATTTTTCCAAATCTCATCTTATAAGAGGGCGGGGGGCCGGGGGTTGGGAGGAAGAATAGCTCCTTTTCAACTCATCTCTTGATCAGTTTTAATCATGTTAAAGCCCGCATTTACATCCGTAAATTCTGAGATCACAAGTTCAGTATCCTTAGGAGCACATTTAGTGATGGAAATCAATTAACCGTACTGGTTAATAGTGATCAACAAAAAGGGATGGTTATAAATTATATCTTTCGGCCCTTGGATGCATCTCAGAGTCAAATAAGAGTACATTTCCTCAGGCACAACCATTTAATGACTGGGTAACGTTATGGCGCGTATGGATCGTACTTTGCGTTTGTGGTAATCAATCACGACAGGGCAACATGTGATTCTCATGACTTCGTCTGCCTTTATAATAGACGTCTTTCATGAAATAAGTCACGTTGTGGTGCCTACCATATTCTGGAAAATGGTCATGTGGGCACTGTTACGTGCGTCCCTTTAGTCTGTTAGCCGCTTTCAGTCGTTCAAACTTAAATGGAATAGCTATAATTTCCTTTTTTCTCCCATGACACAAAAATATTTTAAGGTAATTTCTCCTCAAACGCTCTTAGCCACATACTAGGCGTAGTGGCTTGCGCCTGTCACTGAGATATTCGGGGCTTTCGCAATCCTATCATATATTCACACCCTAATTACCTAATTGGCGTAAGATGGGAAACAAAGTCCCTCTCACTGGGTAATTGGCTGAAGAGATAAATCACAGATCGGCTTCCTGATTCACATGAAATATGGTAGACATTACTTTTGGTTTTCTTTCTCAAAAGGCGAGAAAAGAAGTTTATTCCAAGTTTATTCATTGCACTTTAATGCGTTAGTTCATTTAAATTAACGAATAATATTATTGTATTACCATAACGATAATGAAATGCACTCTGGACACCTTTCAATAAAGATCACCAGACTTTAAATTTCCGGCGCTATCGATTGATTAAATTAATGTATCACCACACACGGTTCTACTGCACGTTTGATTAGAAAATCGATATATCGATTTCCTTAATGCATAATTTTAAAACAATAGTCTTTAAGTTATTTTAAAAAAACTATTATATAATATTAAGCAAAATAATTATATTAATTTAAGCTACTAATGAGGCCTCCATATTTAATGCAAATCTATTTTGACTCCCATCCACTCTGCCCTAATTGTTTCGTGATAAATATCTCCTTTTTTACCCAATCAGATTGACAAAGAATGTCTAGATTGTCAACTCTTCCCATTTCTTTCTCTATCATAGCTTCACTTTTTTTTCATATTTGCACAATACGTCTGTTCTGAATGCCTCTTCTTCATGTATTTGGAAGCAACAGTTTTCTACCTGCCGAGACATTAATCTCATCTTCTTATTTACAATTCGTTGTCATTTTTCATTGACATAAAGTGTTTCTCTGATTCTTTGTTCTGTAAAACTTCTATTCTTTGTCTGTCATAGCTTGATATATTTAAGGCTTTAATCTTGAGGCCGATTTTGAGAACTTTACTAGAGTTCTGTATCAAAAGAGACGTTTTTTACCAAATTTTTCATGAAACAGTTCCTTTGAACATGTTTCAAAGACTCGTTGGTAGCATTTCTCTTGTCTATTGAGCCACAGAGCGATTGTTTGATATAGGCTAGAGGTAAGATTTGCAGCTAGCATTTAGGCTTATTCCTTTTTCGTATCCTTCAATGCGACTTCATCAAGAAAATCTTAATCAACATATACGAGCATTTCAGCAGTCTTCTTTTAACAAAATCTGCCAGAACTGTTTAAATCCAGTTTAATTTTAGTGTTGCCTATAGCAGAGCAAAATATTGTTTAAAAGAAGTAATAGTGGATCGGAAAACAATAAGGGAAGAGACGGAGAGGATCGAGGAGAAATAAATGAAGTCGGGCTATTAGATGTCCTTATTTATTTGAATGCGCCATATAACGGAACGTCATCTTTAATAATGACATCGGATCCAATGGGAGCCCTCCAAAAGATCAAATGAAAAGCAGCAGTGTTTTTTTTCCATGAACCAAATCTCCCTACCCTTTTCTGAGAACTTTTCCCTTCCGCTGTAGCTGTACATACGCTTGTCTGATCCTTTTATTATCGACCGTCTTTAATAATAAGTGGAAATAAATAAATAAATCTTTCTTTACTTGGATTTAGGATGTACTGAGGGGCATTACGCACTGTGTAATATTTCAATATTCTAATATCCAAATTTCATTGTTAGTTCCCCTATTGTTGAGTGAGTTCATGAAGGCAATAATCGGGCTTGTTTATCAGTTGATTTGATTGGATCGTCGTTCTAATATTGCCAGCATTGAATATTAATTTCGAATTCACACAGACTATTTAATTTTCTAAATTTCCTGAAATTTATTTTTTTTAGGAAAGGGAGTAAGGAAAAAAGGGTCCTTTTCTAAGCGAATCCAATGCCTCGAAATGTGCTCACTAACCCATTTAGCGAAATATTTCTGAGCATTCAACTTCGTGTTCAGTGAGCAAATATTAATTGTGTTAATTCTATATTTTGGCGGAAATAAATAAATAAATCTTCTAATGTATTAATTTAATCTTTTTATTCGATAAGTTTATTAGAGAAATATGGGCACCTCACTCCTGATATTGGCTCAATGGCGTAAATTCTCGGATCATGGATTCGATACTAACCGCCCAAAGACCAGATGTAATGGTTAACACCATTCAAGGGAGTTTATCATCTGAGAGCCTCTTAAATATGCAAGATGTGTGCCGGAAAGCGGTTTCCTTCAAAGGACTCGGTAGTTATTAACAATGATTTAGTGTAAGTGGAAGGAAATTAAGCAAACTAAACTCTACATGTTTATGATACCTTGTGTAGGTGGATGTGTGGTTGATAAATGTGTAGTCTAAACGTAAATAGGTAGATTCCACAAGAAAAATATAAAATCTTAATTACTAATTATATCTGACAATAACATATTCAGCTTTGTTTTATTAAATTCATGTTAGCTGTTATCGTCCTACTAAGTTATTACAGGTAATAATACGCTGAATAGGTATCTGTTATAAGTAAATTAATAATTAACAATAAATTTTATCGACCTATCAGTAACCTCTCGACATTGGGCACACGAATTCACTTGGGAAAGCAGCGGACATGGTCTGATATCAAGGAGTGAACCATACCATCTAAGTAGCAAGTTTAGGGCCCAAAATCAAAGAGGGGAGGGCATCCTTGATGCTTTGGCTTTAATCCCACCTTCTGCTTTATTCCTTCCCTTTACCCCTTATTGAACTGATCTGCTATTTTTATCAATAAAGTTACAAATTATTTCTTGTCGTGATATCTTCATCAGAGTTTGCATATTTACTAATAGATCTATCTCAAAGCAAGTTAACAATTTACAATAAGTGCAAGACTCACCTTATTTAGTTAGTTTCAACTTGAATATGAATTGGATGCAAAGATATACACTTTTTAGCGATACATTTATCAAATGGACATGAAGATAAAGTGTAAAGATTTCTTTCTTCAAAGGCAAATCTGGTTGGAATTTGCGTCACTTTGTTCATTTGGAGATGAGTTTTCAAGTCAATTGCTTTAATTTTCATCAGTGGAGAGTTGAATTCACCTTTGGTTTCATGGTTTAGTTCTAATTTGATGGTTGAAGAAAGCTAATATCTGAAATTGAGCCCTATTTTGCAGGGCGTTTAGCTTTACAAGGGATTTGTACTCTAAAAAGGCCCTACTATAGGAAGTTTTCGTGGAATCTTAATGGCATTTGAGTGAATCCATCTATTTCACACACTCATTCCTGAAGTATCCCTTCAACATATCAATTATTGGTTTTCAACTGCCTCTACTTTCCCATGACTTAGCTTATCTACATGCTTGTTTGCGCTTCGTTCACTCTCATTATTCTTAGTGTTCTGATTTGGACAGGGTTTTCTTCCCTATCTGTTATCATAATTCGAGTCTGATTTGCAAAAATTATTCTGAAATCTTTCGAACAGAACAGTGGCATCTTAATCATCCTTTTCTTCTTTCTTGATTCAAGTCTTCAAAAAGACAATCGACCGACAAAGTTTGTAGAGAGAGAGAGAGATTTTATTATCTACCTGATTAATTGGGGAAATAGTTCAACCACAAAGTAGCAGCCCACTTCACACAGAAAAATAGAGGGGAAGAGAGTGGCGAAGACCTTTCCCCGCTTTCCTTCTCTCTATGTGTAGCTACATGATTCACTTTATTGGTTAAGTGGCTAAGTGCAGACAATTTGTTAGTCCGTCCGGATTAATTGCTTTTCTCAGTCCTCTCCACCACACCGGGGAGTTTATTGTGTTCATCCGCGTCGAGGGATATAGTTTAGCTTTTGTGACCTTTTTACCTTTTGTTCCGTCCTCTTTTTAAATGGCGGCTCATATCCCCATAACTTACCTGGGGAATTCAGTTAATAATTGCTTTTCAAGCCATTCTGAAGGCATTTGGCTATAGACTTCATACGCCGTAACTGTTCATTTATCTACAGTGTTAATGCACGTTAAACTAGTCAGACAAGCCGCCGCAGTTTTCCCCTTACCCGGGTCAAATATGCGAGTATGAATTTGTATTTTATTATCACTTTCGAACGTTTAGTTTTATATAAAAGTATTCTTCCTTTCATCTTGCAATATCTTTTCTGATTTTCCTACTTTTTTTCACTTCATTTTTAATTGATATGAAAAGTTCTGGCAATAATATTTGCCCCTTTTTAACTCCTACCTACCAATAAAGCTAATTTCAAGTTAATTCAAAGTAGATCCAACAGAATACAATCATTTCAGTTTTAATCGGAATTTGAGAAGGCATCCTTGACTCTGTTTACCAATGTCTCCCCAAGATGACCTTGATGATAACAAGAAACTCCTATGTCAGTTTAAATGCATCGGTGACGTAGGGGTCAACGTTTGCCAAGCGCGAGGTTAAGAGATCAATGCTCAACGCTGCAAATCCTATGATGGGGGGTCCCAACTTCACAGGCCTCATTTACCCTAGGCAAGATTTATTAGCATTTTGTTTAAAATATCTGCTTTTTTATTATAATAATCTTATGTAACTTAAAGGATAACGATTTAATAATAACTTATTCGACAGTCTGAATAGTTAATTTTTCAATATAATGCCAATTCCGATAGAAATTAAAGAAAAAATATTTAATTTTTATTAATTTCGAAAGGCATTCCTCTGCCTTCATTTGCTATATGGGCCTTTCGATTTCTTTCGGCAATCAAACCGTCTTTGAAGATCACTTTTTCTAGTTTCTTTAATTTTGAATTTCAGTCGAATAATTATGCATTAATTAAAATAAATTTCTCTTTCTTCTTGATAAAAAATACCTGGCAAAAGAGACCCTATATGGGGGAGTTCTCTGTCCTTCAACCGGTTTTCATGTTCGTCTTTGTAGCCACATGTGAATCATACTCCCAGCCCCGACAACCACAACTCCTCCACTCCTCCCCTCATCCCAGCACTATGTATTCTGAGGCGTGGTCGTGGGCACTTGGTCATGGTCAGTCGACGACTTTTTCCTGCAAAAAGATTCTCCTTTTCCCCTCAGACTCGACTTGACTCGACTCGAACTGAAGACTAATAGCTTCGAAAAAGTACCTCACTCCTTCTTTTCCTTCTCATGGCCACATTAAGAGTTTTTGTGGTGGGGTTATCAAAGCCTCAGCAAAAATGCCGAAGAATTTTTTCTCCCAACTTACTTTCTTTAGCGTTTGCGCTCCATGGTGATGAAAATACTCCCTGGTAAAAGAAACGTCATGAAAATAGGGTTTCCATGGGATAAAATGGATATAGTGAATTGAAATGGCTCAATTACTCCTGGATTATTTTCTAAGTTCTCTTAAAGATATTCAAATGAAATTTTATTATATCATATTTTGATCTGATTTCATTAGAAGCCGTGACTTTTGGAGTTTTATTAAAAAGTTCAAATTAATAGCATCCTTCAATGGTACCTGCTTTCTCTGAATTTCGCAGAGCGGCTTTAGTGGATGTTATTGCAAAAAAGCCTATAACAAAACCCTAGTAATCCGCTTAGCAGTCTAACTAGCTGCAGGCACGTACAATTATCCTCCACCAGAGTCCTCTAGTACAAAGTACCCTCAACATTAGCTAGATTACATCCAAGATAGTTAGAACACAAGAGGTATTTGGAGAGAGTGCAAGTAACACTACTCTTGACCACTATTGATCGCTGATTGGCTGGGAGGCCTCTGCAAGCACGCCCACCCTTGCTGGATACTTTCCAGTATGTTCTAGCGCACACGAGATTCCTTTGGACAGCCCTAATAGTGTTCCACACTCCACACAGGTTTGAACTCAGAATGATCACAAGAAACGGGTAGATGATGACGAAAAACTGGAAGGGTGACTACTTTGTCAATTTCTTTTATACAAAATTGATGTATCTGACTTTGAAATTAATAGAACTCGCAAGCGTTCGAGTAATAGTACTAGAAAGATATAATTTCTATCTCATATCTTCTATCCTCATACGCTTCTCAATGATTCTAACTTTACTCAAGCATTTTAGATGAATATGTATATACATATATATACATGTTATGTTAAATATGTAGTTGCCAGTTTAATACGTCCACTCTTAGCTACAAGAAGATATAAGTAAATCGATGGAATTAACTTATCTGGTCAATAATCTCAGAGTCAATTAAAGAAGATTAAAGGTGAACTCTTCTCTGCTAGGAATATTGACAACTCAATGTTCCGGATTTCAAATAAGATAAGACTCTTGATTTTATTATCTATTTTTATCGATATTATTAACCCTCTCCGTCCCTTTTCACACCTTATTAGATTTGTTTACTGCTCTCCTTAATCGGAAACTTTGTCATGATTAAAACCTGTAGTCTTCTCTTTGTTTTGTCATGAGTTGTTTATGAAATAGGAATGTGTACTTATTTCCAATATTTATTTATTAGATGCTCTCTCAACACACTTGAAGTATAACTAAAATTTTACATTTTGCAGCTTTTCATTCACTGCTTTAGGAAGAACTTACATTATCCATTTTGTGACCTTAAGGTCGTTTGAGGTGAGCATTGGCCTCGGCCGCATCACCTGGACAGTGCTCGTGCTTCATTATCTTAAACACTCCTAGAGCATTTTGAGTCTAGAAAATATCCATTAGAAGCTGTAACGGATATTTAATCTGTTAAGTAAAAATAAAAAACTTTTATCGGGAAAAAGTAAAACAATGATTTATTATTAATTATTTATAAAATTTGTATGTGGTTACCTGGTAGAATTTTGGAGTAAAGACTACCACTGTGGTAATTCCGTTTTATTACTGAGTTCTGGGATCTGCCGCTACTCTGGGAGGTTAACAAGGTTATGACAAGTGTCGAGCACACATTATTGACCATCTCTGACAATTTTACGATCTTCAAGGCAAAAAAATCATTCGTTTTCTCAACGAACAGTGGATCATTTACTACTTTGGAAAATGTCTGAGAGGTTATCTGCAGAAATAACAGAAATTCTTTCCATAAAAATTGAGGCTAAAATGTCTCCTGATGCTTCTAATGCATCTACTACTTCTGTTTCTCTAAATGCTTCTAAAAATTCTACTTAATCACCGGTCGTGCCTGCCTCACTTAAGGTGCTTCATATTGCAACTCCAGTTCAGACGACCAATGACGGCATGAAGTTGCACTCAGAAGTCGGGGGTAGTGTAAAAGTAACAAATCTCACGCACTCTATGGAATCTTTCATGTCTAAAGTCGTTCCAACATGACTTGTCCCTGAGCCCACCATGCCCAAGCAAAATTCAGTCCTGAAATCTTGTCTGCTTGATCACCAGACAAATCAAATATGCCATCTAAAGAGACAAGGAAGTTGTACTTTTGCCTCCACCAGAACTCAGACCGCCCACCATGATCAAGTTCTCAAAATGTCTTGATCTAGGTAATTACATTCGAGTTAAACTGAAGATCGTTATCTGTCCTAAGCGTCTGACACTGGTAGATGGTAAATTCAAGGAACCCGAAGAAATCAGTCTTCTCGGCCAAATGGAGCAGTGCTAAAAGTGATTGCACAAAATGCAGGCGAGGATGTAATTTTTCCTTATCGTCAGGATCTTATATGCTTTCAACCTGAAATTCCTCGATCTAATATTGATCTCAGTCTTGCTGGAATTATTCGAGGAATCTCCATTCTACTCCTGGTTAACTCGTATTTAAAGTGGCCTGAGCTTATACTCATTAAGTCTGTCACAGCCGGCACCGTAATTAAAACCCCCGCCAAGTATTCAACAGTTATATCGTACGAAGAGTTATGGTGCCCCTAAATGTCACCCAGTTTACTTCTTCTCGATTTGAGAATTTTTGTCGTAATCTAAATAGCTCCCCTTTACACTCTCTGCCTAATCTCAATAGTCTGGATGAGCACCTTATTGACAATGTGAAGAGACAACTTCTCATATCCCAAGGGGAGGAGACAGTGGAAGAGATTTTTAATTCTTTACAGTTTAGGTACCGGACGACACCGCGTATTGATGCCAAAATCTTGGTGCAAATTGGAAACATCTCTGTTCTCGATACACAACCGTATCTTCCAAAACGCAAAGGAATCCAACGGAGATCTTCCTCCGCCCTGGAATCTTGAAACTCCCGAGACCCAGCGCAGTCATCGGCCCCACCGTGACTACGGGTGCTTCCGAGGATAAAC
>CAADRB010000013.1:163681-181944 GCA_900708905.1 Hymenolepis diminuta
GGTATTGGATAAAAATGAAAAAAATTTATCCGAGAAAAATAAATTAACAATTATTGATATTATTTATAAAATTTACTTTTTTGGTGAAAGGTATCAAATTGCGGGAGACCGTTAGCTTGAAGAATTTTGGAGTAAAGCTAACCAATGCAGTAATTCTGTGGCATTATTGAGCTCTGGGATCTTTCGCTATTTTGGGGGGCTAATAAGGTTATAACAAGATCCATATTATTAAGTCCATTAAATCAAAAGGCTGTATCAAGAGTGCCATTTGGACAAGACATGTATAGCTTACATTTAGTAGTTGAAAGAAAGTGGATTGTAAAATGTGGAGATCTTGGTCCTGGTAGCGATTGGCCCCGATTCATTCATCAGATGTTCGTGACTTGAGCATTTGTAATTATTCCATTCAGTTAAGTTCAGCTATAAAGAAATTGGAGGTAATAGGTATCAAGATGGAATATGTGTATTCGTTTGCTTTTTCCCGCGATTCACAAACCAGTTTACATAGACCTGATAGGAGAAGAAGCCATACATCGAAAATTTTCAATTGTGGAAGATTTAGTAGTGGTAGTTTCTCTCCCATCTTTGGATTTGGAGGGCTGTTAGTTGGCATAAGCTGCGATGCTCAACTGGTACATTTTGCTTTTCAATTAATCCATATGAACTATAACAGATCGGACATATTTTGTCATTCTTCCTCTCATCTTATTTAACTTTAGGATGTATATTTGCCGTCATAACTTTTGATCAGAAATTACAATTTCACTAATTACAAATTAAAACAAATACGAACTAGGAGGATAGGATAGACCACACCACGAAATACTATAAATTTATGAAGTTCTTCGGCATCTAAACGAAGTGGGACCAGGTCGATGAGCATCAATGGAATATTCACCATATTATCTCTCAAATCACAAATAAAAATCCAGTTAATCATTGTCTTATTAAATCCAAGAAGATTGGTCCTCAGGCGATAAGTTATACCATTAATTATGCAGAGGTAGCCTTGGGGGGAAAGTTTGACCATTGATGAAGATGAAAGGAATATCGTTATTATCACCATGGCAAAATACACGCGTCTGATGCCATTTTCATGACAGCTTCAAAGAAATAGCTTGTATCTTTGTTAATTGACCGCTTTAGCCATGAAAAATGGGTACACATGACTACCCTTTTCCATCTCCAGTAGCTCTGCTTATCAAGGGTGTCTCCCCTCAAAAAGATAAAAAAACTCGTTATCGCGTTAGTAACATCAGCAGACTCTTTCATCTAACACTAATAAAAAACTAATGGCATAGAAAAACTCTAGATTAAGAAAATCGATAAAGGGCACGTGTCTTAATTAGATATCGATTAGTTGACTTACGTATGTGAACATCTGTTTGAAAAATCGATATTTTAACTCTTGTGTGTACCATTGAAATAACAAAATAGAAACGGGTGTATATGCGTACATTCTTATCCTAAAACTGGAAATGACAGAGCTCTAGTAAGTGGATAAAGTAACAAACTGAATAAAAAACAATGTATCAATATCGAAGTCACCAACTCAAAGAAAATGGAAGCTAAACGAAGTCTTAAGCAGCAAAAAATAAATTAGAATTGAAAAAATGGAGCTTTAAAAAATGGGATTTGATAGAAAGTTTGCATTTACGAAATTGGCAGTGATCTTTATAAACCCCCTAAAATCTAAATGTCAAACTTCTCTCATTTTGTGGGAGTATTTAATGCCAAATACTGATCCTTCTCGGTTTATACAAATAAATTAACATGATTTTTTGGCAGCTGAAGCCCAAAAAGTATAACCCTTTAGTCTGATTCGATTAAGTTCATTAAAATATTGTTAAACCTGTTTTTCCAAATCTATAAAAAACAAACCTGTTTTTTTTCAAATTTCAGGGTCTTTTTAAGACGGTATAATTACGCATTCTAGAACTTCTTGGATTCCATCTTTATTAAAAAAGGAACTTAGTAACAGTTGAGCTCTGATAAAAGCATCCAGGAATTACACAGATTTCTTTCACAACTAATTAATGGTGGAGGTTGACGTTTATGAAAATCTTCATTTTGCAGAATCTGAAATTGGTAAGTTAGAATCAACACGATATCGCCTCATTCTGATTTTTAACAATGCCCATACTGCCATTTAGCGTACTAATAAAGATAATAATAGTTAAATCATGCCACTTTTGTTTAAGAGGTGGGTTAAAAATACTAATTTGGGCATGATTAATTTACACTCAAGTGCTGCTCGCCCAATCAAAGTGAAAGTTATCACTAAGGTCGTCTTCTATTGGTCCATGTCACATTTAACGCGAACCAATTGGACACGTTGTCCCAAGAACATATGCGTGCTGGAGTGCGTGGGTATACCCAATTTCCCAAGGACATAGTCCATGCAAGCTTGTGTGCTAGTGTCGATTCATAGTGGGAACTTATGACCACAAAAATGTTTCTTGGTTGTCTTCTCTTCTTCCTTCTCAGTTTCCACGCATCTAGTTCCTTCCTGCCATCATTCTCTTCCCCTTTTGATGTTGTTGAGGAATGCCCACCCGGAACTCTCATCTCCGGGGTAGCAGAATACCTCAAACAAATCATGCTGGTGACCGTGGAGATGCCCAACTCTACAACTTACCAATTAATGGGAACGGATCCTTTTACAAAAAGCTTCGTTATTAATCCCAAAACTGGTGAGCTTCGGACAGTAGGTCGTATCGATCGGGAATCCATTTGTACACCCGATGTGACTTCTAGAAATGATCTCGGGATTGATTCGAGTTGTTTGAAATCCCTTAATGTGTTGATTAATTCGCGTGGTATTGACGGAGCCGCACGATCAGGTATGCGCATGCAGATAATGTTAAGGATAGTCGACATCAATGATAACTCTCCAAAGTGGCCAGGCAAACGGATCCTCACAGTAAGATTCGTAGAATCATTTCAATCCGGAACCTCCTTTGGAAAACAAGAAATGACCACTCAGTCGCAGTTACTCGATCGTGCCGTAGATCCAGATGCTGGGCCAAATGGGACCGTCTCATATTCCTTGAAAGGCAATGGGGCAGATATGTTTCGTCTTGAGTATCCTGATCTTGACAACGGTCGATATGACCAACAAGATATTAACAGTCCCCTGAGACTAAAACCTGTAGTCCCGCTTGACCGTGAAATGTTTGAGTACTATAATTTGACACTCTACGCATTCGACGCTGGAAATCCCCAGCGATCATCCAGCATTCCATTGGACGTCTATGTTACGGATTTCAATGACCACGCTCCGGTGTTTCACAGTTATAATTCTGGACATTCGGGTTATTCTAGGGATAATAAACAGGGAGATTCGGTTAGAATTATACCAGAGAGAACGCACCTTATGGAAACAGCAAGAATTGGAAGTGAAGTACTTCAGCTGAACGCTACGGATGAAGACTCCGGCGAAAATGCTCGAATAACTTACTCAATTTTCCCAGGTGACGCAGCTCTAGTTCAGCCTTACTTTGATCTGGATCCCAGCTCTGGCATTCTACGAGTCAGGCAGAGACTGGATTATGACTTAGGACCGAGAAAATTCAAATTTAAGGTAAGCAAATTAATTTAATTATGCATATAGTTAATATGCCACTGAAATTACTAATGTAGCATTAGCTGCCTTCCCTCGAATTGAGCTTAATAATGTACGCCTATTAAGTGCAATATTCATATCAATATCTTGGATCCATAGCAAAACCCCATTTCATATAAACTGATTGAAATAACGGCATTCAAATGGGATTCAAATAGGTGAATTTTAGCGGAAATTTCACTCATTCACAAATCTGATTTTTACAAAAAAGAGTTGTTTGATATAGAAAAAAGTTCATTATTACATTAAGCAGTATGTGTGTTGAATGCTAGTGGTTGAAAGCGATCATTTCCTGTTCACAGTCCCGCACGTCACAAAACGCCCATCCGGTTAAACGTCGTAGTTTGCTGGTTTTTCATCGCCTCTCCTCCATATATGCGCGCTTTCCCACTCTCCTCATTTTGAGATTTGGAATCTTTCCTCTACTACCCCCTACAACCAGTAGAAGAGGTATTTAACACCACACAAAAGTGCTCCCGACATCAGATAGGAAATAACTTTTGACGTTTAGCGTCAGCTTTTTCCCCAGGGAGATATTATCAGCACCTACTCCCCTCACACTCTCTCTCTCCTCTTCCGCAAGTGCGTAAAGTATCCAAAATGATTCTGAGCACTAGGAAGGATACGAGATCTACCGGTAGATAGGGAGAGTGTTTTAAGCTGTTAACAGGCTATGAAAGTCGATTTATTTCACACCCCTTCCATCTCTCTGCTACTCGAAGACTAATGGTTAAATGAATTTCCTAAAAGCGATGCGTGGTTACCATGGTTTTCCCTGCTTAATGCCTCACTTGGTGCTGATGACTAAACAATCACAGGTGTATGTACAGATGGACAACATCTGGGCTCATCAAATGCGCACATTTTATCGATTTTTTGCCCCTTGAAATAATACCATTTTGGCACAGTGGGATAGAGCAAAAACTACTCGAGAAATTGCAAGTACCTAAATAAAAATGGGGAAGATTAACCCCCGAATACTACTTTGTCTTCTAGTTCGACTGTAAAAAAACGGATATTAATGCGCAAACGAGGTTCCCGCTTTTTTTGTAAGTAGAAGAGATTGACTTGGAAGTAAATTCATTTGACAAAATTTACCTTCTTCCATAAATGGTTAAGGCACCCATCCGTATATTAGAGTAACTAAATTAGATTAATTTAGGTGGATACTGAAGCTCTACTGTTTGGTGTATCTAATCTTCATTTCAATTGGTTTTGAGATAAATATTATCCTCCCATTTCTCCTTTAAATTGCAAACACTTCCAGGTTAAAATGAAGTGGACGCCTTGGATTTGATGATATTCATTCAAGTAGTTTCTCTCCTTTATGCCAATCTCGTATTCAACTGAAATTTTTGAGTGCAAACTTACGTGCCTAATCAAAATATCGATTTTCGATATTCTCCCCGATTAAGGACATTGTAAGTGCGAATTAGGTTACTTTAAATGGGAAAAGCTCTGCTTTACCTCCCTGTTTAAATATTTTGACAAGGGTTTGAAAAAATACCCGACTTAGGGACTGATTTATTACGTATAAGTGGAGCAGACAGAAGACCGATTTTTAAAGTGCCTTTTTTTCATTTAATTAATGGCAAAATAGTTTCTAATTTTATCCCTATCAAAATAGTACTAGTTAAATTGCAACTTCTTGTATTTAATCTTTTCTTGATTTTGATTTGAAAAAGGGAGGAGAGAGGGATTTTGATGGAAAAGCATATAAATAAATATATACTTCGAGACAAGTTCTCACGGTGTCCTTGTGGTACTGTTAATCTTGTATTCCTCCCAAAAAATTATCCCAGAACACGTAAATAATTAAACAAGAGCGTCTGATTAATCGTCTACTTAATAGGAGATAATTGTATAGCACCAAGGTGAACATCCCAACAATTACCTAACTATGTTAGGTTAATATCTCATAACTCGCAATTAGAGAGAGATTTATTTCTTCTTTCCCTATTGGTCATTTTGTGGGGATTCTGTGATTTAATGAATTAAATACATTATTCATTAACTGGTCACTGGATGGGGAAAAACAAAACATAGGGAGTTTGATTAATACACTACAATTTCTTAGTTCGGATTCTACCTGTGTGGTCAGTGATTCCTTCTCAATGGTCCATTTGACAACCTTTTTTTCCTGAGTAAAATGATGCGATGATGAGAGATGTAAAATGAGAGAATTAGGACTACTGTCATACTGTCTCGAAATTACTAGGTAACCAAACATGCAACTAATCCTGTTTTATCCACCCTTTCTTAGTTTTTCCAGGCATTTCAGCATGAATAAACGTCAATTAATAGGAAAATGTGAAGTGAAGAGTTGATAAAGATCATATTTCCCCTTTTTTATTTCATATACAGCTATTCCTTGAAATGAATTGTGCGTCGACTAGTAATGCTTTAAATATACTGATCATAACTTTTCCAGAAAATAGAGATAAGTTCCCAAGCTTAGTTAGAAAAGATATTAAAAAAAAAGAGTTCTTCAGAGTAATAATAGTAAACCTGAAATGATATTTCTCCCATCCTTCGTATTTTTCGAATGAAGGTGAATAGCCTCGAGCAATCTCTCAAATTATTATTAGCAGTCATTTGATTAGTGAATCAAATTAATAGTATAATCACATTCATTAGAAATAGAAATATTTAATATAATTAACAAAATATGATTTCGGTTATTCTAAAATAACAATTGATTAGTAATTTCATTAACTTTATGGTGACGGTCTCTTTCTTTGACCCTCCATGATGTAATGATAGAACTAATGTCCCATTTTTTGGGGCACTTTTTCATTCCATCCTCAAACCTTGTGACCAAGTAATTCTGAGTCCACCCAGACATTTTAAGCATCTGGTCCCTTTTTCAATTGTCATCGAACGGTATGAGAAACCATAGGGTCAAGATAATGGTTTCAGAATGCTTGTTTCTCAGTAGAGAGGCTCCTAGATGCCACTCCTCCGGTCATGCCAATTATCTTCCATTGAGTTTGAGAAATATTATCACCATAGTATTAATTCTGAACATAGCTGTTCCTCAGAGCCATTGGACGAAATCGAAATTTTGTATTAATCACTTCATCTTCATCACATCCTCTTGTGTGGCATTAATCTCTTAATTAACTCTCCCCTCGCCTCAATCTCTTGAGTAGTAGTGTTGCACTGAGAGAAGAAAAAATCCCCATCCCGAGAGTAAGGGAGACCTTAACTGACCCAGCTCTCTCAACCCAACCACCCACAGGCAAGCCAATCAAATTATATTTTGATGATGATGATAGCTCTCTATACCTCACACCGCTAGATAATGATGCTGATGTGTGTCCATTACTAGTCTTCTCCCCATATCCTAAGGAGCAGAACAACAAGCTGCTGAATGGCATTTTCCACGGGGGTAAATGCGCGCATGTCCGTCTTTAGGGGGTGAAGGAGAGGTGGGGAGTTGTGGTCCACGTTACCTACCTGTGCCATTTCTCCATGACTAGCACACGTGCTGCTGCCCATTTAACCGCGCATGGTAGTATTGGGGAAAAGGAAGGGAACAAAGAGAATAACTCTCCACTGTGTGACCATAAAAGTAATGGCGGTTGGAAATGGTGAGGATCGTTTGTGAATCAGGAGTAATCATTAATAGTAATTACTAATTAGAAATAAATACGTTAAATAGCTCAAATCGTCATCCTCCTGAAGAGTTGATTTCAAAAGAGTCGGTTGTGAAAGTCATAAAAACAAATTAAAAAATGATGTATTCCGATGGTGGTAAGTAAATTAATTTAAAACCTATTCAGATTCGTAACCGCGAAGCTAATTTAGGAAAGCGCTTTCCCACGCTTATTTCGGGTAGAGGGATATCAACATGGAGCCTCCGTGGTGAGAAACTTGAATTCTGCCACCTCCCTCTATTAGTCAGAGTCAATCAGTGTGGTTGGTCATTCCTCTCACTGAGTGTGCATCGAATTCCATTGTACTCATGACCTCTCACCATGCAAACCCCAGTTTTGACTTCGATCGAATCTACGGGACTTTTCAGACTTTTATTTAAGTAAAGATATTATTAGATTAAAAAGGAAATTAATAAAAAACCACTTTCTTCCCATGAAATTAATAATACAAACCTTTATTCGATGAAATATTTTCATTTCCGACAATAGGTGTTCATTAAGCGACTTGAACCACGAATGCTTTTAATTCTTACATTAGATTCCAAAAGAGAGAGGAAGGGGGTAGAATAATGCCTCCTTTCTCATTATTTTATATCAGGAAGATTATCTGATAGGCTCTTTATGGCAAATTGCCTTTTCTCACGCAAGAAATAAGAATTATTTTACGTGCGTTATTATTTGGCATGTAAAAATAAATGAATTACCATTTTTAAAGGTTTTGGCTGTTGATGGAGCCCCCGAACCTATTCGATTAACTGGAACCACTTCAGTGGAGATTGAGTTGACTGACTACAACGACGAGCCTCCAAATATCGAGATACTGATTCCACAGAATGGAAACCTTAATGGTGGAAACACTGCAAACATCAACGGAGGTATCACGCCTATCCTTTCAGCCGGAGGTAAATATCAAGAACAAGTCGCATTCATCGAAGAATCTCCATCTCCTGATATTGTCATTGCCTACGTCCAGGTATGTGTGGAAGTAATCATAATTAAATTATATCGTTATAATCTACAGCGGGGCAAAAATTACTATTTTTCGTTGTGAGAAGGCTATTGAAATCGGTAAACAGTGAGTCCAATAAATGATAAAATGAAGAGGGTCGAAAGTCGAGGTTGTTAGATTCGGGCTACATAAGTTCTTCATTAGATAGTTTACATTCCATACTTCAAATTTCACAATTCGTCACATGGATTACTGAGCAAGCTCTTGCCGACGATATGCAGTGCTTATTGAATAGTTGCTTAATTATGAAACTCGGTCTTTTCCATTTCAGTTTACTTGTTCTTCCAAAGCAGAATAATTGTACATAATTTTAAACAACTTGAATGATCTTAACATTAACAAAATTGTGAATTGATTAATGAATTGGCCATGAACGCTGGAAAGGTTCGGGACTGGTGATATTAATCAGTCCTCTTGTCTTTCTCTTCTAAAGCAGTTTAAGGAACTATTAGTAAATGACTTTACTGGGTCATAATTTGCTAAAGACCATACAAGACTTCCACATTGGTAATATCCTTTCAATTTAGGGAGAGAGTTCTCTTTTATCAAACCTTGTGGTCATGAGATCAATTTCATATCAATGGTAGTTTTGACTAGTCTTTATTCCCATTCAAGACCTAGCCGATACGTCATGAAAACGTCTGTTGATTCATCAGTTCGCGAAATCTGACTCTCATACTGCTAGTTCTACAAAGAGAAAATAGTGAAACCCCTTTTTTTCACCTAACAACTACCGTGGCAAAAGTCAAACGTCATAGGTTTTCCTCCTTTTCTTTTAAGGTGCAAATACCATGAATCATTCAGGGGAAAGTTCTTTCTCTTTACCAGTTTAGGATTATTTTCAGTTTTCTTTCCACAGCCTCTGCCAAGAGTGTCACCTTTGACATACTCATGAGCCTTTGTGGAACTTCTAAATCTAACTGCTTTACTGCATTTAGGCAGAAATTTTCTAGATAAATTACAAATTTGTTGTCTCCAGCATGACACAAATTATGATTTGTTATCATTGAACGCCATCCACATACGAGGAATAGTAAAACTACCAAATGATTGGATGGATGGAGGGAGGGAGGGAGGGGAGTCGAGTAGAAGGTCAGAACATCTATATATTCATATGCGGTATGGGTCATACCTTTATGTTCAAAAGTTCAAATTTCCGGAGTGTGTTCTTATCCGCGATGGTGAAAGTCAATCGATCAGTTGATGAAATTAATTGTCTGGTTGTTCCACCTCAATAATTTACCAAGAGCAGTCAGAAACTAGGAAAAATTTTTGTACATGTTGGATCTCACTCGAGTTCACTCAAAATTAATCCGATTAATGGAAAACGATGTAAGTGTAACGTAACAACACTGGATGATTTTAGATAAATCTTAAAAGCAAATGGTTTTTTCAGAACAAAGGAACAAAATACTCAAAGCTGCAGTTTTGTGAAAGCAGGTGAACAGGTTCTACT
Source organism: Hymenolepis diminuta (assembly GCA_900708905.1). NCBI lineage: Eukaryota > Metazoa > Platyhelminthes > Cestoda > Cyclophyllidea > Hymenolepididae > Hymenolepis > Hymenolepis diminuta. The sequence continues at coordinate 173,431 of CAADRB010000013.1, forward strand.
ATTGTTTTCTGCAGTAAGACCTCAAAATAGGTAATATTTTTGAACAAAATACACTTAGATGGCATAGCTGAGCAAGTTGTATGTTGAAAAGTTTCTCCTAGCGCCAGGTTTTTCCACAAAAGTTCAAAAAGCCCGCAAAAGACAAAACTACATTGTACACACACCCAGCCGTACAAACAAGATGCTTTTTTCAAACAACCTGAAATGAAAAATTCTGTCGAACCTTTTTTCCACAACTGTTGGTCATTCAGCCACAGGGAAATGTTTGTTTTCTGCGGGGGAATTTTTTTCGTACAGTAGTTCTTTTTTGGACACACATGGCTGAGGGTAGTAAAACAAGGGGTGAAACAGAAGGTCAGAAGAGTGAATTATTAAAACGGCAAAAGATATCACCAGATGGTGGGTGATTAGAAAAAATAACATACGGAAAGGAGGAGGGAGAGGGATTTGTGGTTAAGTCGGCATTCCATCTGGTTACCTGCTTATATTATTCCTAATGTCCGGTTATTTCTAAATTATCCAAGAGTAGATAGAATAAAACTGGGCTTGAGATTTTTTATGTTGGAAATAACTTCTTGGACTCGAAACCTTTAAAATGCCGGTTTAAAATAACACAGTGACACAAATTTTCCTCAGATATCATGTCGGTCAAAGATAGTAGAATGCAACTCATAAGTCAATCAACATGCTAATGGTAATTCCATTCCATTTTGAAATATCTTAGACCTCTCAAGTTAGAAATTTACTTCAGGCTCGATTTCTGGATATTTTGGAGCTAATAAAGTGAGTACTCATTGAATCTCAACCGTTCTTAAGGGGAACAGATAAATCAAAGATAATAGAATAATGGAAATTTTAATTGAATGAACTATTACTTAAATTACTAAATAACTGATGTTGAATGTATACGTTTAAGACTTTAGGTTCGATGATTTAAATCTCCATAATTTGTGTGGCTGCAAATTATTTTTGTCCATAAGGTTTGCTGTTTTGGAAGGGTGTGTGAATAGATTCTTTTCTTCATTGCTACTGCAAGTTGAGTAATTTTATTAAAGTGTTTCTCCAAGAATGACCGTCGCCAATATGAGTTTCTAAAACTTGTAGAAGTTGGATTCTGCTTAGTGTCTTTCACGCTCTGGTGGATTAAAAGACCTTTCTCCTCATAGCTCATGGCTCATCTTCAGGTCCCCATACTTTCCGCATCGTAGTCATTTCCAGCCTTTTGTTACATTGGCCGGTAGTCTTTCTTGTTTCTCACGTTCAGTCAACCATTATCCGGGCAAGGGAGTAGTCTCACTCAGATCGGTACATTCCTCTTCCCCTTCATGTGCTCATTTTAAACAAACTGGGGAGAAAAGGGACTTCTAATTACTCACCGTTGTCATGGCTGCATTGTTCATTTTGGGAGGTCCACTAGCAGCAAAATAACTCCCCTTTTGTTATTTCTCTTCAGGTTTCTGATATGGACGAGAATGGGGAAGATCAAGTTGAATGCCATTTGGGACCACGTGACAATTTTACTCTCCAAGCTGATTCGCCTTCCTCCGGAGGGAAATCAGATCACTTTGGGTTCGATTCTGGAGCATCTTTATCTGACCGATTGAGCAAAAGAATCAGTGAGTACCGAATTCTTGCGAAGGTGCCCTCAGATCATTCATCCGGGAGTTCATCAAGTCTCCAGAACCGTTTGGACAGGGAAACTACACCGACTCAACTCCTTACTATCATCTGCAAGGATAGAAATGGAAATCAGGCCGAGCGAAGAATTCGATTACATTTACTGGATATCAATGATAACCCTCCAAAGTTTATAAACGATAGTTACTTCAATTTCAGTATTGCAGAGAATAGAGAACCAGTTGGAAATCAACAAGTTTGGTTAGGTCGAGTTCAAGCTTTTGATCCGGATTTGGGAGAAAATGCGAGGATTACTTATCATCTAGCTCCAGAACAGAATGGTTACCATGATGGTCAATTCGCTTCCAGTGCGCAACAACTTTTCCGAGTTCAGCCGGACACTGGAGACATCTACGCTCAAGTTAGTCTAGACAGAGAGAATGCTCCTGATAATGGAGTTTACAGCATGAATATTCTCGCTGTTGACCATGGAAAACCCCAATTAACTGGTACAGCTAGAGTTGATATCACTGTCCTGGATGTTAACGACTGGCCTCCAGAGTTCACTCGAGATATCTACACTTTTGAAGTTCCTGAAGATTTAGAATTGCGAGAAGTTGTTGGAGTTGTTGAAGCAGTAGATAGAGATGCTACAGCAGGACCAAATACCATCACCTATCGTCTGAACCCTCCAAGATCAGGAATCGTGCAAAGGTCCTTGGGAAACGAGAGTCTCGAACGAGTAAAACGTGATTCTATGCCCCTTCAGCAACAGCCCCTCTTCATGCCTCATTTGGAACCTTCCAAAGTCAGAGATGAGAGACCACTGTCCTACTTCTCAATCGATAGCAGAACAGGGGAGATTCGGGTGATCAGAAAACTAGATCGTGAAACAAATAGTTACTTCACGTTTGAAGTTCTTGCAATCGATTCTCCGCTATCTGGATCTTCTCAAGTACCAATGACCCAGTCCTCCAACCAAATTCAACAGGGTTCAAGAAGGGGATTCAAGGGTGGAGAAACATTTACAGCTACAGCGACAGTTGTTGTCACTCTGACGGATGTCAATGACAATGCACCAGAATTCCGTTATCCAAACACATCGATTCTACTCCATATGGCTCCTGGAGAAACTCTGGGTCACAAGATTCTAACCGTTCAAGCAGTAGATGCAGATTATGGTGAAAACGCCCGAATCTCCTACAATATCCGATCTGAGATCCCAAATCCACCTGATGGGCCAGGAACAGGCAATTTTGCTATTGACGAAACAAGTGGACTTATCTTTCTAACTAGGTGAGTTCTTTTTTTCACTCTCAAACTTGAAAAATTCTTTCGAGAGGATTAGAGCTAAAATTCGCTTTTTCGTTTCTGATGGGTTAAACTGGATTTGGGTGAGAGGGAAGGGGATGAAGCTAAATCCACAAAGAGAATTAATCGAGTTAAAGAGGAATGATTTCAGTTGAATTTTATTGATCTGCCAGTAGTAACCTTATTGTTATCTTCTGGATAGTAATTTCATTCAGTGCGAGAATTGGTGCTTCCCTCAAAGATTAATTATGGGCATGGAAGAAAATTTTTTCCTCAGAAATAATTTATCACGAAAATTAGAATCTCCACGCGATTTCATTGGGACATTAATTTACTTTTGACAGTTGAATCTAATTTTATTAAACTGACAAATTAGACGGGATGTAGCAACAAGTTTTGTTCAAGAAAGGAGAATTGGAGATAAAATCTAGAGGCGTCTGAATTAAATTAAATCAAGTTAAAATAGTTGCAAGTTTTAATCTCAGTTTGAAATGGATAAGAGTTGTTTAATACCCTTTGGTAGAAGATGTAGACATCGTTGACCGATTGTTCCGATCATTATTTGGGCCGATAGTGTTACGGTCAAAATGTACGTAAGTCAAATCAGAGATCACGAGGTCGACGCCCATTGGTGAAAATTTAGTGAACGGAGTGGCCAACTATGCTGGTTAGCATTGACCAGGAGATTTTTTTGGAATATGAGTTCTCAGGAAGGCTCCAAGATGTCGCTTCTCTGCTAACCATGATTCCTAGGAAATGCTTTTCTTCAGAGTACTAATCTTCAGCTTTTTAGACATTGAGAAAGTCCTGAATAAGGCTGTTTTCACTATCACTCTTTGTAAATCTCCTCCATCTTCCCCATTTATCCAGCTGCAATTACGATTAATGCCTAGGTGACTTATCACTTAGAAAGCTCTCACTGACAGTTCCTTGACATATCATGACTAGGATTTCTAAGAGGGATATATAGGGGAGGACACAAATTAATGGGCACTGTCCCTTGACAGAAGGTGTCATTAAAATTCCTCTGCCACTTTTATTAGTTCTGATGAGGAGGAGGAGGGAGCTTCTAAATGAATACGTACTGCTGATAGCTGATGACTTCTTTTGCCTGGAGAATTACCTCTCCTATCCGATATATATATATTCAGTGTCCATTTTGTTGGCAGCAGCATTAGTAGTCCGAACACCATTATGCAATGACAGACGGATGCATGCGTGCGTTGCACCTTACCGACACGATATCCACTTACCGTTATTGACACCACGCTTTTCCTTCCTTTTCCTGACGTTTCGCTGACATTTTTTAACAAACAAGAGATAGGAAGAGAAAGGAAATTATATACAGATAGTATTAGTACAAAAAATTAATTTATCGTGGAAAAGATAAGAGAGCAAGGAAAGAAACCTTATCGGCATTAATTTTCACTTACTTTCTCTTTCATTTATTAGTTCTTCTACAAAAGTATGTTAGCAACATGATTGGATTTATCAGTACCCATGGAAGAAAAGTGACTTTAAAAGGGTAGAAATTATCCCATCAATAGATGTTGGGGATTGGGTTTATAGTTTTCAGGGTTAAGAATACGAAAAGAGAACGAATTCGAAAAAGGCATATAATGAGTCCGTTTGTTTATGCACCTTATCTCTTATACGATTTGGAACCAAGTAAGTATAGATTTCAAATTTCACTGCATTTAATTTGAAGTTTATTCACAATTAGATGGTTACCTATCAAACATTTAAGCGCTCTCGTTGCTTGGGTGGAACTTCTTCCACAGCTTTGACTTATTGTCATAAGTTCTGGAAGTCATATTCCTGGCAGCACTAATTCTACTTTCTCTTCATCTCTCAGAGCAGCCTGGAATTCAGAAAGATTCGAAATTAAGAAAATGAGAAGAGTGGTTACGTTGCCAGATTCTGCCCTATAAATTTGGTACATCCAATATGGGGTCTCTTTAAGCAAGCCGAATTAATCTGATTTCGAATATTCAATTTTTCTTATTATCTACCATGTGCTTTACGTCGGAAATAAAAAAACTACATTCATTTGGAAGCTACTTCGAGGGAGAAAAGGTTACGGCATGAGGAATGAATGGTTCCTACAACTGTTTTCTTTCCAGCCCTGGTATTAATGTAAATCACTTCAAATTAACATGATTGAAAAAGACTGAGTAGTTGAAATTTAACAATTGAAGTAATTTCTTGTTCCCCTGCTGAATTGATTCGACCTAATACTTTCAATTAGGGCATAATGGACTAGTTAACCACTAAATGGTAGTTCCTACATCCTCTAAATTGTATGTCTGATTCTTTCAACCACCACATTAGTAACTGTCAGCTCCTTTGCCCTGGAATCCTAAAAGCGATTAGGGGATGAAAGAGTAGAGTTGAAATTTTTGGATTTAGGGAAATGATAAATATGACCGGTTGCCGGGTGTGCTTCACCCTCTAAAGCCTCATTAGGATCTTTTTAACCGCAAGCTGGGGTTGGATCATCTTAAACCCAATCGGGATCATCATTCACTCCGTACTTCTTGCCTAAAGAGTACTTTAGTTTGATGTGTTTAAACATACTTTAGGAGCGAAACAAATACAAAGGACCTCTAAGTGGCAGGTTAAAGGTTGAAATTAGCTTCGAACAACCAACCCCTTTGTAACTATGGCAGTAGGATCTTACAAACTTGTTCAGTTTTAGACTTTCACGGAGTTTTTAATATATGTTATTACAAAATGCATTCAAGTAAACCTACTACTATCCTACTATCTTCGCCATTATAGACGAACAATCCTTCTAGCATATACTTACAAATAACCTTGCAACATTAAAGATGGGAGTGGCACCACTACCAGATCTTTTAAATTTGATCAACTTGAATGTATGCTTTCCCTTACTATCAGACACATTTGAACAGATTGAGGTAAAGAAAATACAAGTAAAAACAAGTCTTTGTCCTTGAAAATCATCTACTATAAATCCCAACCGAGAGCTCTGGAAATCTCAATGAATAAACTTTTAAGAATGGAATGTTTCTAACCGCACCTGGACCTAGGTAGAATTATAGGATCCAAGACCGAAATCCCTCTCCCTCCCTCCTCCCCTCTCCCCCAGTTTCTCATCTTTCTCATTCCCTTCAGTAAATATAATATTGAAGCTGTGTGCCCCATGTCCAAATCGTATCTTAGATACCTCCTTTTGTTTAAACACAAGCCTTCTTTCATAAAAACGCCGGCAGCTAAAATAGGAAAGGAATTTACTTCTGAAATGCCAAATAACGCTTCGCTTAACTACGATTAGTATAACTTTTTTCCGACCAAAATTCATTCCTCTCATTCTGCCAACTGAAGTGTCAAATTAATCACCTTACTAGCATTTACCGGAATATGACACGTCATTTTAAATCATTTTGCCAGATTTGCGACATTTAATCGGAATACTAACGGTGTTGTACTGTTTAACTATAGACCCATACAAGGACCTGTGAACCATCGATTAGTTGTTGAGGCTTGCGACCACGGAGTTCAACCAAAATGCACCTCGTCACCTCCTATCCAAATTGCGGTATCTGAAGATGCAAAACTTGCCGGAGATGGAAATTCAGGAGTTGTTGGAGGAAGTGGAGGGGTACTGTCTTCGACAAACGGAGGACTTGGTTCGCGTAGTTTAGATCGATCGAACTCTGATCCCCGATACTCAAATTTAGACGGATTCTATGGAGGATTTTATGATCAGGCTCCGCCGCCACATCGTGTTGAAGTTATTGCAGCTTGTCTTGTCGTCGTATTCGGGGTTTTACTTCTTGCTGCGATAGTTCTTGTCTGTCTTCTGAAACGGCGTCCACTGGTGAATGGACAACACCAAAGAGGTCAGCAGCATCCTCATAACCAACAACAGAGGTTTGATTATGCCTGCACTCCGCTGTGGAATTGCCAATGGTCTCTCTTCAAACACCAGAAGAATGCGAATTCAACCGGTAAGCGCGGAGCCCAACATTACGGCCCAAATCAAGTCCAGGAAGGCATGAATGATCCTCGCTTCTCTGATGCTCAGAGTATTGGATCTTCCGTGGCGAAAGGAATGCTTTCTACGGACTCGATTACAAACGCATTGGAAGAGGAAAAGAAACCGCTTTACTATGATGTGAGTTATTCTTATTTTGAAGAATGTATATTCTTGTAATACGATAACCATTAATACATCAAGTAGAATATGACATTCATATAGGTCTCGCTTGGAACAGAAATGGAAGATGATAAAATTTCAATCTAGGCGGTCAGAGAGTGGTTGGTCACGAAACACTGCAGGGACTGAGCCAATGTTGATGAGGATAAATAGAAAATCGAAAGCTGAACCCAATCAGAAATGTAAAATGTCCCCCATATTAGATGGCGAGTCAAGTATAAGTGAAGGGGTTTAATATAACCCTAAACTGGAAATCCATTATAAAATCTAAATGACCCTACTTCTGTTTTAGGGACTTGGAGTTCTAGCTTTGGACTCAATGGGTCATCGAGGAATGCGTCAGCCAGTAGAGTATTCCACAGGCGGTGGCAACGGAGGAATGCAAGTTCCTGTTGTCTTCACAGGAAATCCGCCACGTGTGTACGGAACCCTTCCGGTCGTTTCCACAATCCTTTCTGACGGTCACAATGCTGGCGGTACGCTAATGGCAAGACCTGGTTTCCATCAGAGATCTCGGGCTCACCCCCAAACGAACATTACTCCCCCTTCACCAGACTATCAAAGTCTAGACCAGCTCGCTTCTCGATCTGTGTGGCAGACTGGTGGTGTAGATATGTTCACTTCTCCAAGAAATAATCGACAAATCAATAACCTCCCACCTTCAACGTCTACTTCTAGTTATGGATGTCTCATCGACCCACCTCGAAGAAATAATTACTACGAGGTGTCTAATAACACGTCAACAAATCAAGGTCATAGACAAAGGAGCGCTACTCTAGGACGTCTTGTTGCCATGACAGAAGAAACAGATAACGAGGAGGAAGGGGGGCAAATGGGAGGAGGCAAACGAAGACAGGGCATGTTGGGGTCTTCTAATAATGCGACCACCAGATCTTACTCACAATTACAAGCGACTACAGCGGGAAATATTGAAGAAAGTGAAGAAGATAGGGATCGGCCAACGAGGTATACTTATCAGGCAATTAGAGAAGCAAGCTTTGTGTAAATAACCACCCTCTCTCCTCAAAAATCGATATTGTACTCTCATCTCTTTACATTCTCTTTTGAATCTCAATGTGTCAATACGTTCTGCTCCCGTCTTCTCGGGCTTTTGGTAATTATTATTACTACAACTTTTATTTGCGACTGTATTAATAACAATCGATATACACGAAATCAAAATGAGTTCTACTTTGGATTGCGGGTCAAGTGACGGATATATCTAAAAACCAGTAGGTAGAGAGAGTGAGCCGATAAAAAGCGAAGGGAGGTTGAATTTGGTAGGAAGATCTTGTTATGGTAAAATGAATTGTATGCCTGTTAATGATTATTAGTTGATAATCGCATTGTCCAAATGAGTACACCAGGGGTTGAGACCGAAGGTGCATTGAATGAAAATGTGG
>CAADRB010000013.1:181960-216507 GCA_900708905.1 Hymenolepis diminuta
GGGGGAAGAGGGAATGCGTGAGCTGTGCTGGATAAACGTAAGCACTGGAATATTTTAGTAAAAGAGCGTTTTCTGACGCTCCTCTTGGGGTAGAGAGTGGCATCACAGGGCCTTCCTGGAGAGAAACTCGGATTCTGCCGCCCTCCATCTTAGCCAGGGTTAATCAGTGTTTCTGGTCATTCCGTTCACTGGTTATGCTCCTATGGGTGTCTAGCCCATAACCTCTGACACAGCAGACGAGCACGGTGACCAATATGCCATCGAACATAATGATTTTTTGCAAAGCCACATACGATATGATGATAGAGAAATGAGGCAACACGTAGATCGATAATAATTTTGAGGAGTATGCAGAAAAAGCATCCTTTAGTTGTAAGAATTTTTCTGCAACTTCTAAGAGTTTGAATAATTTTTTCAAAAGAACTTATACAGGAAGTGAACGGAATGAATATACCATTTATCCCTCCACACCAGAAACGATAATATTATTTTCGTTCACGGCAAGGCAAAAAGTGCTTAATTTTTTGTTGTGGGAGAGCATCCAAGCACAAGGAACGATAAAACAGTTTAAAACGGGTCAAAGGAAGGGATCATATAAAACAGGAAATTAAAGTCACGTAACCAGAAGATTCGTACAGAATTTGACATTTGAATTCAAACTGCACGTTCTTCAATTTTGTGTGTAATCCAATGCTACAAGACCCAAAGTTTCATTGTTCAAATTTTACAAACACGAAGTTTAGTGTTTATTGAACAGCTGATGAATTTAGACGGTAGGTCAACCACTTCAGATAAAGATGAACTGAAATGACAAGACCAACCCTTCTTGATTAAATAATAACAGTCGATGAGCACTGGACATTACAGACAAGCATTTGCTACAGTCTAGGAGACGAGCCGTGAAATTTGAATTTCGGAACGTGAACTGGCCATTCAATAAGTGTTGTGCAACTGGAATTCAAAAATCAAATAAAGTAAGACTCCTTAATACCTTGGCGTTGTTCCCAACATCATTTTGATCCCCTCTTCTTCGTCATTTGTTGGACTTTCTGTTAACCGAGTAATGGTTAATATATTAAAATATCTGTTAGTAGTGGGGGCAACTAACAATTATTTATGTTTTTCTAATTCCAGACTGCCACTATATTTGAATAAATATCCAATAAATAAACCAAAAATTTATCAATGCTCTATTCAAACGCGCAAGGTCTCATCGTAAACATGCTGAGTTTCGGTTAGACAATTGAAATAATACTTGTCTACCTTTCTCTTACAGTAACTCTTCACTATTAATCTTCAAACGTGTTGAAGGAGAATCATTACCAACGGTCAACTTGGATAAAGCTAAGATATCTTGGAACCGTTCCCATTCTCTCATTTCTCGCGTTGGCTAGATTTAACTCGTGGTGTTGACCACTAACATCACTGGAAAGTATTTTCTAACATGAAACACGTGTATATTTTGGGCGGGATAGAGTAACATTCTGGAGTCTCCTTGTTTAGGAACTCCCATCCAACATCCCTTGGTCATGCTGCTCACAACACATAATCATTGACAAACTTTGATGATTTGATGTTAGTGAAATTAAACTGCTCGGAAATGACTAAACTCCTTTCTTGATGGTAGGTGGTACTTTGGATTTCTTAACAGCGACCTGCGTAGAAAATACAAACCAAATTGTTTATCGCCGGACTACCATATGAGACTCCAAATTCACTGATCATTTGTGCGCCCACGTATGATACTTAAGACTGCTGAATTGATACTACCCCACTTTAAAAAAGTACCAAAACGCTAATGCGATAATTGCAGAGGTTTATTGAACCTCATTAGCAAAACTGAAAACTGTGCGTCGGAGTGAGATAGAAGCCGGTCTTGTGAAATAACAGTTATTTTCATTTTAACCTCATGGTATTATAATTTCTAGGGGGTCAAAAAACAATCCTGATAACAATGAGTTACGGTTTTCTAAGCCAATAAGCGTATATTTAACAACAAGAAAACATCAATCATAGTTAGATCAACATGTCTGAAAGACGTCAAACTATATCCAGCCATAAAAGCATGTAATAGTTGATTGATCACTCTGTTGTGTCAACAGCTGATTATTACATTAAAATGGCAACCATTTCACTTGATCAATTTAAAGCCAGTCTGCCATTATTGTGACCTGAAGAACTCACTCAGATTTAGTCGTCCGACGTGATCCTCATAAGTGAACACGGTGTAGTCTGAGATATTGCGTCCACTGGCCAACATGTGATCAAATTCAAAGCTCATGTTTTGTCCCTTTCCACTATCTTGTTCTCACACTTTCCCTGAATGTTTAACTTCTGTCAAGAACCATAGGGCACCCAGCAGACTTATCCATTTCTCCCTTTCGGTTTTTGGCTCCTTTCAATAAACCTTGCTCACTACAATCTTGCTTACCCTCCATCTTGCTTTGTGATTAAGATAGTAATAAGTTGGAAGAGTGATGGCTTAGACGGACTCTAAATTCAAAGCTAACCCCTTCTTCAATACCATCCCTCTATCAAGCACTGTCACTCAAAGTTAACTGACACCGGATACTCATGATTGACATCTACTGCTGCGTCTCTGGCAAGATGTTGCAGAATTCGTACGATTGATTGACATCTTCATGTCTGACGACTGTGTCAACAACCAGATCACAGAGAGAATACTGATCAGTATCAGCAAACTTGGTTACTGTGGTACCCAGGTTCCCACTGTCATGATGACTTGAGTACGACCGACCGTTCCTCCCTGTTGGCAAGTGTTTTGTCTGTCTAATTGATCACTTAACTTCCAAACCTGTTTAGGGAGGTGTTTTCCAACACTCATTTTGGGTTGAGCGATTTATTCAATGCGGTTAACCATTCCACTCACTGGATGTGCACGGATAGACATCGAACCTGCGACGCCTTATTTCACAGACAAACAGGTTAACCGCTACGCCACCATCTATATAACACTTGTAACCCACTCACTAAAGTACGATTTGATCTAGTTAAGAGGTGTTCTCTCTGGGTCCTCCCAATACGTTACCGATAGGAGCTATTTAAACGGCTTCCTGGCATTGTTTAGTAGTAAGGAAATTCACAATTCAATTAAATAAGAGATTCAGGAAATATTTAAAAATCTGTTGACTGCACTGCAGTCTACTCAGCAAAAGACAATAAAAAGCCAGGGACACCCACAGTTTAAGGCGTAGCCAAAATAATGCAAGCTTTGATAAATGTACGTATTTGCTTTGTTACCGTTGCTATACCTCCCTACCAACTTTGCATACACTAAATTCTTCAGTGAAAATTAAAATTAAACCGAACAATTTAATTATTATGGAACTAAAGTGTATATTTCTACCTTTTTCTATTAAGACAAGGCAAAAAGGTGAAAATAAATCTACGGCTAGCATGTTAAATTAAATTGGTGGAACGCGGAATGAATCTATATTTATGGTAATGCATAATATGCACTCCGTATGGCTGTCGGGTTTCGAATTAATGAAGGGAGAAGGTAAACTTCGTATATAAATAGGGATAATCAATTTTCTTCCAATGGACAAATGTGACAGTCAGTAGACAGACCAGCATTAAAGTCAATAATCCCCAACTTTGATACATTCTGAGTGAGGTAAAGATGGCAAATTTTGCATAAAAGAAGGAAATAGTCAAGAGTTGGGAGAGAATTTGGAAAAAGGAAAGGTTATTTTAAAACAGCTACTGAGCTTTTTCTTTAACATCTTGCCGGGGTTCGAATCATTATTGAAGAGGAAAGGGCATCAAATCGCGGGTTTGATGTTCATCGATGCATACTGACTGAGCGGAACGGCCAACTCCAATGGTTAAGTCCGGCTAATAATGGGAGTGGGAAAGATTCGAGTTTCTTATCAAAGAGGCTCCATAATGCCATCACTCTAGAGAAAATAAGTGTCGGGAAAGCTCTCCTAGTGCGAATTGACAAAGCACTCTAAATGTACGAAATATGAAATGCAATCTATCCCTCTAAATATGTACTCCAGCGTCATTTTCCGAAGTCTTTTATGGGATAATATTATTCCCTTTTGAAAAGTTAACGCCCATTTGAAGGCCTTCAATTTAAGCTGAAAATGAATGGACGACAACATACATTTCAAGCATTTGGTCTTAAAGATGGAGAGGAACTGTAGCAACTTAACTTTTGATCGATTTTCACATTTTTAGTTTATTTCAAATTTGAAGTGCATGCACCCGCGTTAATCTTCCCTCCCTACTGAATGAAAATCAGTCAATCCTCTCGTACTGATTTCTCCGTCTTTTCGCAGCAAACATCTGAAGCATAATAATATGATAATTTTTCTCACAAGGTTCTCTCACAGAAATACAATTCAATACATTCCTGTGCAAATTTGGTTCCAGTGCTGCATTTTTTCAAATCTCCATTCAAAATGCAACAAAGACCGATAACTGTCACGTCAAGGACTCAAGCTCACTACAGAAATCTTCTATTTTCAAAGTTCTTCTCGCCCTTTCCCCTTATTTACACTTGAAGTTACACCACTGATGTCATCAAAAGGGATGCCAAAGAGGGATAAGCACTTCCCACTGACTGATTCTCTGACTTAAATATATATTTCTCCTTTGTGAATTAGCTTTTTCGACGACCAAAATAACGTTCAATTGAGACTTTCAAATGAAATTAGCAATCACTAGAACAACCAACGTTAAATGACCCACTTTTTTACAAAACCTTTTACTACCTTCTTGCTTATTTATTTATTTATTATTTATTTGCATTATATTGCACTCTTTTAGCATTTTTTGATGAGGAGTTCCTTCAAAGTGTCTGACATTTCGCAATAACATTCGTTATACAGATAGCCAACCTTATGCCTAACCACAGGTCATAAATTCTCATTCACTTCTTTCTGTTGAAATGCCAACACTTCAACGCCTGCCCATCAGTCTACATTTGCTCGAAAAAAGGTTCTTCTGAATTCATTCTCTAATTAATTCCTTATGCTGCAAAATCAAACAAACCAAAAGTTATTTTAAAAGAAATGCCCAAACCTCATACTGATCAAGAATTTGAATTAAACGAATCAATAAAACAAAACAAACAACAATTTATTTCAAATTTTAAAATTATTATAAAATTTATGATTATTATTGTGAATAACAATTATTCACAAAGTGCTGGAAATTAAAATCACTCTAAAAGGGCCTCAATTAAATTAATTTGGCATAAATTGATTCCACTTTCCTTCAAGAGTATCAGATATTAAACCACAGCGCGTTCAAATTCGATCCCCATCCAAAAAGTATAAATCAATACGAAAGGAGACAGGTAATCAATCAGATTTGTCGCAAATATAATCTTGTAGAGGCTGATAATCTGTGAGCCTAAACCAGGATCTAGAAATTTGTCCCACCGTTTTATTCGATGGTAAAAGAAATTGACGTCTTAAGTCTCCTTCATCACTTTAAGTGATTCAAATCAATGCAGAAGCACCCAATTCCTCCACAGACTACCGCATTTAATAATCCTGTCCGTTTCTTCAACATTATATTTTATGTTTATATCGGCTACCTTCTCCAACTCGATGGGCATTGTCTGGAGTAAAATACCTTTCTACGCAGTGTCTACCGGCTAAGGAGAGCGGACAGGAAGGAGAGAGACGGAGATACCGGATGTGCGTCGACTTTTTTGTTTTCACGTCAAATTCTGTCGGAAAAAGGTAGCCTTCCTGCGGAAGACTGAGAATTCACAATCTGAACACAACTGTGGGCCTCTTGCTGTCACTGTTGGATGATAACAACAGAATTATTAGCAAAAAAGTGTGTTTATAGAAATTTTGTGGTTTGTGCCTTTTCCTCCTCTTTTCTGTAAATGTATATTTGGTCTAGAGTGCTATAACATGGTTTTACAAGCGGATTTCAGTTTAGTTTAGTGCAAGATGATGAAGGAAAGGAAAGGTGGAGTAATGAATGCATTTAATTTAGTGGCAAAGATAATATCTTATCGTCCTCTTACTTGTTAAACGTTGTCAGCATATCAGATGCAATGGGTTCGATATCCAACTGCAGCTATTTGGTTGGAACAGGTCAACAATAAGAGTGGCAGAATGCAAAATCTATCGTTAGAAGGATTTCAAAAAATCGTCCTATGAATGTTGGGAATTACGACATTCTTAACAATTGGTACTTGCATGTTTAAACTTTGTCATAACAGGGAACGCAGTAAAAATGAGGAGAGGAGAAGTTGGGAGCGATTGTCTTTAAAATGGTCTGATTTTCAATTTATTACAATCTTCACCGTACAACGAGATAGAAGAAAGCAGTGTTACAACGAGTTTTCCAGTTTCATGCAGGAAACTGCATAATAAAGTACTCGAATAGGGGAATGATGAAATCAGGGCATCAAGTATCTTACGTTATTCGAATTTTAAAGATAATGAATGGTACATATTCCTATAAGGAGTACAGTTTACTTTACAATGTTCCACCGTTCAGATTTCATGATTTGACTCCCAGGTTCATATACGAGATTATGTCCACGTTGTTCAGATCTTGTTGACCGGTTGATTTAATTCTGTGACCGAATAGGTCATCTCGGTTTGTTTGCGCATAATGACCATGAGGAGATAGATGTGACCAGTAATGACTTTTAAACTATATGAGAAGGGGTTGAATAAGGTCTCAAAAAATGCATTTGTGCTCTCAAACATTTAATAATGGTAAAAGGGAGATTAAATGAAATTTTTACAGACCCCATGCCTCAAACTGTCAGATCTATCCTGATGAATGTCAAAGGGAAGTTTGCCTAGCACATTTACGTAATATTTAATAATTAATTAGAATGCTTTCTATAAATATTTATGGCTAAAGCCTAATTATAGCTTGATATTAACAGAAGATATATTTAAATTTCCCCAATGGACAGCCTAGATCCCTGTTGTCTGGAGTGATTACTGCAATTCCAAAAATTATATTGGTTAGTGTAGCACATTAGACTATCGATTCCATAAATGGATGTTTACTCAAACAATAAATATGGAATAAATTTACCGACTCCGCCTTATCTTAATGATAACCTCGAAACCGAGAACTTTAGGGTTGTCAATTGTATCCATTTCCCATTTTTGACATTAAGCTGAAACAAATCAAAAGGCAGTGGAAATTAGTTACTTTGATGATCTCACTAACTGGGACTCTTGAGATGAATGTTAAATTACATCTTAAATACAACTAAGCCCACAGTTAAGATGAATCGATTTGGAATAGTTGAAAGTCTCAGCTTTACCAACTGCTTGATATCAATTTCTACACAGTTGTGGTCCAAGGAAGTCTAGTATCTACCGCTACGATTTATGTGCCTACTAGATATTGCTAGGCTACAGTTGGGCTAAGACCTGCGGCGAGAGATGGCAGAAGTGAAAGCACTCCAAGGCACTTTACAACTCAACAAATACCATGTATGAATGCAAGTCGTCTTTATATTAAAGATGTCGAATGTCTAAATAATTTTTGTTCCAGTTAAGTGGCAAAAGCAGCTTGTAGCCACACATTAATAAAAATGATGGATGATTTAAAGACCATGGAGGATAATCTGTTGGGAGAGTGATTTGCGTGGATCCTAATTAGGAAACCTCATATACAGGGTGTGTAAGGTATCTGGGGCCAGTTACATTTTTGTAATTTAAACTAACCCCATAGTAATTCACAAGATCTCATGACAGACACCGCTAATACTAATGAAATGAAAAGATACTCCAAAGCGAAACACAACAGTTTAGAAATTGCAAGATTTCTAAAGGTCGCCACATCTTTCCTTTCCAAAGTTAGAAAGTAACTGAATGAAAACAATGCAGATGAATTGGCTGCCACGAGGAAGAGAAACCATCAGTGTTAACGCTCTGCTGACTCGCTCAATCAGAACACCTGAGTTTGCCAGAAGGGCATATTACGTGGCATGATGGACGAAAATTCTGGGAAGTCAATGCGACATCTTGTCAAAGGTCTTCAAGTGTCAGAAGGAACAATAAGGAATGTTGTTTATTAAGAACTCGGATGCAAATTATACCTTCTTAGGGGGGTCAGTTTATGCCAATAAAAACTACTCAAGGGAATCGTTTAATGGGTGCAAAACGACCCTCAAACAAATTGAAACACCCAGGAGAAGAGTGTCTTTGGTTTTTCCTCGACGAAAATAACTTCCACCAATATGAAAAAGTCAATCGAAGAAATGATATGTGGGTATGTGCGGATTCCACTGAAGTTCCAACTCTTATGCATGTTCACGAAGTTTCCAGCAACAGTGATGGTTTTCAGTGTTGTTGGCAGTGAAGGCTACATCATGACTTCTCACTTTTTCCACAGGGCCTTAGGGTTAATGCAGATGTAGATGCCTATGTGGGGACTCTTCAAACCATTTCTAAGCCTTGGGTAGACAGCGTAGCCAATGGACGAAGACCCTGTCTTCCAACGAGATTCGGCTTCATCCCATTTAGCTCTCAAATCCCATGATTGCATGGATGGCCTAGAATTTTCATCATTATGCCACACCAAACTTATGTCCACCTCCTACTTCACCAAACCTGTGGGGCTGGGGGAGGGGGCGTTGTTGAAAAGGAGGTTAATATGCATCCTCATAACACCAAATCCTCCTCTCTCATGGAAGCAATAGCCGAGCAATGGAAGACTTCAATAAAGACCACCCTATCAAAGCTTGCAGCCAGTCACTTTCGGGCTCGAATTGAGTGGGTGATAGAAGTCGTGAGAGGATATATTAAATAAAACATATTACGTCCGTTTTCGTTTTTTACGAGAAATTGCAAGTCCCAACCATTAAGAGTTTCATTTTTTGTTTTTTTAAAAGTGCGTAAGGTATTCCCGGATGCACCCTTTATATGTATAAAAGGCGATTTAATATGAAGGGGCTTAAAGGCCGTAAAATACGTAAATGTTGGAAAAAAGCACCAAGAAAGGGAGAGAGGAAGCGGTCCTTTTGCCATCATAACCACAATCCTCCACCTCGAGCAAGAGCCAAGAAGTTAAGTATATGCTCTGATCGAGCCAACGACCAAGCTGATTCCCCATATTTGGCCTCTCCATTGATCCCATTGGTACCCATGTTATCTGCGTGCTGATTTGCTCCCTCCCGTATTGGACTAGCAAGGTTGTGAGCCTGCTTCTAATGTACTTATGGTTTACAAATTGTTCATTCCGAGACAACGACTTTGAGCTCTATTTGTCGGCATCTTGTCACAATGAAAATGGGATTGGCACAACTAATCAACCTTATGAACTATCACATTTTTTGGCGATCAGTCTCTCCTGTTGTCAGACGATTTGTAACGTTTAACGAATTACATGATTTCAAGGAAGAACCGGCATCCAGTGTAACACGATTAAAAAGCGATTGCAAAACGAATTTTTTACTCTTGAAAGTTTAGCTAACTTTACGAAAGCGAAATCTCCAAATCTCACCCTCTTCTCTCCAAATATTGTTACACTGACAGTTGTTAATGTCATCGTCCAAACAATGTCTCTGGAATGAATTAAACTCGATCATTTTTCGATTACAGGATTCATTAGGACTTAATAAGATGCCAACGCCAAAATTAGCCAGACTTCCTCCGTTTGAACTTAAAATTGTTATCTATCAAGAGGAGGGAAGAAGGCGAATTGGTGAACTGCAGAATCGAAACAAGGATTTCTACGCAACACAATTTTCTTTTAAAGCCTCTTTGTTCTTAAAAAAATCGTACCTTGATTTCTTAGCAATTGATTGGGGCTTGGCTTGAAAGACAAACGGGACAAATTGTAGTGGATTGTGCTTTTAAGAGAGTAGATTTGTGTTTATTTCCTCTTCTCTAATTTCGCAATTCATCCAATTTAGACTTGTCAGATAGCAGAATAAAATTTGCTCTCGAATTTTAAAAGATTGGATGGTGAAGCCACTTCCAGCTTTGGAGTTTCAGAGTTTTTGTTGACGTAAATGAGCGTGAAATTTTTCTTCTTACGGTCAAAATAATATGAAGATACCGGCTTGCAGGATTCCATTGAGATGAAATGAGAATCGCAAATCTTAATAGCTATGCAGCTTCAGCTGAAAGCCAATTGTGACTTCATAAATAGATGTCATTCAGTGGTGTTTTCTTCAAACGACCTTATTCTCGCTTTTCATTCGGATAAAGAATTATTTAACCTTCTATTTGAATCTCTCCCCAACCCCCCTCCGAATGAATTTCTTTAATTGTCTCACCGATTTTGGAATAGGCATTAAATTTCGCCGAAGATGAGCATTTTATCTTACTTCTAGGAACGTATTAAGAAGGACTTTTAAATTATCCGTATATAGAATAAATGAATGAAAAATATTCAACTGACAAATTCTGTCTAGTTGTACTTCAATGGATTTCGAACCACTTGGAAACGGAAAGTAAATACTGATTTACTTTGTCGTTGAAACTTAGTGAATAATCGTTTATTTTACGAAGAATACGGTAATTTTTACCCCGGAATGACCCATGCTCTCACTTAGAAAGGGCATCTAGTAACCAATTCTATTACAATTTTTATGGCATATCTCCTCCCACCCCCAAGTAATTGGATATTTGATCTCCTTAATGCATGGTCATCATGCATACCGTTATTGTTATTAATATTAAATGCGGTTATTATTAAGCCTGGTTGGTCATAAAAAGACCAGTTGGAGCTTGCGTCAGAGAAAAAAGTGCATTTATTGAAGGGAGAGAGCAAAGCGAGTTTGAGACTTTGTATGTCTTTGTCTTTATGAGCATTATGCCCATGAGTGCGTTTCGGAGGGTAGGAATGCAGTTTTGAAGACTCTTTGATAAAAATTACATTCGTTCGCTATCATCACGAGTAATTTTTTCTTTCAAATGTCTTTTCTTCGCCATCACACATTCCATAAACCGGCTAATTATTTATTTAAAAGAAGAAAACGTACATGTGGAAATGCACATGCTCAATCACTCGTTTAGCAACTGAGAGACTAATTGGTGTAGCCTGAGAGTCTTACAAAAATAAGTAAACAGACTTATGATCCCATGAAAAGGCAGAAGGTTCGAGATTTTTAATGCTGGAAAAGTTTGAGATATTGGAAGAGGTTGCTTGAATTGAGATTCTATTCAATTAATTTAAACTATAAAGAAATTTAATATTTACCTGCGGGCGTGAGTTTTGTGGCAATTGGATGGGATAATAGTGAAAAACTAGTCTCATACGTAAGGAACTCGTTTCTAAATTGAATTTATTATGGAATTACTTCGACTAATAGATACTCACTGTGATTTCATTATGGCTGCAACCTCCGCCCATAAGGAGGAATAAAGAAGACCTATAATTCACCCGACGGTTTAATTCCCATATTTTGAGGCTAAATTCGCTGATATAGAATTAGATCAATAAAAAATGATTGTCTACTCGATTACTGAGTAATTACAGCTTTGACGAGATCACATTTCAGGTCAAGAGCAAGTACGAGGGATGAAGCCTGCGAATTTCGCTCAGTTGCACCGAAAATAATCCCTCCAGATTCCTAACAGAATTCCCATCTTATTATAGGTTTGGTTGTACCGGTACTCCAGTTTGTTTTTCTATGGTACATGGAATCCGATTAGACAAATTTGATATCCATTACGCTGAACACCTATTTGGTATCTATACGCGTTTTCCACCCGACGGATTTTTATTTGCAGATGTGTATTATTTTTCTTCTCGTGCAGTCAGATAGGAATCTCATGATAGCTAGTTCTTCCCTTCCACACTTATGCAGTAATTTTTTCAAAGTGCTCGGATGTTCGTTTACCCTTTAAAATGAATAAACAGACTTATAGAGTTCATACTTTTCCAAACAATTGCTATCCTCCGACGTGTCACATCGCGGACAGACACTTCAAGTAATTGAGTGTAACCCTTAGCTTGTATCAACCAAGTAGCTTTAAGGTTAGAATGGATGCCAACCCCAAATTGAATTTGATTTATGCATCCTCCTCCTATCATATGCAATAAACCTTAATTAGAAAACAAAACTGAATATAAATTGTCCTGAACATCTTCTAAAAAGAAATTCAAGTTTAATTTAACGCCCTCAGATATCTCAAATCATAACGGTTATAAGAAATAAAAAGACAAAAGGAAATTTTACCCAACTCTTGCTTCTGTAAATACCACCTTGAAGCCATATATCAATTCGTTCGATCAGTATTTTTGAACTTTATTGATCAATTGGCTTATAGAAGAATATATTCAAGTGATTTCCTTCAAAGATCTTCCTATCATTAAGAACTTCAATTATGCAAGATCTAAGTGGGATTGCCCCGTTAGCCTGAACATGTGTTCTTTCTGGGAGTTAAGGTTAAATTGCTGAATCGAATGTTTTCAATACAACTGAACTTCATCCTCATGCCCTGGATTATCAAATGTTGGCTTTCCATACTGGGGCCTGGGGATGCAACCTTGTCACTGCTGCAATTATTGGCTACCCAAGTAGCCAGTCATATGAATACCAGTATCGGCAACTTAACATTACTGCTTTCTATTGTATTCCAAAAATGGTTGTAAAATAATTTGTGGAACTTCATATTCTAATCTGAAATCCACTTCTGGGGAATTACCGAGGTCTAAGAATAAAATATTGCACTCCAAGAATCGATTCACACACCCACTTCTCCGATGCATTTTACAAAGCGATGGCAACAGCAGAGAGAGGGTTCGCAAAAAGCCATTTCCTTAAAGTAGTCACCAGAAGGGAGAAAAGAAAATCTTGTTTATGTCCTACCTTACGGTCAGGTAAATAGGGAGAAGCATAAGATGCTTGATTTGTGATTTCTGATAAAATTATTTTTTTCTTGAATGAATTAACGTCAGTAAGAGGAAGGCCAGATGAAAAGATCTTAATTCCAAATCCGTCGGAGAAAAATGGAAACATCATCCGAACCTTCTACGGTTGATCGAAAAAATAATCCATAATTTTAAACGATGATTGTGATTTCCAGACACCTGAATTCTGGACAGCGTACCCTTAGTCTCAACTAGCACCTGACGTTTGTAACGGTCTCCCTGCAGATTATATTATGTTAATATTTAAGATTCATCATTCCTAATTGGTGAAATTTACTCAAAAGTTCGAGCTTTGATTAGTATCCCTTTGTCCTTCATATTTTCACGAAACATGAGAAGTTAATTTTCGCAGGAGATTGTCGAACTAATACTGTGCAGAAGATTAAAACTAATGACTAAAAGCAGACAACCACAGTCATCAGAGACTCAGAAAATAGAATCAAACGCAAAGCAGAATTTATTAAACAGCGACACTTAGAAATTGAGAGAGCATGAGAGAAAATCTAAAAGTAGAATAAGATGAGGAACGCGAGAGAGAGTGAGAATCGAGTGTCTGCTCTGCTAGTCTTGTAATTTTGTAGGATTTTACGGGTAAAATCTGAGTTATCGGGAAAGAGGCGAGTACAAATCCCTAGTCAATATTCTCCATCTGCGTCGACAGGCATTTCTGTTATGTCCTGTCTCCATCTCAACCTCATAAATCAAAGCCATCACCTTAGCGGGATTATTACTTAGCCAGTGCAAAAAAACGGCATTATAAATAATGCAAAAGCAATTAATAGTAAGAGTAAAGTTAACCGATAAGGATTAAAGAGGAGGAAATCAAGCACAAATTAACAATGTCAGGATATTGAATGAGTCTTACTTGATTTGATCGTTACATCCAGGTTGTGTACAGTTTACTTAATCCACGGCTTCATGTTGTTGAAGATTATCTGCAATTCGTGTTTTGAGTCCCGAAGTTACTTATCAATTTAGACGATTGATCAGTCACAATAGGAATGTTTCCCTTCTAGTAAACAAGATACTAGTCAACGTGCCTAAACATAAAAGAACTCACTAGAGTTCACTCAAGACGAACACCGACTCGTTTTCTCACCAAGTTCTCAGACGATTGTCGAGAATTACCCTCAACTTGAGTAAATAACACCCATTAGCAATAATCCATCAACAGTTCATCTGAAAGTTTTGCTTTTGAAAAAAAACCCCAATTTAAGCAACACATCGGTTTCTGCAAAGGACAGCAGTTTATATTTTATGATATTAACTTGACAAAATACAAGTGGAAAAACGGGAGGAGCCGACAACATAGACAGGTCTTCAAGTTGTCTACAGGATGCCCAACTTGTGCTCCATGAGAATATGTGGCGAACCCATTACTTCAGCATCTTCTGGATCTGGAATGGGAAAAAGACACAATAGGCAATTATTGTCCAATCAAGCCACAAAATTCCCCTTCAACGCAGAAACAGCATTCCAAATCTTTATTGACTTCATGTGAGGAAAAAAGATTAGAGACTCTACCTACTAGTTATGTGTCAGGAATAAATTGTTTTATTTGATTACAACTAGCACTTCTAGTTCAGCGTGACAAAACGCTTGACCTTTTAGAGGGACATAAGTCATGGCCTGGTAAAGAGGACAGCGTCATGTGGCAAGAAGCCCGAGATGGGGGTACTTGTTATTCAACTAGTAAAAAGCACAAATCACGGTTCTGGAATGAAGACAGATGACTATAAGGGACACTGCATTAATTTTAATTGCTAGAGACTGTGGCTTGATTAGCATTAGAGGGTGATAAACCCATTAGCATTTAAGAGGAGAACAGGCGACTTAGAAAAAAGAATTCGAGAATGGATTAGTACCGACAGGACTCGATCTAGTTAAATCTAACAAGGACTAGGTTAATTCGGATGAACGGTTTCTTATGCAATCTATCGAATTTGAAATAGATAAGATTAAATAAATGCGAACCTTCACTCTTGAAAATCGACATCTACAACGATTTTTATCCACTTACCTTGAGAGCTAAGCTCTACCCAAACGCTCTCCAAGTCTTAAGGAAGTCCTAATTGCAACTAGAGTTACGTAGAACTCTTAGTTTTAAGGCTGAAATCTCTCAACCTATATATTGAAACCTAGGTCCTCGTGTCCAAATCATACCTTAGATAAAACCTTTTGTTGGAATGGGCATAAATATATTATAAAATTGGCTTGGACTGAAACTGAATTCATGTCAACGGAATGTCGAACATCTATTCACATACACTAAACCATAGACCATACACAAACAAATAGGCAGCCGGCCAAACAAAAAATACCATAATATTTCGAAACAAAAAGCCCCTAGTAAAGTGGTTATTTGCAAAAAGAGAAGCATAAACAGGGAAAAAAAGACAAGAGGTAACATGAAGGTTTACATGCTAATCAAAACTAAATTGCGCACAAAAGGGTGAAAAGGGGTAGGGAGGAGCTTTTTCTACCCATCAACTAAAATAAACAAACACGCGACCTTTTCCCAAACACACACACACAGGACGAGAGGGATGGGAGTCATTTGAATGGGGATTATTTTTTCCCAAATGTGCCCTCTGTGCGAGAGAAATGATGACCAAATTAATCCTCTAATACACACTTACTGAGAATTTTAGGGAATTTGAAGTCACTAGGGAATAAACTGCATTAATCAAGCTAAGTATCAGTGATTTAGCGGAGTCAAAGGTGTCTGAGGAAAACCCATCAGTGTACCTCCATTGATTGAAATGAAAACTGGAATTTGTTATACACCCTTAAGTAGAACTCACTATAACCGATGAACGGGAATTGTTTGTTTGGCAACATATTTCGCGACAACTGTTCTTCTACACTCGTGCCTGGGAATAAAGTCTCTTCACCAACACATTATTGGTAATCCAAATTCGATATAAACAGTAATAAGATACTTAATAGAGTGAAGAGGGGCCTGCAATTTTTTTTCTTCTTCTTCTAGTTTTAAGCGTTGCCTTGGTGAGCGGAGTAGACTCGAGGAAGATTTAAACTTGCACCAATACAGGAGTTGGGGATAAATTTTGAGGATGATTAACGAACGCGTATCTCTAGTGAGAGAAGCAACGGATCTGATATATCAATTGACTGATAGGGCTAACAGAAGACAAGAACTAAGACAAATGAAACATGCAGAGATATACTTACTCTTTATTCTCCAACCTTTTCCCAAAGCGCCACAAAAATGTGGGTACCGTTCGAATTGAAGTGGAGATTGTTCTCAAATCACGAAAGCTAGTCTCCTGACAGACCACTGATGGGATTATTCTTTAGAATTCATAAGCAACAAAATCCAAAAAATAAATAAATAACAAGCAAAAATAGCTGTTCGATGATAATTTCTGATATCAATAGCCGACTTTCAGAAGAGTCTCGAAGTCAGCAGGAAGGGAAAAGAGAACAATCACACCAAGCATCTTACGGCACTTTAAGCAAACATAGGAATTATGAACACTTGAAATCAAAATCTAACCAACAAAGAATGACAAAAAGGTGTCTTTGCATTTCCCCCATTTCCCCTTCTTAATAGACTGAACTGAGAAAAGGAAAAAGGGCCACACACAGGCAACAATGTTCCTTTTGTATTAAATTGATTAGACACTAAAATAACGCAATAGACAATTTCGCGTACAAAGAAAATAGCAATATTTCGATTCAGTTTATTTGTGTACCAAGAATATGGCGCAAATACGCATACTTCACAGGAGAAAAAGTGAAATACAGATAAAAAAGAAAACATATTTTAGGGCGTTTGATTAATCTGCACTATTTCCTCTCTCGCTCTGCTGACACACCCAACATGTGGTGGTGTTAATCTGTAATACGCACATATTAAAGTGAAAACAGGAAAAAAAGTCACTTGCACACTCCACGCCCATATTTTTTGCAATAAAGTACAACCAAAACAAGTAAACAGTTAATTGAAAATGGATTTTGGTAAGTTCTTCAGGAATAGTTGTATTCTATTCCGAAATTCGAGTCATAATACTTGAGGGAAATAACCACAAACACTTTTAACAATAGTTGTCTTGACCATCACTTCTAGATCTCAAATTGAGGAGAAAAAAGCCTGCTTTCTTTACCTATAAGTAACAAAATCCACAAAGTGGAGGAATAATTGGGTAGAGAGAGGCACGTGCGGCAGCAACAGATAGAAAAAGCCTGCTCCACTTAATTCATACCCATGCGCCCAAGTGATCGGCAATAAAGGGACCAATTGTCCATGCCGCTGTAGATTTCTGACCACAGATAAGAGTAGAAAAAAAGAGAGGAGCCAACAGAGCAAGAAATGGTGCGGCGATGGCGGTTTATCTGATCATCTGTGACTACGCCTCTCTCCCACATTGAGCGCTAGAACTTCTTTCAATTATCCAATTGATGATGATTCATGAGACATTAAAGACTCCAATAAATCGAGAGTAACAGGCATAACGGAATAATGAATCTGATTTAAGAAATGATCCACAATATTAGGGTAAGTCCTATTACTTTACACTCCTACAAGGTATCTAGATGTGTTTATCCGTTAAAAATAGGTATCATCACAAAAGGCCTCCAAATAAAGACTGGCGTTAAAAATGACATTCTGATGTAAGATATTTTGATCACCGTTAAAGCACCTGGCGATTGGGAACTTAAATTCGTTGTTGGTCATTATATGCGAGTAAAGCAGTGGTTCTTTTTTCCGGAACATTTGCATATACTTGGTAGCCATGCATTACATTGTTAATGAGATACCTTGAGATGAGGCCCACATTTTCGAATACGATAATCGAATTTTTGCATGTTTTACCAATAACAAATAGGTCAAACCAAGGACTTTCTCGAAGTTTTCGTTAAGAATTACACCAGCTTGAGGCTATTAGTTTCAATGTAATTCAGGTAAAACAGTGAGAAATTGTGGGAAAGCGAATTGTTCTGCCATGGTAACAACATTAATAGAAGAGTGGGCTAATAGAGCTCTCATTTGATCGTTGATGACTGCATAAATAATTTCCATAAACAGGGTAAAAGGAAATGGGAAAAAATAGAGCCTATTAAGTTGCCAAAGATAGAAAAATGAAAAAAAGCAAATTATGTTTATGATGTATTTGACCCATCATCATATACTTTCTCATAAAAATACAGAGAATTCTGGTTTTAAAAATATAAGAGTATATTTTACGTGCATAGTTACTACTTACTAATAATGTTGAAATTTAGAAATAACGAAATCAATCTCTAAAAGTTACGTAATAATCTTTCAAAAAAACTGTGAGGTAAACAATACTCACGAGAGGGACAAGACATCTTTGACTTCAAAACAACCTCAACCAGGCGTTTAAATTCGTAATTCGCATGTTTACAAAAGAAATGTAAGGGAGATAGTCCTCTTTGCATATTACAAGAAAACAAAGTGCAAAAGGCAAATGATCCTTGAAAAATTGTCATTAAAACAGAGCAAGTAGTTTTAATGAAAGAATATCCCTGCTGCTCTACTCAATTAAACCATGACTAAGAGACATTAAATTCCTTAGCTTTCGATAAAACAACAGTACCACAAACGAAAAAAATACGCATAAAACATCAAAGGCAGAGGAATAATTAGGCCTTTAAATAAATCGGTGGTCTTTCATTACCCCACTTAAAGAGAGCGAATACAACCAATCTTTCAACAATAAGAGAAAACGAAAGAAACAAATAACTTCCAACAAGCAACTCGATTTATCAACACATCGAGAGCAAAGTACAATTAATGATTCACAATTCCCGGGGGAAGGATGAGGAAAAAGAGGTTAGCAGTATAAATCATCACTGATTACCAATGCAAAAACGAGGACATCTGAATCAGAATAGGGAGTAACTACGGAGCAAAAAATGGAACAGGCACAAACGATTGTTTTAAACTTTCCAAGCTTACATTCCTTATCAAGAACAATGCCTTCATTATTCCAGAAAATTGAATGAAGAAATAAGAACTAGAAATAAAAAACGAGAAAGAAATTCAGTGAGCTCAAACGCCTGACATCAAATGCAAAAGGTGATAGATAACTCGTAGATCAATTCTAAAAAATATGGTCCTATAAATCTATGACAGACTACATATACATATAGAAACTGAGGTCCGATGCAAAACTACCCAGATTTGATCAAAAAATGACAAAACATTGCGAAAGGAACAGCAAATTAGATACAAAACGATTGTTCTAAACCACTTCTACCATTCAAGATTAACTAGGGCAAATGTAAGAGCGATAGTGGCACTTATAATGTAGAATAAGTGAAATCAAACGTACTGTTGAGAATATCACAAAAGTTGATAGTATCTAGAGCACCCGATAGTTGAGCAGCAAGGGGGTGACGAGCGTAGAGACCAGGCAGCCGTGGGAACATTTTCTCCATAACCCTCTCCTCCATTGCCAAACGCAATGGAGCCTGCAGACCCTGAGTGGCACGAAGAGCTCTCATCGATTGGGTATGCCATGCTGCCTCTCCACGTTGGGCTTCTGCAACTGCGGCTGGATGCGGGGCAACGCTTAAAGTCTCCGAGGTCAAAGCTTTATTGCCTAACAATCTATACAAGAGTATAAACGATCAACTACTTATTTCATTTTAGTAAAACTTATAAAATGAAAGACAAGAGCAGCTCAAAAATCAACTACTAGCACAAGCTAGAAAGATCTTCATACGACACCACTGGCCACTAAGGTTGTCTGATAACAACAAACTTAAGGCTCCCTTTTATAGTGCAAGTAGAATAAGCCTAGGATTACGTTCTCAGAGGCATAATATGTGAAGAGCTAACTCAGTGGGTTCTCATAGAAAATCACGCGGCCAAATTTTAACTGCCATAAATAAGCCTTCCCGGTTATCTTAACCATAATATTTGCTTAAATCATCACGTAACAGCAAAAGCTAGAAAGAAAACTTACACGAAGTCATGAATAATGTAAATTAGTCAGAGTGCCAAGAAAGTCTTTATTGAGAGTGGGCTGTCATGGCTAGAACACCTAATAGTGTCAATTCTCGTCTCCAAAATCATAAACTTCCATCCTAAGGGAAGTCGGGTGAAAACAATGAAGTGCAAAGCTGCCAAGTGTATGCGAATGTTCCTAACTGTTCCTCAGACACAACGATCAACCAACTGGAATTTCATCCACCATGTTGTCACTGAACTCAAGGACCTTTTGAGAGAAAACGGCAAAAAAAACGGCGCATATTCCACGACCTAAGGAGTTCGAATCCTAGGGGTCAAATTTGCCTACCCTTTCACTAAATTATAGTCTTATAAGTATGCATGTGATCGTTTGACAAGTGTTAAGTATACTAACTTTACAAACTACTGAACTATTACATTCCAATACGAATGCTCACTTATAGATATCGATGCAAATTTTGCATATTACTGAAAGTAAATAAGTGGATCTAAGATAACTTACCCGGCATACATAGGAGGCACAAGACCGAATTCGTTGCGAACAAGAGTTGATTCTTTGACAGGCTCCTACATAAAAGGAGAATATCAAAAAGCGTTTAAAACAAAATCAAGCAAGCAGAAGAGGAAATAATCAAGAAACGACGTCGATAACTCCACAGACTTTATGAAACATTACAGAAATGAACGTATAGTTGTACATGTACAGTCACACAAGAGGTAAAGAAAATATGTCTAATATATACAGTAGAATAGGCTGATCAACAGTAGTAATACTAAAATTGGTATGCGGAGAGACCATGGCACTAAGTATCGTGATGGGAAGGGAATCTTCAAATCAAGTTGAATCCGTTGGTGGTGGTTGCGGAAAAACTGTATCGGACTGGACGACTTTGAGAATTATTGGCTGACCGAGGGTTCCAGTCACTGGTAAAACCTGTAAAAATGGATAAAAGTTCAGATGAATTTAAGGTACAAAGTACTCTCGTCAAGGAGTTTGACATAGATACCTAAATACACGGGCAAACTTACTTCTCCCACTAGGATATATAAAATGTGGTATTAAGAATGTGTAAAACATAAATGAGCAAGAACAGAAGGTACCGATTTATATTTAGAGAAGAGAGCAGATGTATTCTTACGAGTGCAAACAAAGCATGAATAAATCAAACAATATGGGATAGCAGTAAGAATTATCGTAATATGGTGATTTAACCCTTTTCGACAAGACCTTAAGGAAAGCGGCAGGAAGAAAAGCATATATTTTTATTCCTAAGTAGATTCACTAAAAATTTTGTGAACGCGATTCGTTAACGGGATATTAACCACCTTCCGAGGTGATTTAGGAAGTGTTAGTAGAACTTGACTTAAATAGAGGAAAGGTATCCTGAAACCTCTTTTAAGGGAAGCTTGTGTTCTAACATCCTTTTGTCGATTAAACAGTGTGATTGGTAATCCATATCACTGGATGTAGGCTGATGGGGATTGATCTCGTGCGCAACCGAGTTAGTAGATTGTCTATTGCTGTTACTCCATGCTCGTACGTATTAATGACCAATCAGGTAATCAATAAAATAGCAAACAATTGATCAACAAAGAATGATCTAGATCGAGCGAAACAAAAAAAAAAGTTACAAATAGTAGTAATCACGACAACTGCAAAGGAATAAATGTTAGGGTGATGGGAAATGAATTTTACAGTTCTAATGAGATAAACGGGAATGAATGCGGGAATGCGAAGTAACATCTAAATGAAGTGTTTCTCACTTAGAGGGCACAGACAATTATATTTCAAACCCGGTTGATAGTGTTTTTCAACAGTCAGAGAGAGAAGCACCGCCATAGCCTACCAATCCACTTTCATGCATAGACGGGTATCAAACCCATGATCTCTGATGCGGATGAATACTTCTAGCCCATTTATAATGCAAAATGAACGTATCAAGCTTTTCATAACGATGGCAATAGAAATTCAGTACATAGATACAACTAGGGCTTACGGAATATGAAAGCAGAAGAGCCAATAAGATTGTACTGACGTAGAACTGATGTAAGGGACAGGCCATCAAGCAGCCGAGCCATACGAATTAACACCAGCATAAAATCACCTAACTTAAAGCCAGATAGATAACTATCTGTTACAAACTTCGAAGCCTCTAATAAGTGGAATGGGAGATTGAATACAAGTTTTAAAGACCATTATGGATGATCCTGCACCGCAATCTAAACCGAGATCATGGCGAATTCAGATGATGAAAGTCGTTACATAATGAAGTAATGCCATTGGCTTTATTCTCATACTTAAGAGATTACAGCGTACTAAACATCTTAGCTACTTTCTTAGCAATACTTGACAACTATCGATTGAACATAAAGCAAACACATTACCTATCACATCCGACCAACCTCAAAGCGGTTACATTATAAGTGACTTGATTGTTCAACACATACGAGCCTGCAGTCTACGTGTCAAAATTAAATAGAAGAGTTACTAGATAACAACATATATAGAGACCAGAAAATAAGTAATTTGTTGAGAAATCAACAAAAGACGGGAACAAATTTGTTCAGATCTAAAATATTACACGAAACATCCTTGCAAACAAAAATTTGGAATACGGAGAAATATTAATACAAGACGAAGAAAATAACAATCAACAAAGTGATGCTACGACAATACACCCAAATAAATTGGAAAGCATAATAAATCTGGCCTGGTTAGTAAGGTATCTTCCTAAATTCATCTCACAATCTCCACGATTCGAGACAATCGGATATTACCATTACCCCCTTTATTAGACTGATTTAACCAAAGCAGTTTGCTATTCCGCTCATTGGTTATACATAGATCACCAAGGAACATATGAAAAAAAAGTTTTCTAGCCTACTGAGGGAAAGTATTTATTAATCTTCGATTGAGTGGCATCTCTCTCTCTCAATCAGTATTAATCATCCCAATCGCCGAATAGGCTCCAAGGAGTTTCAGTTTCGTAAACACTGGTCTGCCAATGGTGGTGTAGGTAAAAAAGCACGTTGTAAGTAAGTTAATAATTATACGTGTCTGCAAGCAGTCCAACATGACTGCAAAGCGTGGACCGTAGGTAGAGCAGTGAGGGTTGGCTAGATCAGGAGATATACTTATCTTCAGGTCCCTTGCTGAGTCTGAAAATGGTGGCCATCGTCGCATCCTTTAACCTTGCTCTTTATGTTTCTTGATCCTTATGTACGTCTTTCATACATCCTATAAACCGCTATGCCCTTTCTCATTAACTTTCCTTATTTGTAAAGCGTTCCTCAATAAAGATATTTTTTCCTATGGCGCGAGTCACAACAAACAAAGTAAGCTTATTAACAAACTAGACTAACACAAAGGTTAGGAATTGTCCAAACTTTAGAACAAAAAGGAAATGAAAATATATCCAGGAATAAGAATTCGGTTTTTTCGATAACCGGTAGTGACTGAATTCTTTCAAGCGGCACACAAAAAATAAACAAATTAGAATTACAACTCATTACCTGAACTCCTGAGGTTCCATTCAGCATGACAGAAATGGGAGGAGCAGTAGTAGCGGTAGAATGAGACGTATTGGATTCAACAGAGACCGGTAGAACAGGAGCAATTTGTTTAACCGTTGGAAGTGGTTGATTACTGGACGGTCTAGCCACCGGAGCTTTGCTTGTACTTTGTGATTTTGGAGATGAAAAATTTACACCGAAATGTTGAAAGATGAACCTTCGGAGATCAGCATTCTCCTGCTGCATGGAAGCATACTTCTCCTAGATAAAAAAATTGAAAAGAATTGGACCTATAACAAAAATGTATCAACACTTATACGGTTAATATTACAATTTCCAAGCCGCTTAATAGTGAACTAATGAGGAAAGTGGTGACAACACTAAACTTGAGTAATCATTCTAAAGCTGTGATGGGGAATGCATTTTACTCCAAACGATGAACGCGATTGGCCGCTCAAATAGCTGGATGTTCGCCAATGGGCATCGATCTTGTGACCTCTAACCTGACAAGCACATTGACCAGTGATTTAGGAACCTATTGTGATACCAGTCTATTGTTAAAAATTAACCAGGGCGATAAGTCATTACAATCACCGACTAAATTGACTTACACGTTTCAGCTACAAAATGGGTTAAAATCAACCTATCAGGTCCAAATCCTTCAGAATTACTGCTGTTTGATTCTATAAACATGATGAAAAATGGAGAATACCTTTAGCTCCTTGAAATCATGCTCCAATTGCTGGATATAATTTTTCTTCTTTGCACGACTTTTGCGGGCGGCCTCACGATTCTTGCATCGCAATTCGGAGATGGGAATCGATCTTGGTTGCTTGAATTGACCATCAGGACTCGAACCTTCAGAACGTGGTGCAATTTGCGGTGAGGCTGAATTAGAGGGAATCACTATTGGGTCTAAAACTGAAGTCAGGACGTGATTCGTATGATTCGGGAGAGTTTTTGCATCGACATTTGGCGAATGGGTAGTTGAATCAGGGGCAGAAGAAACAGGATAACTGTTTTCGACCAACCCTTTATCCTGTGAATCCATATCCATTTTAATCAAACATTCTTTAAACGAGAAACTTCCCGGTGGTAATGGAGTTTCGGCAAAATTTACATGGTTCTTGAGAATTGATAAGCCTGTTGGCAGATCTGATAACCTGGGTTTCGATAGGAGTAAGTCACCATCTGTGTTCCGGCCTTCTACGGACATGAATCGTAAAAACGAAATACCTTTACTACAACGATCATAACCCAGATCATCACTTAAAACAACCGTTTCGGCTGAATCACTGTCACAAGAACCATCGTCATCTTCAGTTGTTCGAATGTGGGAGGATTCCGTCATTTCAAAGACCAGCACTAGATGATAAAATCAAGATCATCAGCAAAATACTTGCAGTGTAATTATTCAGAGCTAAATACAAAATATGCTAATATTCAAGTGCATACTCCCAGACGAAAAAATCTATAAAGATATTATAAGGTTATTTATAAAATAGAAACAGAGTATCATGCTAAAACAAAATAATGATTAACTATCACCAAATACACATTCAAGAAGCTACACAAATTTACAAGGAACATTAACTAAGCAAAAACCCTACATTGCAGACCGGGTTAGGTGGAAATCTATTGGTGATTAATGCTGATGCTGTTGGCTGTTGAAAATAAAAGGCATCGAAAACTAAAATAATAGAAAATTAAATAACATCGAGTCACGTATTTATACAAAATTTTTTTCCCATCTTTTCGATCTGTTTCCTTTTATTACATAAATCATATTTGACTTGCAATGCACATGCAGAGGCGAGCGAAAGAATTAAACTTCCTATTAAACTCAGAAATCTAAAGAAATGTCTTTTTTATTTCTTGAAAGTAACTCATGCAAAGTAACTTATCAAAAAACACAAAGTATTCCTGACTTAGGAGTACGTGTGTAAAAAATTTTAATTCTTTATTACATCTATATACAAATTAACAATACTAAACTGAAATGCACATTGTTTTTTCAAATTAAATAAATTAATGTCTTACATTATATGATTCCTTTGCAGTAAATGTGTGACATTTTGGCGAACATTTACATACGAACAGACATAATGATCAATGATAGGGATGTAAAAACGGAATTCATATGTAATACAACATAAGTCGATTTTCAATTTTTGCAGGCATCGATATGGAAGGGGTACAGTTAAGATTGAGGTCATAAGGTTATCTGTCTGAAACCGTATATTGCATCATTTCGAACTATTAATAAAAGTACCTAATTATCAATTTACACAAACTTTTTAAGTACAAAAAAATAAAAACCGCTAAAGTAATACAAATTGTTATTTTTAAAAGCTGCATAAATGAAAACGATAATACGTTTACAAAAGTTTGTTTATAAAGGCTTCTGTACGCAGCGCATATAATAATCTAATAGTTTCTACCTGAGGATATTATTGTTATGGCCCAGGGATACACACGCGAGCGTCTCTTCGAGATCTTTCAAAGGTATGTTATATTTATGTAATTGTATTTGTTGTTTGTAGGATTGATGTAGATAGGAGTGGGAGCATTTCCGCTAATGAACTACAAAGAGCTCTTTCCAATGGAACATGGGAACCCTTCAATATAATGACTGTGCAAGCCATGATTGGTATGTATTCAAAGTAAGCTCACCTTAATGTTTTATAGACCTTTTTAGTCCTAGTTACTCGTCGGAAATCGATTTTGAGGGATTCGTCAAGCTTTGGAAATTCGTTGAAAATTGGCAGAACTATTTCCAGGCTGTAGACCTGGATAGATCGGGATGTATAGATCTCAATGAACTTCAGTCAGCTATTAGCAAAGCAGGTAAATTTTATTCATTTGCTTTCTTTTGTAGTAGTTGATGTCTTCTCTATCTTGTTTATTAATATTTAGGTTATCGTCTCAGTCCTGCTATGTATAGATTAATGATGGGCCGATTTGATCGCAAGAAGAAAGGCGTCATCTATTTTGATGATTTTGTTCATATGTGCATAATCCTTCAGGTAATTTCTTTACTGAATTATCAATAATGTATCTTCATATTTACATGTAATTAATTGTGGTCTTTGCATTTCCATTTCCATAGAAATTGACAGATCAATTCCGTCAAGCAGATCAAGATCGTGATGGCTATATTCAGATTGGATTTGAGGAATTTTTGAGCCGCGTTTTCACAGCTTTCACTTAAGTTTGCTAATCGGGATTTACCCCTTGCCCGTCTTCCCACTGACATAGCATTCCCTTTCGAAATCCATCCATTATTCTTATTGTATTTTTTTTCTTGGTTTTTGTATCAGAGTTTTACTAATAATCGGATTAGCCCTTTGTAGCGACAGAATATGGCACTCTTTTTGCGTACTTTGTACTTGATTTGGAAATTTTCTCTCTTTTATAATTTCACGTGACTTCCGATGTCATTCTTCCAACAAAATCGTGATTAAGGTCTAGTCGCCGAATTGTAAAATTGTTTCTTGATCAAGTTATTGTTTGATTCATTTGTAAGTAGTCACTCTTAAATTTAGATTAAATAGTGATTCCTTTTCTTCCATTTTGATTACTTGCGCATGCGCTTGTGTTGTTGCTTATTTCATATTACAAATGTAATTGGATTCATTTGCTAATTTGTTGATTAGTTAAAATTTGTATGTTAAAACCATAAGGTATCATGACTAGCTTGATTTTCCAATTAAACAAAGGTGCATTTAGCAGAAGAATAAATTTTATTGACCCGCAGTAATTTGCCTTAACTGAACTGTTAAATGTTCCGTCTACGATGTACTTTTGAAGAACATGTGTGCAGTTAAAGCAGGCTCAAGATATCAATTTATTTTAGCACCTAATTGGTTAGTTTTTTTAGCCAACCGCCAATATGTAATTTAAAATATTGATTGACATTTTCAGTTACGTGTGCAATACCGATGTCTAAAAACCAATTGGCTTGCTGTTGGGTTCATGTGGAACACATGTCGAAAATGACAATTTGTGCCTGTCATTTATTTAACACATTGTTTGTACACAGAATAATACCTCTTGTGAAATGCTTCGTTAATGTTTAAAAGGAGTAAGATATGTACGGTCTGTTAACACACATTTATTTGATTATGCTTTTTCTGTGATAGTTTTCACAGTAGAAGTGCTCTTTCATGGCTTTTCTTCCCCGATTCGTCTTGTTATTATTTTTGGCTTGCAGTTAACATGATCGCTTAGTCGACTTGGTAGCGATTAGCATACGGTCTTTAGCCTGCATAATTTATTCATGACCTGCTGTAAATGGAGCAAAGTACTCAAGTTTTGAAATTGCCTTCGTTAAAATAATCTCCAGGATTTTTTTAAACGCAAGTACTGAGGGTCAAGGCATATTAGTCCTGGATTGAATTTTAGCCATCCAATTATTCTACTCATAGTTCCGGCATTTATTTGTTCATTTAGACACATTTGAAATCAAAAACCTAAATTAAAGAGGCTAAGAAATGACACAAAAACGCGCGGTTCTGCTGATGTGATCTTGATTCGCGGTTTAAGCGTATCTGACGCACTACCATAGAATTTATCAACAAACAGGCGCAATTATATCAAAGGGATGATAAAAATATTCGATAAACCGTTGGCCATACACAAAGTTGTATTCATAGAACACCTGAGATGTGTCGATTAGATGATTTAATCATGTGCTTCCCCCAACAGTAGGAGATACGTTTTCATCGTAAAAGTTGTACATTTGATTTCATTTAGGAGGGTTTTCATTTTAGTGCTAACACCTATTCAAGGAATCAAAATTAATTTTCCAAAAAATACTTCATTTTACTTGGTTTAGTTTGGGACAGGGACTTTCTTATTAAAGTACAATAATCTGGCCGGGAGCACTTTTATTAACCCGGCCGCATTCTGAACTTCCAAATTCAGTCAAATTCGTAATTTGTTTCGGTACACCGCAACTCAATCTTCGTTCATCTTATTCCTTTATAATTAATTAAAATAAATGAGAATATATGTATTTAAATTAATAACATGGCACAGTATATTTGTAGTTTCTTGTTGTCTTTGCATTTTTCTCAAAAATTTTACGCTGCTCCATGATCTGAGACATCTCAGGATCTGCAGATTCGTTGTTGACTTACTCAAAGACCGGTAATTAATAATGACTCCCTTTATTGACCACTTTCCGTCTTCATTCCTCTTGGTTGTGTCAATCAGGTAAGTAATAGAGAAACCTATTGCCACTTTAAGAGTTCCTTTGTTTTGATTTCCAACAGTTTCTAAGGCGGCGTTTGATAATTATTGGAGACGGATATCATAAGACATACCAAATTAGGATAGGAAATAAAATAATCAATAATTTACAAGTTTGGGTTAACGATACACTATACAATCAAATTCTTTAAAATTTTCTGTAGTGTTCATACAATACGCATTAAAGTAACATTAAAGCGGCATTAATCCAGTCAGTAAAGACTCTTTAAGAGTCCGACTAAGTTAGGCATAGAGATACATCGTTACACGACTAGTGATGTTCATGAAGGCTAAGAGAATGCAATGGCCATTCCATAAATTCGAAGGTCCAAAGTTGAGTTGGACCGCAGGCTGCAGTGGATGATAAGCAACCGATAAAAGTCATATTGAGTTATGAGTCAAAAGGGAAGAATGCAGCAGCATTTTCTCCATTCACTGATTAATAACTCCACCTTACCTCTCCTCATAATCTTTAATAATAAATATTACAAATTAAAAGAAATTTACTAATTTACCTCAAAGTAACTCCACAACTCTGAAGCGACATTGCCCTAAAATAGAAATAAACTAAACGCCAGTTAAATGAAGATAATGTGAAGTTGTCACGGTTATATTAACCAAAGTGGCTTGTCAGCGGAAATTAAGTAAAATTTATTTATTAGTGCTATAAGACATGCGATTTCAACATGTTTTAAATTTAGAAGGTTGCATTTCAAACAATCACGACAAGAGATTGCACGCATTGCTCTTAAAAATGCTCTCATGACGATTCTAATAACCGTAATTTGTACGTAAACATACAAAAACATGAAGTTGGGCAAAGCGTATAAACAGTCATTTCGGAAGTCATTCAACTGACTTATCATCCAACAATCAAGAAGAGGTGTCTAGATCCATAACCGCTTAGAACGAGAGAGGCTAATCGCCTAAAATCAGTTTCACAAACCCTACTATACTTCATTTCTGACGGGTCATATTATCCCCTTACCTTATGGGAGGGTGTTCGATTATTAAAGTATTCCACTTTTAAATTGTTTATAACTCTAATTGTGGTATTAACATTTTGTTGTGTTTTATTGTTGTAATCTGCATTTCGGTGGAGCGTGGGGAGAACGATAAATCTTATCTTCAGCCCAAATTTTGTTTCACAAGCCTAGCAATAAACAGTTTTTGTCCTGGTGATGTGGAACAGATTGCAAAACGTGACGCAACCGATGAATAGTGCGCAATGTGGGAGGGGATGGATTCTCATTTTCTCCAAGAAGAGAACAGATGGCTTTCTGAATGCCATTCAGGTTACTCCAGCAGGAAAGACAATGAGAATAAACTAAACTCAAGTGGATACAGCATATTTTCAGTCAATTTAAAACTTTATTTAACACTTTATATCCAATTTTAGGTGTTGTATTTCCTAAGAAGCTGAATTTCAATTCAACTGTAATGGAAGATGCAGATATGCAAAGCAGTCCCTAAATCTCGTCAGTAGAATCACTTTCAGAACTTGACAGTGGGCTTGACAGCCCCTCGCAGAACTATTAATTTTCCTGAAGGCTAACAAGTTGCAACTGACTTCTCCAAGGTTAAAAGAAGACCATAAGATCATGTGTGTATTGGAATCAAGCAAGAAATTGGAGAAAATTTCATCAAATCGAAGAAGAATTGACAAGTGGAGGATCAAAGAAACGGATTTAAATTAATTATGTTTAAATTAAGGAACACATAGTGAAATTGACTTGGAAATGCCCAATATAAAGACAATAACACAATTTATATTAAAGTATTCATCAAAAACCCACAAATGCGATAACCTGGACGCATTAAAAATAACAATTTTCTGCTATTCTTCTTAAAAATAGTCTGAGATGTTCACGTGACAAAAAGTAATTAACATGCAGTTTCTGTAAATAGCAATTACGGTCTAAAACAAATGCCTAATTCCATTATACTCCCCAATGAGAAAACGATGACCTTCAAGGTTTAAAAAATCCAATTTCTACTGGTTTTTGTAAGGTCATAACACTTTCTTTCCCATGTACAAATTGAAATTAATGTACTCGAATAGTCGGAAGGCCTTAACAACTATATTTATGTAATTATGAACCGGTGGAGGACTAAATCAGATGCGAAACCGTCAATAGGCATAACATTATTTGAAAAAAAGGATTGTTGTAATGTAAAAAAAGGGGATATATCAATGGGGAATTCGTATTTACAAATATTACCTTATTAGAGAAATGAGCAAACAATAGAGTGGCTCTTTAATGTCAGAGCTTGCTCCGAGCTTTTACAGAATCTTTGGGAAATATGTCTGGCACTTTGAATTTATCTTCGGAAAATCCCTTACATATCATGCGGTGGGATCCTTATAACCAGTTTATATTAAGAAATATTAATTTTGTTCAAGTCAAAATCCATTCATTTTAACAAAATTACTTATAAAAACTACATTAATATACAAAATATAAACAGATGGACAATATTCTCTTTAAAGACTTAAAATCAAACCTGAGGACCAGAAGTTGCAATCAGTTCAGTTCGGTTGAACCCTCAATCAGAAACATTTAAACAAAATATTTTATATTTGCTCTCCAATTTTTTCATTTGGCAGGATAATTAGACAATTTAAACATCTGGCGACACATCTATTTAAGTACAGCAATTAGAGTTTCAGTACTGAACGTCCCACCAGGATTTCCGACAGGCGTTACATGTGCGAATGGACCATGTGTTTCTACTAGGCAAATTAGTGACTCATGTCTGGTGGCGTATCGCGTAGGAAGCCTGTAATAAAATGTCAACTATGATTATTAATTCATAAATAAATTCAGTGAAGTGCCTTTGCATAGAATATTAACACAAAGTTCCCAAGCCCATTAAGAAAAGCAGAGTTGGCATCCTGGAGCCACTCCCATGAGAAATTTGCGCTTCATCATCCCTCTTCAGGACTACAATTACTGGATGTGAACCGATGAGCATTGATTTCGCGATCTCTGACTTAGAACATATGCGCATTAACTGCTACCGCAAGAGCACACAAAATGTGTATCAAATTCATAGCTTCATACCCAATATTTAATTAGATCTGCACTCTTTAACTTGATGCCACAATGCAGATCATGTGTCGCTTCTGTTTGATTTTAACACGTTGAATTAAATAAGTTCATTTTTATAACCATATGTAAGTCCCAAAATTGCATCAACCATCCGATGTCAACGAAACTGATATGTGATATAGAAATCCCAGATGGAACATGCGAAGACGAAATTATCTTAAGAATACGGCAGTAAAAATTCCCGATGAGCGAAAATACCTTATCAACATTTTTTTGGGGGAGAAAAACTGAAAATTTCGCGTTATGTTCGCTGCATTTGATCACAATTAGACAGAGTGCAATGAGTGTAGTCGAAAAAGATCTTTGTTGGGGTGCACCTTAGAGATCAGACAAGTATGAAAGGGTATGAAGTCTATAAAATGTATGAAAGATGGAAATGTGGACAAAGAAACATAAAAAAGTACAAAAAGTGAGAGGAAGCGACCATCTTACCTTGATTACCACAAATCCCCACCTCGGGCGATCCGCATGAAGATGAATATATGATTTGAAGTGTGAATTTATTACAGACTAAAGCACACATTTCCGAAGTTTGTTCATATCGATTGAATGCTGTCTCATTGGGTGGATACTATAACTCATTCACCCCATTGATACACATTCGTATTCTGCGAGTTGTCCCATTTATTGCGACTCATGAAATTTCACAATACGGTTACGTCATCCAGTCACGTACGTGATTTCCTTCCTAATTCACTATTGGTCTATGGACCATGTACCCAATCCCAGGTGTGGTTCTAAGTCCAGTTGTCCATTGCAAGCCGACCTACCCTTATGACTGTGTGTGACTGCCTGACGGCCTCTGTGTGAGAGGTACTAGTGGAAAATCCATCAGTGTCACATCTGCTTATATTAGTTTCCACTTACAGTTTCATTGCTGTGCGTTATTCCAAATTTCAATCCATCTCCATTGTTATCCAATTCTCTGGACTTCTGTTCCATTGGCTTGGAGTTGTGTTAATTCCGATACCATTAATAAGAAAGATTTAGCGGGTTCATTTCAAAATACAACGGTGAATATATGTTCTGATCTGGTCGATGGCCACATTGGCCTCTCAGGTTCGACTTCCCCCATCGATCCGCTCTGTGTGCTTCCATTTGACTATCTACGTATCGGGCTTGCCTCTTAAGTACTTTACGGTTTACAAAAGAAATATCTAACGTACTAGATGTGCCCAATAGGGGTTTGCATAGTAAGACTCTTCTACACTATTGTGATGCAGAAAGTCTGGTTTCTGCCATTGTGATTAACGCACCTGCTAGGTATCACTAGGTTATAGTTGACTCAGGCTCAGAGAGGGTGAGATAAGACAGAAGTGAGGTTACTCCAGGACATTTTATTAAATTAGTATATATATATTCATAATTTCGGAAGTACCTCAAATTTGACTAGCATCTCATTTGCAATCATAATTCGAGATGACATTCAGATATATGGTGGATCAGCCTCTCCCTCTCTATTGTGTAGATCAAAGCATTGGAAAAATCGGTCAAAGAAATATTCATTCACATTACAGCTTATATTAAATTCTACAGGGCTCACATGGTAAGCATACAGAATGAAACAAACAATCACTGCTAGTCATTCTCGAAATGGGGACAAAGCATTCAGCCGTCAGGGCCTTTTATACAACCAGACGAACATTCCACTGATTCATTAATAAATTCGTTGAAATAATTGCATCAATTATCCCTGTCCTAGCAACCGGCATAATGACAGGATCTGTTAATCTAAACATACAGTATGATATAAGCCTTTGAATAAAAGCCTAATATTTTGAAAGATGCCATCAAGCACGCTAATAACCGATTATTCAAAGTCCACAACATTTCATTTTAAGCAAAACTAATCTTACTTCTTAAGTCATTAACGCTAAGGTCTAAAATTGTTTCGTGGAACCAACAAATGTTCAGACGAGTGGTTAGAAGGTGGAAACTGTGTGCTACTTATTCAAATTGTCCGCTATCAATACTAAATTGGATGTATCAAATCGATCGATGGATTTCTTTTACGTTTTAAGTGAAGATTTCGTGGAAATTTCTCCGTGTTATATCTTTCACTAATTACTTTTGTGAAGGTGCTACACGCAGAAGGCGCTTGAAGCAGCGCTTTAAATAAACATTTACAAAATCAGTCCCGCATATTAATGGGACTGATCAAGTTGTCCACATTGGCAGAACAGCTTGAGAATGGTTGAGGAATTGTTCCAGTTTGATAATTATATAATTACATTATATGATATGAATGTGCATTCACGCTTCATTACTACTAACGGATAGTTCTGATGCATTAGGAATTACGTACGAAGTTCCTCCTTCATCACTAGATCGCATCTTAGCATATGTACAGGGGAGGGGGGTTGGTTATC
Source organism: Hymenolepis diminuta (assembly GCA_900708905.1). Classification (NCBI taxonomy): domain Eukaryota; kingdom Metazoa; phylum Platyhelminthes; class Cestoda; order Cyclophyllidea; family Hymenolepididae; genus Hymenolepis; species Hymenolepis diminuta. The sequence goes on from CAADRB010000013.1 coordinate 216,022, forward strand.
CATACGCTGATCACCTTTTCTTAAAGGGAGTTAATTGTGTCATTGAGGATGTGTACAGTTAATTCACAGGAGAAAAAGTTCGTTCTGAGGAATCTTATTGCTGTCATCCGTTATTTCATTTTCTTAGAAGAACATTTTGACAGGTACTCAGTGTCCATTTCCTTCTACTGCTGCTATGCTTAATAGCAATATACACAAGCACACCTTATGTAAACTCAAGTCAGTTCGACCATGTTAAGATCATGTGGGCTGCTTAAAATCGTGTAAAATTATTTTGATTTCTCGACCTTGGGAAGAAAAAATCGATTATCCTATGTAATTAATAGATAAGTACCTGTTCAATAATCCAGGAGATGAATCATAAAATTTGAATTTTGAAACGTTAACCCTAACTCATTAATTAAATGCGAAAATTAACTTAGTGAAGACTCTTTTGACAACTTGACTTTGTTCTCAACACGTTTTTGAATCCCCCCTCCCCTCCCC
>CAADRB010000013.1:223694-263454 GCA_900708905.1 Hymenolepis diminuta
CGTTCTCACGGTCAACAGTGAGCAAACGCGGCACCCACTTTGAACAGAGCTTCCTCATAGTCAAATGCTCATGCAATATAAAGCCAACACGTTCTTTTCATATCTTTACGATGTCGGCTAACTCACGCAACTTCACTTTTCCATCATTCAAAACTATTTTGTGGATTTTTTATGTTTTCTGGTGTTACCGCCTCATTTGGACGTCCACTGCGTTCTGTGTGTCTCGGTGTCGGTGTCTCTACGACCACCTTTGAAGTCAGCAAACCAACGTTTTATTGTTGTTTCTGACGGAGCGGAGTCCCCATAACACTTTTCAAGCCACTGAAAAAAGGTGATTGCAATAAAACTAGCACCATCTATGTGTTAGGCCCGAAACTTTTCAGCCCATGTGTTACAATTTTTAATAAATCATGCACCGCTGTTGACAATAACAATGAAACACATTTAAAATTGCTTTGATAATTCAATTGTAATTCGTATAGTACGTACGTTTTTCCCTAAAAAAATCAATATTCTCATCAAATAACTTCGTAATTGTTTAAATGAAAATAAAATGAGCATTACTGTTACCCATTTGACCATTTTCATCCTTGAAAAGCACAATCCAATTAATAGCGACTGATTGTTATTGTTATTTGTTTTCCTATATTGAATGACCTTGAAGGCGTAGGCAAATGCGCAGAAGTCCAGAGGGATTATTTTGTGCCATATGTATCATTTGTACCCTATTTTCAATACATTAATTTATCTGAATAAATAGGCTTTTCTTAATACTAGAGAAATATCCGATTCAATTTGGAATTTTGCTCTGTTTCGGATGCTACACAAGTAAGCCTCCGACTAAATCTTTGTGATCTTCTCGGAAGTTCAACCAGCTGCAGAAAAATACAAGTACAACAAGCCTTGCGGAATCTTCTAGTTTAAATTGCGTCTAGATAAGATGGGCTACGTTCGAACTTGTGAGAACACAGGTGGTATCGTGAGGAGAGAGTTTACTGAAAACGCTTGATAAACGTGAATATGATTAATACAACGGTGCACGAATATAAATCACTAGTTGACTAGAAGGCCTCTTCGCGCACGTCCGCGCTTGCTTGACACGCGATCGGCAGCACGGTCGCACTTTTCAGAATGTTCTATCGCGCACCAGACCCCATTGGTTAGCCCGGTGCACTTCAGGGGTGAAAATTTTGTCAACGAATGTAAAAAACGGTCTTCCTACCTAGGTATATTCCACTAAAACTTTCCAAATTTTTCATTTAAAGGCTTCAGTTGCAAGCAGGATACATCGACATTAGAAAGAAATACCTTTTAAGAGAAACCTTAGTTTTGATTCATCATTAATGAAATCCCATTATAACTATTTGTCAATTAGGGTAATCGTTCAACTGATTATTAATTGAATTTCATTTTATTTCCTATCACCTTGAGAATAATGACCTTGAATGAAATGCAATTCCGTATCAAAACAGAAATCTAATTACTCAACACTTTCTCAAGGCGTTAATTCCTTTGAGCTTTTCCATTACGATCTCATGGATTCAGTCAGCAAATGGAGGCCAAGTCCTGGAATTTAGACATTGGAACAAAGGAGTACATCAGGGGAATTACGGTTTTATACCCGACAAGTAAACAACAAACTACCTGAATCCAAAAGTCGGATTATGTAGAAATCTTTCCCTGCCCTGAAATTAATTTCAAATGTTACTTGATCCCCTTACTTCAACCCATAAAAAGGACCGTTCTATTAATTCTCACAACCATGTCTATAATTAGCGGCCAAGGTAAAGAAACACGGCTTATAGAGTTTTCCGTTGAATCAGTCCTCTATGACTAAGGGTGTCCTAGAGCAGAAGGTTCTCATTAGGTTTTGCTTAGAATTAAACTCCATTAGAAGGCTTCACCTTTGGGCTGTTGAATTCCGCAAACAAACTCTTTGAATCCATGTCTTATAAGAGAACAAGGGGGCTTGGCAATTTGCAGATATTCAACGAGTTTTTGATGATTTGTTCACCGATAACTTCCCATTTCAAACCAATTTGTTGAGAATCAGTGACACTGACAGTTCATAGGGATAACTTTTGTTTTTAAAATCAGTTAAATAAAGTTTACAAAAATTAATAAAATATGAAATTTTAATGTAGAATCCTCTTGAAAGAACCCGTCAAAAATTTGTTAACTGAATTTTATTTGAATACACCATAAAACCGGAAATTAATTTCGTGAATGTAATGGATCTTATTTGCGGTAAATTTGCGCCAAAGAATTGAAAGGGTCAGTGGAGCAATAAAACACTGTAAGAAGGCAAATTTTCGATTATTACCTCAATTAGATATGAAAAACTAGGTCAACCGACCCCTCAGTGCTCAAATATGAAGAAGAATTCTTCATTGGTCAACTATGACAAGTCCCTCTAGTCTTTTTACTAGAATACATCTTTTGGGTTATGAGGTACCAAAGTGAAATAAAGTAATGCTTGGACAAGTTTATGACTTAAACGATCAGTCAAGGTGCCAAGGAAGACTTTAGCTCGAAAATGGAAGTTTTTTTCGAAAAACGCGCATTGAAATTACGAAAAATTTCCTCAATTTTATGACAAACTATCATTTCTACTTAATTGTATAAGTAGAACCACAATAGCATAGTGGTAAGTTTTGAGGTACGATACAATGTTGGGTTTCATAGATCTTTACTTCCATCGCAACTCAAGAATACTGAGTGCTCGTTAAAAATTAATTCTTGTCACTCATTCTAAGGGATCTATGATGTCAATTACAGTGGAGTAGATTTATTACAGGAGAACCAAAACCAGAGGCTTCCATTATGGCACGTCGTGTATATTGAAACCTGCTAATCGTCGCTGTTTATCTTCAAGTTAAACTGAGTAAATAACAGAAAATTCATTACTAAGTTCATTATGTAGTAATTATAATAGCAGAATAAGAAAATTCATCATTTATTTTCTTCGAATTACGAGAGTGATTTGATAAGTAAGTGAGTGTTTGCTGCCCCAAATCTAGCCAGCCGATAGAGACAAAGCCCACATCGGTCCAGACAGTAGGTCATCTTATATCTACACTATACCTAGTGAAATGAAATGCCGATCAACAAATGGTTTATTAGAAAACTCTGTGATCCTTATTGACTTGAATGCTACTTACAGGTCGGCACAATAAATGGAATTTCTTCCTGTCAATCTTTATAATTTGTCTTTGTAACTTTATAATATCAGTGACCACTAATCCAATAACTAACGAATTTCAGTGATTCTCACGATCCTAAAAAAATTAAAAGACAGAGCCCAAGGAGGTCAGCCACTCTAAGACAGATATGTTGGAGTTAAATAACAACCAGCGGTTTGCAGCTAACAAATTACGACAACCAATTCGTAGCTGTTTGAGTAAGAGCTAACAACAATTGTGAAACAGAACACCAAGAGTTGAGTAGACCAAACATGTATTCAAGAAAGCCACAATGAGTAACAGAGAGAGGGAGAAGGGAGGGAGAGCAGAGTGCTGAGGAAGAGAGGAGATGAACAGGACGTGTAGGCGTCCGCACTGACCACTGTGTGTTGTCTGGAAGAACAAGAGTAGCTCTATATGAGTCACTTGGGTAAGGCCACGCCAGAGCATGAGCCCAGATGTGCTTTTTATGTGAAGCGAGGCGGTTATAGAAAAGAGGGCAACTCGATGGACGCGTCTAGACATGTCAGACAGGGGTTATGCGTCATAGGGACATAAATGAGGTCGCTCCAACTTCGTGGGCGAAAAAACTGAGGTATTATCGTGGAGAATGCGAATAAAAGGTGCTTCTGGAAAATGCATTGAGAGTTATCCTTCAGATATTTTTGCAGAGCAAATACTGATAATAATAATATAATAAATTATGAAGTTAATATTTAAAAAATAAAACAAGTCCCGTATACATTTGTCATCAATTAAGTGTCATCCGAAGGGTGTGCCTTTCATTCTCAAATCCTCCTAATTTTGAATAACCCCATTTGATCGACAAAGATTAGATTGAATATATTGTTTGGGAAAAGTTATAATGAAAAGAATTCCAGTAACAGTATACGCCTCTTTATTATAAAAATTTTATGATTTGAGATGCTCGTTCGAAGCAGTTTTAAAGCCTGTATTTTCAAAGTCAAGGTTTCAATTCATTTGTTTTACTGAACAATTTATCGATGGCGGATAAAAAAATAAAAGTTAAGCGGGGATTTCTACTTTATAACCATGATTTCCACATAACTTTAATTAGTTTTTTGTGCCTTCCTTGAGATTTTCGCAGCCCCATGTTGAAGCTCAGCCTTCAAGAAAAATGAGTGAGGCGATGAATCAATTTACTCAATTGAAAAGATTGAATAGTGGCGTCGCTCTCATCTTTACACTTACAGAGCGGTTAGCTGGCGCTATTTTTGAAATTCGATTGGAGAAGGGATGCTTATCAGTAAAACATTCGAGCGACTAGATTTTTTCATTAAAGTTAGAAATCACTAACTTATTCAAGGGGTCTATTTTAGAATCAGTTCCGATTATAGTAACTTGATCTGCATTTTTTGGGTTCAATATTTCCTCTTCCATTGCCATTGGTAATAATATAGTAAATAAAATTCTTATTATCAATGATATATTAAGTAGAAATTGTCAAGTTTTGTTTTTAAATGACATAATACATCCCTACAATGTAATATTTGTGAAATAAGAAATTGTTCCTCTGAAATTATTAAGATAATTATGTTTTCTCAAAGTTATTTAGTAATAACTCAAATGTAAACATTATAAAATTTCGGCTAAACGAAAATTTACAGTTTGGTATCTATGGCGACGAAAGTGGTATTGCCAGTCTTTTAAATTTGGACAAATTCAAGCAGGAGCTGATTTCATTAAATGCGTCAATAAGAAAATTCAAGCGAAGAGGATCCTATTTCACCTAAAAATCTTTAAGTGTTCCAAAGCTTAATTCCCATGAACTGATCCCTGGATTTCTGATTGTGTTTATGATCGTGATATCTGGAGACTGATGACGAATTCGTTCAACTGATTGGTTGGCGTCGCTTGGATTCATTGTATCTTCTTTCATTCATGAGCAGGTAGATGAAACTTAAATATCAAAAGGGAAAATCATTATCTAGCTGTCCCATATAAAAACTAACTGATTTCCGAAAGGTACTTTTCTTTTATGTGTCTGAGAAGGATCGTAAAATAGTCGATTTGAGATGGCAAGTGAGCGGAAAATATCTCCCTGTAGTGATAGAACTTGATTGGTTAGGGAATGACTGATGATATATACCTAAAGAACGTCTCAACTGTACCCGAGGATGACATTTTTAACATCAGAATGATATTTTTTCATAAAATCTTCACATTTATTGTGAAATAATTTAAGAACTTGGCGATTAGAAATGAACCCACTTGGTGTAAACAAACAAGACCCCGTTAGTGCAAGATCTTGACTGTGAAATACGAGGTTCTTTAAGTTGTAAACCGATCGTTCGAAAAAAATAATCTTCAATCAAATTGAATTTCTTTAGGTATTTTGAAGTTTTAAAGCATATAGAAGCTCGAATTACTGATCCAACTCTGAAGGAAACTTCCAAGAACGAAATCCTCCATTTTACTTTCTCCTCATATTGATAAATTCTGTATTGAATGCTTTAAGTCGAGCATAGACAGAAATTTTTTAAAATTAAGTATAGTAAAGTAAAATCATTTTTAATTCTTCCAATTGTTGCATCTCTTAGTCCTCAGCAGCAAAAAGTCTGCAGTTGTAGAGATGTTAACTTTCTTCTGGCGGCAAAAAATAGAATCTATTTTCGAAGTATGTGACTATTAGACTACAATGGAATTCAAATCTCCGTTCATAAAAATCAGTGCAATTCTCTCTCAGTTGTCTTGAAAACTGATCTCCAACAGAAGTGAACCTGAGGACACCTTACGCAATTTTAGAAAAACAGAAAATGAAACTGTTAATGGTCGGGACTTGCAATTGCTCGTAACAAAACAAAAACGGACGCAATATGTTTTATTTGATATATCCTCTTTCGGCTTCTATCACCCACTCAATTCGAGTCCGAAAGTGACTGGCTGCAAGCTTTGATCGGGTGGTCTTTATTGATGTCTTCCATTGCTCGGCTATTGCTTCCATGAGAGAGGAGGATTTGATGTTATGAGGATGCATATTAACCTCCTTTTCAACGACGCCCCCCCTCCCCAGCCCCACAGGTTTGGTGAAGTAGGAGGTGGACATAAGTTTGATGTGGCATAATGATGAAAATTCTAGGCCATCCATCCAGTCGTGGGATTGGAGAGCTTAATGGGATGAAGCCGAATCTCGTTGGAAGACATAGGGTCTTTCTCATTGGCTACGCTGTCTATCCAAGGCCTAGCAATGGTTTGAAGAGTCCCCACACAGGCATCTACACTTGCATTGACTCTAAGACCCTGTAGAAGAGGTGAGGAGTCATGATGTAGCCTTCACTGCCAACAACACTGAAAACCATCACTGTTGCTGAAAACTTCGTGCACATGCATAAGAGTTGGAACTTTAGTGGGATCCGCACATACCCACATATCATTTCTTCGATTGACATTTTCATATTGGTGGAAGTTATTTTCGTCGAGGAAAAACCAAAGACACTCTTCTCCTGGGTGTTTCAATTTGTTTGAGGGTCGTTTTGCACCCATTAAACGATTCCCTTGAGTAGTTTTTATTGGCATAAACTGACCCCCCTAAGAAGGTATAATTTGCATCCGAGTTCTTAATAAACAACATTCCTTATTGTTCCTTCTGACACTTGAAGACCTTTGACAAGATGTCGCATTGACTTCCCAGAATTTTCGTCCATCATGCCACGTAATATGCCCTTCTGGCAAACTCAGGTGTTCTGATTGAGCGAGTCAGCAGAGCGTTAACACTGATGGTTTCTCTTCCTCGTGGCAGCCAATTCATCTGCATTGTTTTCATTCAGTTACTTTCTAACTTTGGAAAGGAAAGATGTGGCGACCTTTAGAAATCTTGCAATTTCTAAACTGTTGTGTTTCGCTTTGGAGTATCTTTTCATTTCATTAGTTTTAGCGGTGTCTGTCATGAGATCTTGTGATATAAAAGGTACATGAATTACTATGGAGTTAATTTAAAATTACACAAATGTAAGTACCCACCCTGTATGAATAATAAAATGGTTGCCGAATACCCTGGACTTCCTATATACGCTACAAATTTCTGAAAATAAACTCTAAATTCCCAGAACTAACAGCCATTTCTGTACAAACCACTTATTACTTTTCAGTAATAAGTCACTTTTAAGTTCTACTTAAAAATAATTATTTAATAATACCTAGAGAAGAGCAGAAAACTTTTGGAAGTTTTAGTTAGGAGAAGTGGCAAAAAGTGGGAGGAGGTCGTCAAAGATCTGATATTAAAGACTCCCACTTTTCTTGAAGTCAGAAACATTAAGTTTTTCCCATTTGTATCTCACCATGATATGGCATTGTTCAATCGCCATAATTTGACTCCCATATTCATGAGTGGGATACCGTCCACTCTATTCGACGAGCATTAATCGGGTGATTTACCTCTGTTGCTGGTTATATCACCTCGATGAGTTTAATTACCGTCAACTTTTCCAAAGAAAATTACAAAAATAAGTTGACAACTGTTGCGTATTTCCTCTCAAATAGTTTGATTAAATTTAAAGACAGAAAATGATATTGTCTTAAATGATAACTATGCAAAGTTTCTGATGAAGGTTTTATGATAACAATTTCGTTCAAAGTCAGAATGTAGAGAGTTCTATTTTCTTTGAATTTGCGACGCACCAAGATCTTGAATTCGAATTTTATCATTTGATCCCTGGGTTTCTGGGTGAGTTTATATCCGCGACGGTGAAGGTCCATTGCCCGGCTAATTTAACTTAATGGTTGGTGCTTAATCATGTCGGTAGAATATTTTAATGTGCTTTAAAGCCCGCTATTACGAAGTTTGCTACACATGCTCAGGCCACAGGGAGTCAGACGATATAAGTCTAGTAACCAGACATTTGCTTGATGTAATTCATAATCTGTTTTCACTCTTTGTAGTCAATTTGCCCCGATGATGATCGGCCGATTGAGTCAATCACTGATCTTCATAAACAGATGTGTCAGAATACAATTGATCTGACAGCGGGCCACTCGATGAATGACATTCGACTTTTTTATTCCCTGACCTCCCACGGTCACGATGCAGAAATGCCGTGTTGATAATATTGCATTCATATTGTACTTCCAAAGCATTGTTTACCTTCCTCCCAGTTGGTTATACCATTTTATTCATTAACGTCCCCTCACAATGTCCAGCAGGTTGACGAGACTGACCGGGAAACAAATTAAACAATTCATTTTGTTATTTATAGAGGCTGCTTCCTTATCCTGATGCAGATCCTTCCATTTGGTTTTACCTGAGTTACTGTCATAACCTGTAGCACGACAGTAGAATTTAACACTTTTTCACCGTGGAAGAGCATCTGAAATCTGTCAGCAGTAAGTCCAGAAAATGATAGAGGGGAATTAGAATTGTACAATAGTTGTCTAATGGATAATTTATGCCCCAAAGATTCAAATTTCATAGATCGTTCCAGGGGTTGCTGAACGGATTCTTGTCCGCGATATTGGATGTGACTTAATTATGCTGGTTGGTCTTCCCCTTCCAATGCAATTTCTTCAGAGTTGGAAAAAGGTGACATTATCTTAACAACTACCAGAGTTAAGGTGCCTCAAAATTCTAATTTAGTAGGATTCAATCGAATTGTTAATACTGTGAGTTATAAAAAGTGGCTCTAATTGTTGTGTACTAGGTGCAAATTGGGCTTTATTTCACCGACTAAAAGTTCTGTAAAATGCCGATTTTATCTTCGAAGAGGTGAATATGGTGAAATTTTCCCTTCCACATTCAAATCTAAGCACGTTCTACAGATTGCGCTCTCAAAATTTCCAAATCACGAAGATTTTGATCGCAAAACGGTATCAACTTTAATAGGAGCCAAATAATCGATATTTATTTCAATTTCAGAAAATCCAAATTTTCATTTCTCTTTTTATTTTCTTCTTCTGGTAATTTGCTGCGAAATATTTTCAGAAAAATTCCCTTTTCTGTAATCTACAATTTAGCGATATTACATATGTATAGACAGAAGGGAATATTTTGCAAACACGTGGTTGGACAATTTTTCCACAAGGTCTTACTGTTTAATAATTGAAGTGGCTACAACTCACTACTCTTGAGCTAATTTTTAGAAAAGATACCGCAATTATTAGTTCTCAGAAAGAGAGAGAGAGCGCATCTAAGTTTCCTCTTTCCCCAAACTTAAGGCCGAAAATTGTTTCTCTCTCCTCACATGACTGGGATTCACACCAGTCACCTCTAGGACTTGTATCAGGGTAAATTTAAAGATATTTAACTGAAGAAATTAAAACAAATTCGACATTTCTGAAGCGAGCTCTGAAAAAATGAAGAAATACTTTATTTAACTTAAACCACTTTTGGTTTCTAGAGGCTATTTTTTTGCCTGAGGTAATCAACTAATAGGATTTTTCGTGCGAGAGGGAAAACCATTATAGTAATACTCTTTGTACTACGTTGATCTGCTCCAATGTCGAAAAAAGTTCTTACAATAAGGAGAAATTAACTGAAATATCATGCTGTAGTTGAATTTGTGATTTTTATCCACAAATTGATCATATTTGAATGGGTTTATTGATTTTAATACCTATCGTACGTGTTCCAATAGTTACTCTCTAGCCTGATAGGGTTTAAGGATACCAGACGTTGTGCTGTAAGGGATAAGGATGCCTCACAATCGAAATGAAGAAATTGGCTATCCAATCGTTCTTTTGCTGAGTGCATGCCTTCTTATGACCCTTCCGAATTCACAACTTCTCCGTGAAATACCATATTGTTAGTAATGAATACAATTATAAAGTGCTTACATGAATGTAACCTTCATAATAAGACGGTTAAAGACCGAATCGTAAAAGAAACTAAGACGAAGAAGTTGAACACCAAATGTACGAAAGAGCACGAAGTTTCCTTCAGGTTACTAATATTAGCAAACAATACATCCTTTTGTCCAATATGTTTCATCGATACTGACTTTAAATAAACGGGTGTTACACAAAAATTTAGTTGGGATAGAAATTTAATTAGCAGAAGACCTTACGAGGGATGTAATTACAGTGTGTAAGTTCTCGATTGGGATTTGGATGGAGTGGGAACTGGTTCGATGGCTGCTGGCAAAAGCTGGTTGGAGGGTCCGGCTCTAGGAATTGGGATAAAAGGTGTTTGAAGCCTGGATTTTACAGCTACTGAGTTTTGCAGAGGTGGTGATTCGGATAGCGAAGTGTCGCAGCTTGAAAACATCTTCATCGCTTCATGAGTGGGAATCACAATTTTGTTTTATTGAAGATGAGCATTTAAATTGAATCCGCCAGACATGAATTAGTCAAGGAAATGTGACTAAAATAAACACTCTCTAACCCTCAATGTCTGCTAGTTATTCTCTTTTGAAAGAAAATAGGCCAGTTTTCCACTTTCATTTTCAATTTCATTTATTCTACAATTTCACACTGAAAATTTAGACTGTAATGAGAGGTAAAAGAGGGATTTGAAATCTATCTCATTTCTTACCTGAATTCCCAACTTCCCAATTTAGCAATAAGAGTAAAATGCGCGAATGAAATTCCTTTTCTTTCGCATTGTTGTCTTTTTCAATGATTTATGCAACCTTAGCCCTCGAAAAGAGTCCAGGTACTTGGATTAACAGCAAAGGAAAGTTGAATGAAGATAGCATTTTCAGATGTCCCTCACTTTGAATCCTTGTATGTAAATGTGTTTAGACTTGATGCTGACTACACCGTAGATAACTTTTTGCGGCTGTGTTCAACCTTCAAACTATTTTATTTATAATTACTTAATGAAATACTCCAAAAATAGTGAGGTACTTAACGACTTCTAAGAGGGGAAAGGGATATTCCCAGTAAGCTCGGATTTTGGACACAAATGCGAAAATGGAGGCATTAGAATGTTCTAAAATGATAAATTTAATTCAAAATTACGATTTTGGAAATTAATTATCTTCTAAATATTACTGAATATGTCATCAGAATGTGATCATTTTTAACTGGCACAATATGCATCACATTCCACTTGATCCGTTTTATGAACAACCATAAATGGTCATTCCTATCGATGACAGAAATGAATACGTGGGATAAAAAGTCTTCAATATCATGTCGATTGCGGAAGGGAACAGGTTTGGAGATTTCGATTCTTTAAGGTGAATATTTTTTGAAACTGATTTGTGATTGGTGCGTTTTTGTGAAAATTTTCCCTATTTTTTTGTTAATTCTCAGTGAGGCTCCACACCACTCACATTTTTAGTTTGGAACAATGGGAAAGTGGAAATTAATAATGATTCTTAAATTAATAGTTGTAAATAGAAAAAGGCATTAGGGGAGGCGTTATATTTTCTCCTGATATAATTCTTCCATTTTGATGTCCCTTATTTTTATTTCCGCTTATCCACGCTTCTAAATCCGTCTTTTATTTGAAATAACTTTTGCCCGATTTACGAATCTGTATTTTATAGTTTTAGACTGATCGTATTTCCGACTAGTCCAACACTCTGGGAAGACAAATGTTGGATACCTATATAAGAAGTGGAGATTTTATCAATAGTACTCGAAGTAGAGAATTACAGACCTCAATTCACATCAGTGATGAGGAATATCCTGAAGCAGGCGAATTTCTCAAAACCGACGAAGATCCTGGAGAACTGACGAATTGCATATATTAGTTCTGCAATAATTCCATTATTTGTGGAACTTTTTTCGATACCGTGATATTTTTGTAAAAGATCTATTCATACATCCCGAAAACACGCGGATCACCAGGCCGCTTTGTAAGGGAAATGGATTAAAATGGAAATTTTCCGTGATATTCACATGGTTTTCAACGTCCAGCACATGAATGAGAAGGTACTAAACAAATCGAATTCCCCAAACTGGAGGATAATCACCTAAAAATAGGTGAAAAGTGAATAGCTGTGAAATCACAGCAAGTCATGGCGTCTGGGCTATTCAGATAAGAGAAGTCACGTGTTTTTCTGACTAAATTTAACTTATTATTGTATTTCCCTTCCTTTTTTACTGAAGGAGTTGTTCGTTTAGACCGATTAATGAGCAGGGTTTTGTTTTAATCTTTGGAAATCAAGTTCACATTGTTTCCTAACACGCTCTCTTCAACTGACCCCATTTAGCTCTCTTTATAATTAAAAAATTTGCCCTGTTCTTTTTTATTAATTTGTCCTGAATAATGAAAAAATATATATTAAATTGATGAGGGGTATTCTCTCGTGTTTACTTTTGGGAAGACGGACACTTCACTGCCTGTCATGTGTCCGTGCTTCCCACCCTAATTTAATTACCATCACCCATTTGTCAATTCGAATCGATCTCATGATCTCTGACAGAACGCATACATTTGACAATTCTTACAGATTTTCGAATGCATTCACCTTCAAGTGATTCGAGTACATCACCCAGTTTGTAATTCAGTTTCTTCAAGAGAATTCGTAATTGATTGTCTTTAGTGAATAGGGAAGTGATGTATTGTCAAATTGTTTTTGATCTAGCATTTGAACCCTCCAATCACTGACAGAAGTGTACGAAAAAACTACGGGAATATTTGGCACTACCACGAGATTAATATATTTTTAAAATAACGTGAATGCTACTACAAACTCAAAAGTTTTGACAATCCTTGGAAGGGCGTAACAGATAGGACCACACCCTTAAATAGCTTGAATTGTTCTTATTTAAAATAAGATATTTATTTAAATAACAGATTTGATTAAGTTAACGCATTTTTACGAGTATCTTCTTCATAAAAGTCTCCTTATTTAAACCATTTTTATAAAAGGAAAATTTTCGGAGATTTCTGGCATGTCTACGGAATGAGGATATGAGAATTTTGGTAATTTAATTAAATTGCAGCCTTATTTAGTAAGCGGTCTAATCACATAATAGGTAGTCTGTTAAGAATATCAATTAGTACTCGGCTAAAATGACCTTTGTCTCTTTGGAAATGAACAAATATCATGGAAGTGTGAGTTGTCCAAGAACCGGATGTGGCAACAATACCTCGTTTTGAAATGCATCCATGAACTTCAGAACACTAATTCTTTCAGACTGAATTTTTTTGCTATTTACAATTAACACGTGATTTCATTATCGATTCATCGTGAGTATTAAGCGCTCAAGAATGGCCCGATATTTCTGTTGGTATGCATCCAAGAATAACACAGATACACCCCTTAAATTTGCATCCCAATCTTGACTAAAACAATTATGTATTCGGCGATTTGTCCAAGTTGAACTGCAGTTCTAGAACTGGCGGACATCCTCAACTATTGAGCTTGAGAGTATGACTCATTCTACAGAATAGTCATTGGTAGATTCATTTGTGCCAATGCAGCCTAAATTTCAATTATTATTGGCTCCCGTCTATTGGAGCTAACCAATGAAAATTATCCACCGAGTCCACTAACCACTGAAGAAAAGGCATTTTATTAAGTGGATTTCTTTCATGCATGCCCTTCCTCATTTATTTATTCGCAAGTACTGGAAATAAAAGATTTTTAAATAGAAGATTATCTTATTTTTTAATGTAACAAAGTAATGTTCAGTTAATATTTCTGTTACATATGAAGAGGTCAAATACGGAGGGTAATTAATTAGCTTAAAGTGATAAATGGCCAAATATTTGATAAATGAGATTAGTTATATATTCTGTGGTAAACAAAGGAATCAAAGTTGGCTTGGTCGCCCGCTATCTTGTTTATGCCACCTCCTAAAATATGTAAACAGTGTTTAAAACCAACCAAAATATACGGGGCTATTAAAGCGGTCGAAACTGTTCTTTAAAAGCTGGCTCGTTTTTTCTCTCTACTTAAAACGTAAATCAGTTGTAGTATGCATTTTGTTTCAAGTTATTTTGAGTGTTGTCTTCTGTTTGCACACCTCTTAACTAAAGTGGAAGAGATTTTGAAGAGTCAACTTTGACCCCATTTAAATAATAAGACCTGGAAACGCACAGGTCCGCGCAAAAAAAAGAATCTGTTACTGCGGAAATATTATTTTTACTAAATATTTCTCATTTTTTACTATTCATATTTGCAATATTACAAGTCCGTAAGTAAGATTTGTTTTCCCTCCTCACTCTATGATAATTGAAATATTAAGTGGTGTATGTCGTGAAAGGTGACGACACAAAGTTACAAGAATTCAACATCTGAATATTTATTCATAAAACTCAATCTCATTCTCTCTACTGTTTTCGAGTGGTCTTTGAGAATTTCCCCCTATGATGTCTAAATGATATGACTAAATAGTTATGTGGACCTAATTAAAAGAATTTCTGATAAAGAAGTGTCTCAGAATGTTACCTCTTCCGGCAAACCTCCATCTGAAGATTAGCTTTGAAATGGACTGCACTTCGCCCAGTTTTGTCCGTTTAAGTCTCATGACTGTGATTTATATGGCGGATGAGAACATAAGGAAACAAGGTGCCGAATGAAAACAGAATGCACGAAGGTAAACATGGCCGGAAGGTCAAACCGGCAAACTCTCCAAAATTCCTGAATGTTTACTTTACGAATCATGCAAATAGGCTATGACTGTACAGATAAATGGACATGAAGACAAACTGCAGCTGGACAGAACCTCTGATATTACCCAGAATCAGCAAAAAATATGGAGATATCTGGGAAGACTAGCACTGATTTCTTCAAATGTCGTCCCAAAAAATGCCTACGGTGGAATTCTGAAATTTGAGGGGGAACTGAAATGTCATGTCTGTTACGGTGATCGGCGGATCAGAACTAAATGTTTTGTGATCTGTAAGCCTGAGTTGGATCTTTCTGATTTTGACTAGTCGGACGAATTGAAGTTACTGAAGCGAATGATAAAGATTGTCCAGACTGATCAACAGAAGACATCAAACAGATCGAACCGGAAGAATCCTAAGAAAAGGAAGTAGTATTATTAACTGAATCCTCCTATAGGCACATAAGTGAGACTAGAATTAAAGGTGGACTATGTTATGCAAACGGAGAGTGAAGATCTTCCTTCGCAACCAAAAATGAGTGGTAAATGCTGTTCAAGGCGTCCGGAGCAAAAATCCCGGACCAAGAAATAAGTGAACATGAAGTCCAACAATAAGTGGCGGGGAGCAACGGCAGAAGTGCTGAAAGATGTTCTTCTGAATTTCTGGACTAAGTGCAGCTTTCTATCGTTTGCATCGCGATCCGATTTGTTTAAAACTGGTTCTAACTGATGATTAACGAAAGTCTAATGTAAATAATAAAATCGATATACAGCCATATTATAAGTGAAGGTCCTGCATCCGCATTTCTTAATCGGATATGAGAGAGGTAATATTGAGTGTTCCATTGACCTACGTATGATAGCGAATAGTTTTAGCAATGCAAAAGAGCTGCTAGATAAAGTTATACAAGTTCTAGCAAAATAAGATATGTGGATGGATATCAATAAATCATGAGAATATGTGTTGAAGACGACATAGACTGACGGAACCATCAGGATTCAAAAAGTAAACTACCTCACATATCCAGGATCACTGGTTAATGTAGATGGGATAGTAATGCAGAGTCAAAAGGTAACTCATAAAGCCCCATCCTATTTTGAACTTCCCCAACTACCAGGCATGTGAAAAAGGAAAGCTTAATCGGGTTTTCACGGATTTAATCTTTTGTTACGGGCTTTTCGCAATAAATCTGAAGGTGCCCATACGATTCTCCTATGTATTGTCGAGCTTTGATGAAGAATACTTCATCTTCGAGCTGCTCTAAAATAGGTTTCCATCTTTCTAACCAACAAATACCAAGGAGAACTGGAAAGAATTCTCACTTAAAGTCATGTCTCAGGCAAATCGATCAAGCTGCTATGGAAGTTTTCGATTTCACCAGTCCGTTATGGGCAATGTTGATTCCCATCTCTATGCGAATGTACACAGAGAGGAGAGCAATCCTTTTCTATTATCGACAGCATCACTGTTACATAGATGTTACCATGAACAAGGTCTTTCAGGTCCTCAATATTCGGTTATTTTAAGTTTTATGAAAGCGGAGTTTAGTTGAAAGGTCGCACATCAAAATATTATTCCACATGCTCATAGTAAATTCGATTTGAGCTTCTATCAAGGACCTTTCGAGAAAAAAGTAAAGAAGCAAAAATATTCTTCCGACCTAATTAGAGAAGAAAAAACCAGGATCAAAATAGTTGAAGTCCCCCTCTCTTTCCTCGGTAAGTAACATCCATCTTTGAATTTTCATGCTATAATTATACAATTCCATCTTAAAAATTACAAATTATTACAGTTTATGTTAATAGGTTAATCCTATAAGATTTCACTTGACAATGCTCTGATTTCCTTGGTGTTAAATGTAGTCCTTTCGTTCAAATTAACCATGAAATTTAAACAATCAGGACACGAGAGTACTTTTAACTGAAATGCGCACAAAACAATCTAATTCCGGCCAATGACGGTCTAAATGTATTCGGCAGGATCGGAGGAAAACCTGTAAAATACCTGACCCCTGTACCTGGTATTTACGATCAAACAGCTGATTCATTTTACGGAAGCCGTACATCAGAATACTCTGCGAGGTCGCATGTTAACCCCACTTAGTAGTCCAACTAATTTAGGTTGCCTCTTTTTTCCCATTATGGAAGTAATTTAGAAAATCGATAATTCCGCCGAACTATTTTAAACTTGCGAATTTGATCATATTGATATCAGGTCCTCATAGTCATATTACAATTACGATTTATATGTAAAGGCGCACGGCTTTGAATATTGCAGTTGCCAAATAAAGAGGACGGTAAAATATGAAGATGTCCTTCTTTAAAAGTTGGTGCAGCTCTGGAGCTTAAGTTGTAATTTGAGTCTCCTTGTCCTTAACATCTTCAGCATACTTGAGAAGACCGTCTTTACTTGAGAATAGTTTTCCAGCTACTTGGGGACAATTGAACTGATACTCATGAAAGAAAATTTGAATTCTCCTGTGGCTTTATGATCACATATTTCACAATCCAGTTCTAAATTGTCTGACGCCAGACGAAAACTAATATTTGAGTTTAAGGAAGAGGTATTTTGCACCATTCCAATCTCCATTCTAGTAGAGCGTTCATCCGGTATTAGCTAAAGTTCACAACTTTGAAACCACCTTAGCTACTTCATTAAATATGGCATAGCCAATATGAAATTTTATCTCATATTGGTTATTTTAATTAACAAGCATTATTATTTTAATTTAATTAAGTCTATTTTCATATATTTGATCAGGGATTAAAGTGATGCAAACGAAGAGGGCCAGTCACCAGAGTGACCAATCACTCACTTGCGGATTTGTGAAGCTACTCGCTAATCTACGCTAATCAAATCATGAAAGCTGAACTGTTAGGTATCTGTGAATTGCAAAATGAACTCTTCAATTCATTCCGAAATCAAATAAAGCAAGATTCCTAATTTTCTGATTTTTTATCATTCAAGTTTACTCAACCCTGTTGGCTTTTCACTCCGTATCAGATGCTTTCTAATAAGTAAATGTTATGTAGGATCTGAATAATAATTTTAATGCGAAAGCAGTAAAGTTGTGTATGCTGACTTCTGAATATTAGCATGAGCATTGAATTCATTCTGTTTATATTAAGTGAAGCTCGCCTGAATTCTGGGTCAGTATACACAAGAATTGACTAATTTGGCAGTCTCATGATCACATATTAATCATTCATTTTCTTTCCTCTTAACATTAATTCCCGGAGAAAAGCAACCAGTCACGAGAAGTGTCCAGATATAAGCGATTCTAAAAAATTATGAAACAATGGAGATAATAATTCAATCAGGGCTTCTATTATCAAAACCCGGCTGTGAAATCTTTTAAACAATACATTTATTCTGACCTTCATGATTGAAAGCCCTTCAGTGGGCACTGGGCGTCGTTGGCAAGCATTTGCCGTGATCTAGAGAACGAATCATGGAATTCGAATTCTGGAACGTGAACTGACCCTTTAATAGAAATTTTACAACCCGAATCCATGTAGATTTGAATAACCAGGGAGAATGGGAGTTAAATTTCAATTTGGGAACCCAAAAAACCAAATTTTATATTAAACTACGGGGTTCTAGTGGAAAATTTAAGTATATTCTGGCTTTTTTCTGCACATTCTTAAACATCAAGGGATCCGATTATAAAATCTGTGGTCTTGAGTTTTGTATTACAGGAAAAACTGGTTTCATAATTTCACGATTTGTCAGTAACTTTAGTGGTTACTTTCACTTTATCCTTATGATCTCACAAAATTCATTTGACACCGTTAAAGTTGGTTAAGATCAATCGAATAAGTGATTAAAAAACTGTCAGTACAATTATTTGGACGAAAGTACTTTACAGTTTACGTCCACCTACTTGTCACCTTAATGGCATGCCTAAAATGACCTTTCTATTAACTCGACTAGATCGTTTCAAACGGTAGGCTGCTACCTATCATTAAAAGCTTCGGTAAACATGTTCAGTTATTTAATCACTACCACCTACGATATTTCGCGTGGAATAACTTGAAAAATTGTTCAAAATGCCCCCCGGTTTCGAGCAAGAAGCGACCTGAAGTAGTATAAACCCTAGGCTACTTCTAGGATAGCCCAGGGTGTAGAGGATTAGTCTAGGGTCTAACATACTAATTTAATGCTCTCAGGAATGCCATTCTATGTCGATTGTGTTCTTGGCCCTCTTAGTGCGTTAATCTCCCCAAGAACCTATGTAATCCCACTTAGTCATTTCCATTTTTTAACCGACTGGGCTGTCCAGTTACTAATTTTCGCTTTACCTTTATTTCACCGTGCTCCTCACAAATCTGCCTCCTTTCCGTACACCAGGGTTAAGATCTTAATAAGTTAGGAGGGCTGACGGGTAATCGAGGTACCCTGAACATTAACACAAAATCTTCAGCCTTAATCACAATGGGAAAGCTATCATTTCTTGAAGTTATACTGTAAAGAAAATGTTAGTCACCAAGCACGTTGTAACTAAGGAATTAAGAATAGGATACGCATGTCAGTGTGGAAGCAAGCCTGTCAGCATACAGACTGACATGGATATTGGGTTTGAACCAACAGGGAAGCTTTACATCCCTCCTTACTCAGAGGTCATTAACAATTGTGACAAGATGGCCGCCTTCTTTCAATCTTTGTACCTTTTAATGCTTCCTTGTCCCCATATCCATTTTCAGGTATCCAGTAGACTTTATGTCTTTTCAATATTAACTTACGTTATCCATGAGATGTTCTTTAATGAAGACTTAAATAAACCCTGTTTTCTACAAAGTATAACCAACCCATTTCATATATTTAAAACTGTTTTGCAATCTGCTAATGCTTCCATTTGATCAGTCTTAAGAATTGATGGAAATCTCTACACTCAAACTCGCTTTGGATATAATATCATCCACAGACGGAATTAAATACTCATAACTTATTATTGAACCTTATAATTCACTGAGAGCGATTGAAATTTTGAACTTTTGAGCAAACCAAACTCAAAGCTGTCCCTTTAATTTAGTTAAATTTGAGGCTAATGGCAACTGAGGAAATGTTTTCGAATTTTTAAGCAGTTGTAGTCAATACGCAATTTGTTGTCAAAGAAACTACCTATAAATATCTCGCATGTTTAAATGCTAAATATCGGCAATTTATGAAGCTTAGAAATCAGATGCTCTTTTGCAAAAAAATGTTCATTGAATACTACTTAATTCCATGCTCGAATCGATGCCAAGATCGAGCAAGTGCGACCAAATGATCGAATTCTAAATAAAGACTAATGTCCTGTTTTGTTTCCATATTCCTTTTCAAAATATCTTCTTTCAATTTAGGAAAGTACTTTTCCATTGTCTCTGTGCTGTTAATAAACAAGTTAGTGTCCTAACTCGGGATTCATTTTTAAAATAATCACCCCGCATTTTTCGAAATTAAACATTTTAGCTCACTGTTTGAAACTCATTTAATTACCAAATTTGCCAATAGGATGGAAACAGACATAAGACTTTTCTAAACACTGCTAGACGACTTGTGCTTTGATTACGCCCTCGCAAGGACATGACGTTTGAAGATCTAGCATGATGGATTCCTATGGAAAAGCCAACACGAAGAAGATTTTCCCTTTGAACTACTAAGAAAAGTCCTCTCGATTCTCTTATTTCAAAGCTTCTTTAGAGAAAACCAAAGAGGAAACTTTCACAAGGTTGTGGCTGGAGTAAATCGATCAAGACACCACGGAAATGTTGATTTGATCGGTCTTTCATAGAACGTTCTTGAACATTTGAACGTCTGGAGTTCTTTAACGCAAGTTTTTTTCAAACAGTAACTACGTAGTTGTGTTAATTAATTAAAAGGACGGGGGCATTTTGAAACAAGGGAATTGAATTAGCGCCACGAGTTCCCATCCTTAAACTTTGCTTTGTGAAAAGAATCTGTTTTATTAAAACACCCAACTTTAATTACAAAGGACATTTGAAGGTAAATCAGTAGACTAATATTGGGCGCATTCTGCAAGGAATGTTAATATTTCATAATTATATAAAATCTGCGGTTAGTTTAACATATCTTTTCCTTGGATTAAACAAAGCAACCAATTAAATGTGCCGGGGAGACAGAAGGTCCAGAAAAAGAATATGTATCGAATATTTATTACTTTAAAGTACCAACCCATTAGCAAAAAACGAAACCACGATAGTTGAAAAGTGAAAGCGTTTTTGATGTTAGAAAATTTAATTTCCGAAAAAAGGAAAATTTTAAATTTTTGATGAGCCAGTTGGTTGGTTAAGATGATTAAAAGCCGTTGCAATGAGGATGTTTGACGAAAATAAGATGGAAACTGGATGCTTAATCCCTTGATTATTTGAAAAAGCGCAAGAAAACGGAGAATCATCTGTGTGGATCTTCGATATCATCGACGCTTCTCAAATCAGTGGGAGTTGATAAGACACTGACGTATTATTCACCACAAATCTGCGACAACTCTTCCCCTTTAATCGGCGGTTTTTATAGGAGGCATGAGGATGGTGGAGAAATAATTTGGAATCGTGTCATCCAAGAACTAGACTTTCTGATGATATCAGAGTGCTGAGATTCTTAACTTAATCTCCATTTTTGGATACTTCATTCCACATACTTTTCATGGTTAAAAGCTACGGAATCTTCTTTTTTTATTAAACTTCTACATTAATGTAATATTACTGTACTATATCGCTTTGATGATAATGCACGCAAGCTCCACGCCTGCTGTCTTTTTTCGACCTTGACTAGAACACTTACTTATTAAATTGGAATTCGCCTTGAGTGAACTCGGCTATAACAGGTTCGTATAAGCTAGTATCATCCTGCTAGTCTCCGCCATAAAAGATAAAATTTATTAGTTGCAATCCGGAGCTTACAGCAACTAATAGGTCTGCGACGGCAAAAGGGTCATATTTTATTGCCATATGAATGTACCCGGGATTGCTAAAATGCATACAAATGCAAGCCTTCACTCTTGAGAACAAACATCTGCAATTCCAATACAGGCGCCCTCATAGCTAAGCTATAATTGAATGAAATACTCCCAAATTCTCAGGCCATTAAGGGTTGCAGAAAATATGCGTCGCCAATAGCAACATGGGTTACGGAAAAATCGTTAATTTCTGGGCCAAGATCTCCAAATTTCACGACCCACTTCCCGTTCTTCGGCAAATTTGATATTGACGTCTATTCACTAGCTATCAAAATCGTATCTTCGATATAAATTGTTTTAAATCAAGTGAACACGATGGTACTATTCAATACTAAATGCAATGTCGTTTGAACCTTTTTCCATTGGGAAACGTCCAGAGAAGCAAGATCATGTCTGTATAAGTTGGCGATTAAAACAAGGCCACATAAAGAGGGAAACTATTTTGTCAAGTAGAAAAAATGTACTTTTACGAGGTCAAAAGATTTTAAACTCCCTTTACACGCTCCATTCACCAAGTTTTGGGAATGCGATTAACTAAAGGAAAAGCGAGCCGCTGGATGAACAATTGAAGATGGCAAGAAATGATCCGAAGTCAATTGAGTCATGTTATTAGTAACCCATGCGTTTCATTTTTAACACACCATTTAATTAATCCTCGAAAAGTTTACCGGACCAAGTCAGATCAATGTCCCCTCACAACCACAAATTCTCCTATTCCATTTTCGTAGAATCTCGTCCTCTGATAATACATTAGTTATATCTCAACAACAACTGTCATGTCCATTGTCCACCTTTTAAATACTTAATGTCTCGTTCATTATTTTTAAAACGACTAGAAACATCATCACAGAACTCATGGAATTGAGTTTTGCATAACGGTACTTGGCAATCTTTGTTGGCACCGGTTTGAGCATAAACTTCTATAGTGATCCAACACCACTTTCGCACTCGAGCAACCCCTATATCGTGCAGATGACTCTACACGTCCTAGATCTATACAGATATTATGTGCAATTCAAAAACCCTGAACATCATCCCTAGTTTTCTAACTAATGATGCAACCTTTGTTTTTGGCATCAAATGTACTAAAGCTAGCCTAGGACATTCAAATAGACGAGATATTTTAACGTGGTCAAGAACTCCCAAAACGGCAACAACATGGAAGATTCAGCAGATTATCAGATTCACAGAGTCAAATCAAACAACCTGAAGTCGTTTTCCAACACAGCTCAATAGAATTATTCGCTGTGTCGACAGATCTCGAGATTACGAGCTGTGACTTAAAAAACGGAGGGGACAATAAAAGTCAAAACCCTCTATTGAAAAATAATATAAGGAATTTGAATTGTGCCAGTGGCACGACGATTAGTCTGATCCTATGCGAAGTCAGAGGTCGCGGATTCGATGATCATCCCTGAACACTCGGCGAGCAAGGCCAACAATTCGGGTGAAGTATGGCCAATGATTGAGAGTGCCAAAATTCGATGTTCTCATTATGGAGGCTCCATGTTTTCTATCCAAGGTGAGATCTGGGAAAAATCTTTCCAAAACCGGTTTTGGAGATGTTACGAGGGTAATACGGGAAGATTAGATCACAACCAATTCTGATGCTTCAAAAACAAAGAAAAAAGGTAACAAAAGTGAGAGTGAATTAAGTTAAGCAATAATTAGCCTTTATTATTTAGCCCATTCAATAGATATTGTGCAATGAGGAGAAGTAAATGACGAGGACAGAAGAAGACAGAGAATGAGACAGGCAGTGGGAGTGGGTGGCAAGAGAACAGTTAGTAGAGAAAAAGAGAAGTAATTGCAAATTTGAATACTGAGTGGGACAATAAATCCATCAAAGGAAGACAGGCGCACAAAGGAGAAGGGATTAATTGAGTGATTGTTGAGTCGCGAAAGTTATTGATTGCACAACGCATTTCTGGGGGTGGTATGGGGGAGTAGGAGGAAGCAAACCTTGGATATGTTTCTTTCTGAACAAGACGAAGGGGTCGATAAATTAGCAACCTTTTCGAGAAGGTTATCTTCTAAGGGGGTTTGTAAAAGCCAGAGGAGGGGGTAATGGGAGGCAGCTTCAGAAAATGCGGCACTGGTGCATGTTTTTGCGGAGTCGACCTTTGGACCGATAATTCCTCAGTGATTCCACTTGCCGATCATTGAAAGCACCCTTCCGCTTGCTAAAATCGATGAAATTAGACACATCAAGTGTTCGCCGTTAACCGGCAGAGCGATAGTATAAACAGAAGAGAGAACCCATGGTCCAGGACAAAGTTCAAAATGCCTAAATTGACCACGAGAGGACGGCACTTTGTACGCAAACATTAACAAGTGCAGCACTTGAATGCCGAGTAAGTTTATTTTGAAATGAAAAACAGGAAGTGAATGAAATAACTTACGATCTAATTAATTCGATGGCGTCTTGATTAGGCATTCCTAGCTCCATCAGGGCAACTGCAACCAAAACCGGAGCTCTAAAAATTCAGATTAGAGGAATTTAAACTTCCACACTTGAGTTGACCAAGCGGAAAGATAAGGTCAAAGGTGATTAAATAGCGTAGAGCATCAGAACTACAGAGGGAAATAACAAAGTCGAGAGTGAAAGTGGGCGGTTTAAAACATCCAACAGATCAGATTTAGTCAGAGCATTTGCTCAACGGATTACGGATGCGCACCTTCGATAGCTCAAGTTAGATTCTTGATTAAATCATCGGTCGAAGAAAACAGTCGGAGAACATTTGATGCCCCACTAAATTAGCCAAATGGATATTTAAACTTGACAGAACCAATTAATAGAAGTTAGCGGGAATGCTTGGAACTATAGACTATTTTTCACATGAATAAGAAAACATCTCCACAGCATGAAGAAACCTGTCTGAAGTGTTCATCATTAGAACCAACCAAATACTGAATGACAATTAACATCCGTCGAAGTCAGGACACTGGAAAGTTAGATTATTTGTTCACACATTAATGTAAAGACAGATAAATCGTCAAGATATTTGATAGGGTATTTAAACGTAGGGAAAACAATTTTAGAGTTGGCTGTAGAAACAAAATAAGCTCGATATTGTTGAAACACTGTCAAGGAGTTAGTTTGATTCAATTCAAATTCGAACATTTGCTTATTTTAACATGCTATTAAGTTTAAATATCAAACTTTGACAATATTTGCGACTAAGCTTATCGAAAAACTGGCATAAATTACTCCATCATAGAACCTGGAAATAATAATACAGTACAATGGCTTCTATACTTAATAAATATTCCTTAATATAAACTATTTTAAAATTGTTTTAGGCTTAGAAAAGAATTTTACCTTCCATAGCCGGCCAAGCAATGCACAGCCACGGGCCCGGGAGTAGCATGATCACTAGAGTTACCATCACCCGAGGTAGTTTTTTTGGAACCATAGAACCGCAACCGTAAAAGCTCAAACCATTTATCTAAAATATCATCAGGAGGGAATGAACCGTCCTCAAACTCCCAATGCTAAAAAGTTGGATGACAAAAAGTTAATAGGATGGTATTCAGAGAAAAAAAATAAATATCACTAAACAAAGCTTACATGAACCCGAATCCCAACATTTTCAAACGGCTCTACTGGATATTTATCTTCACAAACTCGAATAACATCGGAAACATGCAACCGCGAACATTCCTAAAGTACGGTGAGTCTTTAAAACTAATAATACTTTAGCAAAGGTTTGAACAGTATCTGCAGCTGGAGAATCCATGATGATAAAATTCATTCCTTTGTACACAACGTCAGTAATAACCGGTTTTAGTAATTGTCTTGAAACCATTTTTGAGGTAGCCTCATTCGTTCACATTGGAGTACTCCAGACCAAACTCTTGAACAGATACCGGCTCAAACAAGGCAACTGACTCAAAAGCAGCTCAGTTAAATTGATTTATATAAACAAAATTGTTGTTAGTATTTAGCAGTTATAATGCCAGTATATGTTAAGTAAAAGGTTAAATTTTAATCGGAGTAAGTTTTTAATTTAACATTTAACATTTTTTAATTCTTATAATAGAAATGAACTAATGTTGAATAACCATACATGTGAATTTTGAATAAATCACGTCGTCAGTTATTTCTCTTTAAATTTTGAAGGTTTATTTAAATTTATACACTTGTCTGCAAAATATATAACAAATGTTCGTTGATTATTTCAGTTACCTTTCCCACTTTTAACAATACCTTAATGAGGATAAAGGATTCTCCATAAACATTTCTTATTATTTTAAGTAATATCAATTTAACTCTTTTTGGATCAGAGAAAATCTCGCTTACTTTTTTGCGTTTACTTGAACTGTTTTAAAAATGTTTCAGTTGGGGAATATTGATTAACGACTTGTACTAACCCCCATCGCAGTAACCGATTATTTCACCCGTAAAAGTCCTACACACTTTGGCTGCCTTAAAATCTACTTTTTTGTGATGAAGTAACTCATGTGAAGAAAATAATACTAATTTCATGCCATCTCCATCTATCATTTAATGTATTAAACAGATCAACGAAATAATTATTAGTCATTTATTTTCTAGTTGAACGGGACGTTCTCAAGTCATAGCAAAAACGTCTATTTTTTCCAAACTGAGCTGCAAATTTTATAAATAGGAATGCTTTCAAGTTTTATTTTTAGTTCTAGCATAGGGATCAGTATACTCTAGCGATTAGATTACTTTATGTATAAGATATAGAGTATTATTAAACTTTAAAGACCACGTTTGATAATAAAAGATGAATTTCTGATAGGTAATGACTAAATGAGAAAAAATCTATCATAGCGTCATAATTAGCAATGAAAATTCCAATGTTCCAATATTCCTTCAAAAGGTAAATAGATATTAAATTATTTACTCTACAATTATTTTCGACCGAAAAATCAAGGCAATAATTGTTTATAAAAATTAAGCAAGTTAATCGATTTTGGGTGTTTTTACACTGTAAAATCGCTGAACCTGAAGGATGGCAATGCATTTTTCGAAATTATTCTTCATCCACATTCTCCATGGCAATACTTTGATTTTTCGTCCACGAAGTTGCAGGGACATATTTATGTCCCTATGACGCAAAAATTATATCTGTTATATCAAAATGCGTCTATTCGTTTCCCTCTTTCTATGCCTGCCTCGTTTCACTTAAAAGTACACCTTCATTCATGTTCATACGTCAGTCCTCGAACAAGTAATTCATATAAATTGTCTTTGCATTTCCATTCACATCCGCACTTGTGCAGACACGCTCGTCTTTTACCGGCTCCTACTCTTCCTGCTCATCTCCTTTGTTCTTCAACTGTCACTCTCTTAATCGTTTGAACCCTCATTGTGGCTTAGGCGGCTCTTGATATTCTACTCTAGAACTATGATTAGTCCTTACAGTTCGCCACAAAAAGAGGATACTGACAGTTAAGTAGCATTTCCGTTTTACTCCCATTTATTGTGTATCCTATTCCATCATATAGAATCATTGCATTCCGTAGATGTTCGTTAATCTGCCAAATTTATTATTGATTTTCTGCGAGTTTATATTAATTATAGACTCTTTGGTCGGTTTCCTTTTCAAAGAGCTAATGACAACACGAAGTCGCACATAATTTCAAACGGGATCAGAGTATAACAACCGAAGAAACAAGTATTTTTAGTAAGCAGTCAATTTACTAAGTAAATAAATCAAATATTACGAGAGGGTAACGAAAACTGGCATTTGGGATTCATGATGTTAATTATTCGCCAACCAGCCCATTGACATCTTGATTGATTTACGTTTGACATGACATGAAAATTATTTCCCAGCTCCTATTGATACGTGATGATTCATGAAATTTTTCATGGTAAGAGATCCAGAAAGACTTTTTCTGGAAGTCCAAAGGCAAATTCTTCTCGGAAGCATTTCCTGGAAGAATCCACTGAGCTGCGAGAGTAGTATCCTAAGATTAGCCCTCCTGCAAAGTTAATGGAAGGCATTGTCATAATATTAGCTCTAAGAAGATCTTGATAAGTCTTAATCTTTACTGAACTTAGTCACAAAACACATAATTGTCGCGAGTGCTGAACTTCGATATCATTGATACTTGCAGCATAGGTCAAAGGAATATACTTTTCTGTTGTAACCTGCTCTTCTCTGTAGAATACCGTAACTCTTAGATTTCCTAAGACATTGCACTGGTTACAAACACGACCCGACAACACCACAATACAAAACGATTCAAACCACTATATCAAAATAAGACGCAGGTTTTCGTATCGATAGGTCGATTTATATTATGCGCCATTTACAACAATAACGTAAATGAATTCATTCGAACAAAAGGGAATAAAATAAACAGGAATTAAATGGTGGAAGATAAAAAATCTTACCTATAAGAATTATTTTGGGGAAAATATTATTTTCTTATAGGTAGCACTCCCATTTGTGAATTTAATCACACGTCCGTCTTTGTCTTGAGATCGACCGGGAGACGAGAGAAATACCATCGAGTGGTACAAGGGAAGTAATATCTTGATCCTTTCTTTCACGTCATTTCATTACATCGGGGATCACAGGCTGTTGGGGAGTTAGAGAACCTCCTGGTCTGAATTGTTTGTGATCGCGAAATCAAGTGTCCTTTCCGGTCTACAGGTCGTGGATATCGCCGAAATGTGGCTTGGTGGTCTCGACAGCTGTTTATTGGTGATTTAAATCATGGTTGAGGGCATACACGTGATCGTCCACACAATATGTGCGTAACGGGTCACACTTTGTAGGAACACAAAATTGTTTTGATGACAACATCTCTTTACACGCTGTCCATAAATCTTGACTTCTAAATTCTGCTGCGGAGCGGATTGTCCTGACACGGCAAGAGATCTCCTCAGCTGAATAATCGATCAATCGAAGCAGGATAAGGCAAAATATAGACATTGTGTGCATCCTCTCACAAGATTTTCCACATTCGTAGATTCCAGAGTAGATGTCTGGTTCGTTTTCGTCAATGGGAACTGGGTAAGGTTGAGCTCATCGATCCAGTCTAGACCCATTAGGTTAATACTTCAATAAGTAACGTAGCACTCCTTGAAGATTGTCTTCTCCAGGAGTGTTGCCTCGTGTCGCATCGATACATAGAGTTGCACATCATTAGATATGGGAGCCAGTGTCGGTCATAGCTCTGCCTCGTCTAAGTTAATTTTCTCCTGTTGTTCGAGTTTTGCTTCGTTGAACTGTTCGTAGAAGTCTTTTATATGACTATCCTCATTCCAGCTCTGGCAGCGACGTCTTTGATAGGGTAATCTCCATGATGACGACGTCCTCCGCAAAATCAGCATCTTGGGAGTGACTGCTTCTGATATTCGTCGGGTAATTGTTGGATGGGGAGTAGATCCTCTCGGTGGATGGATGATAGGTCATTTTCAGGTTCTTTCAAGTTGAACACTCACAGTTAACAGTACTAAAGGAGATTTGAGTCTGCGACGAGACATTTTGACATCGGATTTCTTGTCCAAGAGGGACAGAAGTCTGAGTCGAATCTCAGCATTGCAAGGAGATCGGAGACAAAGAATGAAAATGAGACATCTGAATTGGTTTTCTTTTTGAGAATCAAATCGGAAACTAGTGCAAAGTCGGTTATCGATACCTACACGATAGCGAACATTTTCATCTTCACTTATAGTCAAGATGAAGAAAGAACTGTTGTCACCAACTACCGGACCTAACTCAGTAGTCTTCTTTTCATAAGTTAGATCGGCAGGATCCATCGGTTGAAAGTAGGACGAACATAGGTAGTGGTCATTTCTACTAAATATACGAGGCAGCATGGCAATTGAAGTGGTGTGGGGAAGATCTTCTTATAAATAACACGGCGTTGAGTACACCACGTTGCAAAGTTTCATCTATAAAAGGATTATGATGAAATATACCTTCATTTTTCACGTAGTCATTGAGATCCTTTGTAGACGTTGAGAAATTTATCTGGGTAAAGATATTTCTCACGATCGAAGAGATTCGAACTTCCATTTCCCCGTAATTCGATAATTACATCGCCAAACTGTTGTAACCTATCCTTCTCTGCAGGATACCGTAACCGACTCTTAGTTTCCCTAAGACATTGCACCAATTACAAACACGACTCGACAACACCACGATACACAACGACTCAAACCACTATATCACCACAAGGCGCACATTTTTGTACTGATAAGTCGATTTATATTATGCTCCATTTACAACAGTAACGTAAATAAATTCATTCAAATAAAAGGGGGATTCAACGAAGCAGGAATTAAGAGATGGAAAATAAAAAATCTTACATATAAGCATTATTTTGGGAAAGATATTATTTTCTTATATGTAACATTTTCAAAATCAGACTGCTTGCGTAAATTATCGAAATGACGTTTCTTTATTCCTGGAGCAAGCTTTTGCATAATGATCCCAGTTAGGATCAGATAACACGACAATAATGATTTCAGTTTTTTATTCGTTTCCCCATCTCGGTTATTTAGCAACGTTTTACTTAAATGCTTTGCATGGACTTGAATATCCAGCTCTAATATCCAGTGTGGTCACCGTTTTGTCTCTAGTGGCCTCCAGAATTATCTTTAAAATCCCGGAACTTGATTACAAGAGAGAGTTTCCTATTTACTGTCCTTTAATCAAATTACTGCGAAAGCCACTAGCAACATAATTTGTCCATTATAACAAAAATATGATGTTTGAAAATAATTAATAATGGAACTGTTAGACTTTTTACTCTTGAACAAACGTTATTGCGTATCAATATATTGTATCTAGAGAGCCGCAGTAATTCATTGATGA
The DNA here is from genome assembly GCA_900708905.1 of Hymenolepis diminuta. Taxonomy (NCBI): domain Eukaryota; kingdom Metazoa; phylum Platyhelminthes; class Cestoda; order Cyclophyllidea; family Hymenolepididae; genus Hymenolepis; species Hymenolepis diminuta. Next base: position 254,103 of record CAADRB010000013.1, read on the forward strand.
AATCCCAGTAGAAATCAGAGAGCCTGAGAGAAGATGTTCATTAAATAACGAACGAGTTATGATAATGAAATTCGAAATGAAATTAAACGTTTAACCATTTAGGGATTACAAAGCAGGGGTAATTTATCCCTAATGTTATCAATAATAGGTGGAGTAGTCAGAGTGAAGAAGGATAAATCGGATATTCTGATCTTGACAAATTGGTTTGATTCGTGACAAAGGGAACTGGCTGGAAGAAGTGAAGGTAAGAGAAGGGGTTATCGAAGATGACTGTTCGTAGTAGGAGTAGGAGTAGGGTAGGGTTTTCGTACCTATGGGGATCAATTTAAGGATACATTGGGAGAGTAATCGTGGTGGTTAAGACGCTAAAAAGGGGAAAGATGGTGTTCTAGTGATGGCCTGCATCGATCTAGGCGTTTGATGATGTGTGCATATTGGTATAAACTGACATTTATCTCTGAAATAGATATATATATATATATATATATATATAACTATCTCGCACCAAATATAAAGATTCCGAGTGAATACGGTAAAATTTAGTAAAAAATTAGATCAAGTCAATACAATTTAGGATGTTTAATAAAACAATCGCCTCTGTGCGTATTTTAAGGACAAATTTGTTCAATCACATTGGGAATATTCATTTTAACTCCTTCCCTCTCATCTTCCATAGTGGACAGAATCAAGGGAAATAAAATGCATTTTGCTGGACAAATCGTGCGTTCGAGTAATTGATTGCCGTCAGTAATGCCTAAGTTGGAATCCATTTACAAATTTGAAAAAAATGAGTGAAACAATTTCCGTGGACAATGAATTTGCAACTCTGACACTCTATTTGATAGTGAATTTGCCTGGTCCTTGTAAACCGCAAAACTTCACACATTTTGGGGGAAAATATTGTTTAAATAAGTAGACTGGGAAATGGGCTCGGCGCCACCACCCAAACCTTCAACTACCCCCATCCTTTTATCCAACGTAAAACGATTTTGAATTGAATTTTGACAGAGCGACTGTGAAAAATTTCAGGAAAATCTCAACCATTTAAAAGTGAAAATTATTACCATTTTTAACCGAAACAATTCAAGCTGAATTCAGATACCGTTGTTTTAATTAGAAAGAACGGTCAAATTCCTATCTTTGGTATTAACTTGTACTTTACTATGCACGAAAATCGGAATAAGTATTACAACTTTTAACATGATGTATAGTACTTAAATCAGTAAGAATAAGGCAAATAGCTCGTTTTTAGATGAGGAAATGAGGATTAAAAGGGGGAAATTCGGAGAAGGAGGAGCCGACCTTATTTGAGCGCCAAAATCAATAACGCTACCATATCTTCATAATGATTTGATATAAATTAATATAATTTCGCAACTATCCTTTTCCTGTAATTTCTTCCGTAACTGAATTCTGTTTATTCGTGAAGAGTGGGTAACACCGAGGTTTCGGACAGAAAATTTTCTTTTAAAATGCCCATTTAAGTTGGGACAAGGGATAAATTTCGTTTTCTTTCTTCCAGAACCCGTTAAGAGCATGACTAACAATATTAATCTGCATTTAACCGATCTAGACTCGGGTCAAGGTTAAATGAGATATGTGTCCAAAGGACCTATCATCAAGTGTGTATCGCAAAGTGAGCGACAACAAATTAAAGACTGTTCAGGACGCTGCTTGACGGAAGATTTAAGGTTTGTATTGCAGAAGTGTTGACAGAAAAGGCCTTTCTGAAAAGACTTGCGCTTCCAGCACAAAAATTCAGAAGCGAATGCCTAATCTCTGAAGATTAAATATTAGCCTAAATACTATTGAGTGTTCAGTTACCGGAAAATGAAAATTTGGGGCTTCTTGCATAATTTGCTGGCTTAGATAGCTCAAAGGAGATTTCACACAGTAATTCGGTGAGAAACGAACTTTAATTTTTCCTTGAAATTCCTTTTATTCCAATACGGGACGACCAAACAGTTACCGGTTCCTATGCCCTTTCCCTATATTCCCTCTCTCTCCCCCCATCACTCTTTATCTTACTCCCTCGAACCCTCATCGCAGTTTGCACAACTCTTGCTTTCTACCTTTGAATTTCTCAGTTTATGTTGCTAGCTGTCAGCTCTAGTGGCTACCTCTACACTGTCAATCTTCACTATAACGACAAAGTAGAATACGAAGGCGCAGTGATCGAAGGGAAACAGGGAAGACCAAAGGGACAGAGTGATCTCAAGGAGTTGCAGGTTATTGAAATTAGGGAGATGCTTAGAGAGTTCTCTATGGCACGTAGAATCCAGTGATGAGTGAAATGGATCCTTCGTTTCGGTCAGGTCGATCCGGATTCAAATTAGAGGATCATATCAGAAAGGATAATTCAAGTGAGCGTAAAATGCATTTGTGTTGGAAATTTCAATAAAAAATTTCCTTCTTGAACATCTTTTGAAAGGAAATTTCAACATTCACAATATATCAGAGTGATGGAACTGTACATTTATTCCAATTTCAAACTCGAAAACTTTTATATATTTGAAATCGCGTTAAAAACAACCGGGAGATACTTTTATAAATTCGTTAAATATTTCTTCTTTTCAGTAAAATGTTGTGTTTTATAAATTCAATGAAGGAGAAGTTAGATAATTAAAAATATATTATTTTTATCTTGTTGTAGCGCTTCAATAGACCAGAATTTGATTCTGTTGCGGTTGGAGGAATGGCTAACAGCTATGAAACAGAATTTATTAGACCGGGATGTATTGAACAAGCCGCGGCACAGACTCCCAAGGGGAAGAGAGGATTGCGGAAAGGAGGGAGCGAAGGAAGATTTGTCTGACAAGCGGCAGTCTCCCCTTGAGTGTGTGTGTCTGCGTGTCGTCACTTGGATGAGGACGTGCGTGAGGACATAATTGTATGTGTGCTTTAATTGGACGGAACGATTGTAGGGAAAGGGACAGTATAGACAGAACTGGTTCCCAATATAGCCGACTCAGCGGTGTCTCTGTCATTATTAATCGAGGTACACTTAGCTTTTCCGATCAATGAGGATGAGCCACTTGGGGACACACGATATTTATCCGTAGAGAGCCTGGGGTCCCAATAAGGTTGACAATTTCACACATCACTATGAGGGCAAGATAATTAAATTTTTGCGATTAACAATGACGTTAGATAGATATTACGGAGATGATGGGATTCATCCTTCAATTCTTTCAAACTATGAAAATTTTGTATTATTTGTGAATAACTGTAATATGAAAACTTATTTTAGTGGAAAATATTAAAAAAATACATATTTTTTCTCAGAAAGCATATGAAATTGGGGAATTGTGAGATAGAAAAATAAATATTAAGATTAAATATATATCAAAAAGTCAAAATAGTTAATTTCATTAGATTTTGTAGGATTACGGTGCTCTATGCATTTTAAAAACTACTTTTTATTCGCCTTCTCTATGACAACACTTCGGTTTTTCGTCCACAAAGCCGCAGTGACATCTTTATGTCCCTATGATGCCAAATCCCTGTCATGTCTAAATGCGCTCAGTGATTCACACCTTTCTTTAACCGTCTCCTTTCATTAAAAGTACACCTGAACTCATGTCCTCACTGACGTCCTCGAACAAGTGATTCATATAAACTGTCTTTGCAGTTCCATTCACATCCACACTTGCGCAGACACACTTGCCATTTACCGGCCCCTACGCTTCCAACTCATCGCCTCTGTTCTTCAACTTTCACTCTCTTAGGATGCAAAGGATGCGGAAACAAATTGTCACATTGATCAAACAGGCTATTTATAGATTACCTCAACCAATCAAATTTCTGCGGTGGGTCGCAATGGAAAAATTATATCCTTCATAAAAGTGAGTTTAATTTACCACCAAGACGAACAATTAAAGTGAAAAGGCTTTCAAATTTGGTGCGATTATCTAATCTTCTTAATTTGAACACTCAACTTTAGATTAATCTTACCGAATTTGCGAGATTTCATCAGATCTGTGATGGGAAAAAAATCATAATTCATATTAATTTTTGCAGTTTGCGAGTAGATCTTAGGGCGCAGCAATCAGCAGGAACTTCAAATCTTCAATTTCCGATTGTTTTTTTTGTCGTATGAGGTAGGGATGATTGAGAAGACACATCTCAGATTCCCATCCTCAGCGTTGACAACGGATTCAGTGCGTGCTTTGTAAAAACTTGAAAAAATCAACAGCGTATATTCTTTAACTGAGAAGAGGAGAAGTGTTTATCCCATGGATGGAATATCCCTACCCTTTCCTCAAATCATATTCTCTCAGTTATAGCTATGAAGCCTCAGCATGTTTCACACGATCTTTGCTAATAAACTGATATTTATATCAGATAACACAGTTTCAGTCGCTCCAAACGATAATTTTACCCAACATCGTATTATTGATTTTAAGATCAATGACAGGACATTCAAAGCCAAAGATTTAATTTTGTTTACATAAGAAATGTGTATTTGAAAGGCTTCAAGGAAAGAATACCTCTTTGCATATTATCTGCCATTGAGAAAGAGTAATAATAATATTGATAGACGTTTTTTACTAAATTCAAGCATTCATTAAGTTTATTGGTGCATGTTTGAGAATAGATTTTCTCGTAAGTGATCTTCGTTGTGTTCTTTACTCCGGTGAGCTCGCTTCTTTCAGCTCACTTCCTCGCAATTAAAAGTGCACTATTTGGAAACTGCGACTTTTACTGACAAATAACTTTCTGCCTGGGTGATAGTGGGAGTTTCGCCATATACTGTAACTCAGGTGCCTGACATATTTGCACTCTATAAAAAACTGAATGCTCCCAAATTCTCAAACGATGAAGATCCCGTGGATAAAGCAGTACCAACATTAACTTGTATTACACAGAAACGGATGACTTCAGAGGCAGGTTTTCCAAAAATACAAACCGTCTCACTTTCGCTATACCTATTGGTCAAATGGGATCTTTGATACAACCTTCCAGTTTAAATAATTCATTAGCGGAACGCTTGACTTTTCAATAGACCCTTGTAGAGACCAGCCTTGAACTTATTGTCATGGTAGAAGTCGTAATAATAACTCTTATTTATACAAGTTGGTGGTAAAAACACTGCCCTTCCTTAAAAGTCGGGTTCTAAGACCGTATTTAACATTTCATATGACGTCAGGCCTTCCTGATTAAAAAATGCGTCAATAAGCACTTGACATCGTGGACAAGCGTTTGTTGCTATTCAGGGGACAAATCATTGACCCTCCGCCCTTCTATTAATCGATTTCAAATGCTTCCAACAATTAGATATGCTGAAATTTTTTAATATTACTATTGGTGATACTTGTAAGATATCAAGTTTGTTTAGAGAAGACTGGCAAGAAAACCATGAAATGAATGAGGTTCGGATCATTTGATTTCTGGATACTTTGAATCCTTTTGGAAGGTCGACTCTATTTAAGTAAATTGTAGCACTTTAAGTTTGGAACTTCACAATTTTTTCTCACGAATCTGAGTTAGGCTTTTGGGCACGAATTTAAGTTGATGATATACATTCGAAACCCCACAAATACTCATTTCGTAGGTTCAGATGAAGAAATGTTAAGTCTCTCAGCATTATTTGTTATGTCATATTGATAAATTTCTAGTTAGCAAATACTCACCCATACCTCTGCGTGTCCTAATTTCTAGTTGCTCATCTACGAAAAAGGATGCGAAATCAGTCGGCTGCCTTATTGTAGCCCAATAAGTCCTTTTTGCCACAATCCGGTTGCCCGCACTCATTGCAGATGATTTCCATTCCCTTTTTCTCCTCAAAATGTCCTCATTCATCTAGCATTTCACAGCGTTTGTCATATACATTCATTTTGGGAAAGATTGGGGCACTTAGTTAGCCTTTAGGAGGACCATTTGCTCAGCAAGGGAATTTCTAAGCTCAATTCAGTTGAGCTCCTGAATTAGCCTCATTGACAGAATTAGTGTGAGCAATCTATCACATCTTCTAGGTCAATATATCAATTTAATACCAACTATATTATACTCCACAAAAAAGGGGCAAGCTTGGAAACTTTTCAGCAATGGGAAATCTGAATGAGTTGTCGTTCGGACTAACAAACAAATTCTTGTCCACAATATTCAATGCTTACTGATTGATTACTAAATAAGGATGGTCGACCTCATCACTTCCATCCCCTTTTTCCTCTCCAGTGCGAAGGAAATGGAACAATCGGCCGTGAGCGAATATTCGAGACCAGCGAAAGCATTGATAATTAAATATGCAAATGGGAGCCTCCTTCACATATCAAAGCACTTTGGAGGGACAGGACTTCCGAATGTAATAAATAAAGTATTATTTTTAATTATAAAAACATTTTAAATTAAATTATATTTCCTTTTGCCATTTGAAATACAACATTTTTCTTTATTTTCTATTAAAATAGGGCGAAATTATCGAAAGGTGAAATATCGCGCAGGATCACGATAACATTTCGCCTTTTCTGACTGACATTTTGTGAGGTTTTGAAGTTCATTGATTGAATCTCCTCCTTCTTCGTTTATCTTTAGTTTTATAATATTTTAAAATAAGAAATTTCAATAAATAAATATATAAATTATGTGTTAAAAATAAACTCTATGAAATTTAAAGTTGAAATAAAAAACAGGGAAATACAGGATAGTCAGTTGTGGGTTTTAAATTTATTGTTTTTGAAAAGGAGTAAAGTACGCAGATTTTCTTTGATATATATTGACGGACTAGAAGTTTATGTTTATCAATTTTTATTTATTACTGAAGTTGCGATGTGAATTATCAACAATACAAAACTTCTCAATCAGGAAACTCATGTTTAACTTGCTCTTTGACCGAAATGGAGTAGAATAAATAATAGCATCGTTTTCCAGGAAAATTTTAGAGTTACTTCCCCTTATCTGAACTCTTTTGGGAGAATTAGCATCTCACGTAATTTTGGGGGTATGCCTTCGTCGACCAATTTTCACTACTGAAAGAGTAGGTGGACAGAAGACAAGGCAGTGGTGAGCAAGTGTTATTGAAAGAGGATCAGAGACCATGAGAAGTTGAGAGAGCTGAACTGTAGTTAGTTGTGCGGATGTTAGGCTTTGCTGTATGCACACAGTTAAGTTAGAGCTCAATGAGGCATTCAAAGTCATCTGTGAGTTCTCGGATACAGGTAGCATCAAGGAATTGGGGACAACACGCGATGAAGGCGACTGAAATAAAATTTTAAATCGAGAAAAAAGATGGTTTCGAATTTCTAAATTTATCTTTTTACTATTAAATAATATCTTTTATCATTGCTAAGCACAATTCATCACATTTCCCCATTTTTGAGTAACCTAGTTTGACTGAGAAAAATATACAATGCGAAATTCTTGTCTAAAACAAAGACTGATCTATCATGGCTGAAACATGAAGTTTTCACCCCAAGTTGGATCTAACAATAGCTCTGAAATTCGTCGTCGCCAACTGTACGCTGCTATTTATAGAAAAGAGATTCATACTTTTGGAAAACTGTTGATCCCACTTCTGCATGAATATACAAATCACTGTCAAAACTCCAGATGCCTGAGTTTTATCTCATCAGTGTCTCTTGAGGGAAGGGTTTTCGACACTCACATTGGGTAGAAAATTAGTTTCATGGAGCGGGACTCAATTTCTGTCACCTACTGCAGTAGTCAGACTTAATCAGTGACAATTGACCGAATTCGGTTGTTTCCTCATGATGAGACTAAGAGTAAAATTTTTCTGCTTTGCTGAGAGTTAGAATTTAAATATTTGGTGCGTAAATAACAGAGAATACAATTTTCAGTAATGAGACATTGATGCTTAGATACGAAGATAAGACTATTCTTTTATTTAATAATTTACTATCTACGCCCCTACGTTGAAATCACAATTTAATATCAGTAGTATATGATTACTTTTTTCAATTCCAAACTTCGACTCAAAGAGGCGTGATAGCTAGTTCGATCACTTTCAAAATATCTTCAGTAAATACCTTTGCTTTCCTCAGCTTCAATTGCTTATTTGAGGATTTTAGAATTAAAAACACACGAGTCTTGGCTCGTCTCAATATCCGCAACATTGTATATCAGATTTGTCTCTGACGGGAGAATTGATACAAACAAGTAAATATTGTGGAGGGATTATTTTTAAACCATCGCGTACTTTGAAAATGTTGCAAGATTAGCCTTCGTAGACCTTCGAAAAATGATAATTTTTTGTAAAAAAATTCATAAGCTCATATTAATAGTGGCGCTTTATCTTAAGAGGCTTTACATTTCTTTCAACTTGTTGCTCTGTGACCCCTAGTTTAGGGCAAAAACTGTTTCATTCTGTTGTAATGTTAATACAACTCCGAATATATTCCTCATAAAACCATATCTTTGTCAAATTGTCATAAATTTTCGCTCGATTAAGCTCCATGCAAAGTAAAACGAAGTTAACAAAATTATTTCTTTCAAACTATTACCTCATTACCCATTACGACCACAGAAATTTTTGAATGAAAGCAATTTGACCTTCCTGCTCCATATTATGAAGATGAGTCACAAAGCGTACAAATAAATAAACAAATAAATAAGCATATATATTTTTGTGGGGTTTTGTTTTAATGAAAATGATCAAACATTTAATTAACCGAAGTGATATGGCATGTGGGTTCTAGAGCGCTTGGCGAGTTCGTAGTCGTTCAATTCGTCGAAATCGTAATATGGTGACCAGGCTGGACGAACATCTGAATTTTTGATTAGAAAAAAGGGCAAATCAAAAGAAAGGCCAACACAATTTTCTTATATTAAGCAAGATGCAATAACGCATACCCGAAACAAAGTACATTGGTTTCACCTGCCGTTTGAAGGGCAGAAGAGAATTTTCTGAATAGCCTGTCATTAAAATATTGTTTCATTCTTGATAGCTTTTGCCATTATAAGTATAAAAATGTAAATAAAATAAATAAATATTAAATCGATTAAGGTTTTATACATTACTTGGAAAACAGCTAGTACTTGAAACAAATAAGGCGCCGAGTAAAAATATTCCAAGATTTACTTGGAAATTTAGCATTTTCTGATTATGATTTTGCTGAAATAAAAGAATTAATAGAATGAAAGTATTTTAATGTTCATTACATAAAATAAATTATAATTACCTTCTGTGAAATATGCAATTTCATCGCGGCTTCTTTTCGTTTCCGTCTTTATACATGCATTGGATCGAAATGGACGAATGGAAATCGGACAATATCAGCCAATTGAAATGAATCTGAAGTAGATTGCCACATATTCTACTTATAAGATTTCAGTAACATTTTGTTGTGCAATTAGAATACTTTTACGCAGTAAGAGGTTTTTCTTAGTGCTTTAC
>CAADRB010000013.1:276793-288281 GCA_900708905.1 Hymenolepis diminuta
TGCGCCAGTGCGACAAGTGCCAGCAAGCGGCAAAGAACCCCATTCGCCAAGATCCGGTACTATGGCCACAAACAGAAACCTCGTGGACCAGGTTACACGTCGATTTCGCGGGTACGGTAAGTGGTATTACCTATTTGGTTGTTATTGATTCATATTCTAAATGGTCAGAAGTAGTACCACTAACCGTGGCGACAAGTGACACAACGATTGGAGCACTTGATCGAATTTTCTTGACGCACGGGTTGCCGAAAACTCTAGTTTCCGACAATGGGACACAGTTTACGTCAGTCGATTTTAAGGAGTTCTGTCAACAACGATCAATCGAACACATCAGAATCCCTCCGTACCACCCGCGATCGAATGGACAGGCAGAAAGATTCGTTGACACGCTCAAGAGAGGCTTACAGAAAGCGAAAGGGGAGGGAAGTATGGAAGTGTATTACAAAATTTCCTGTTGGGATACAGATCGACCTCGCATCCTGCGATAGGAGAGAAATCACCGGCCGAGGTGTTAATGGGTCGAAAACTGAGAATGGTGCACGAAGCGATTCTACCGAAGAGAACCCGACCCGACGAGAAGAGGGGGAATAAAAAGAACGGATTTGTTGTTAACGCTCCAGTTTATGCTCGTAATTATCGACTGGGTCGCTAGTGGACAGCTGGGATTATTAAAAAAGGCATGGGAGTATGATTTATGGTGTCGAGGTTTGTAAGGACACGTGGGTCCGCCACCATAATCAACTCCGACGAAGACTGGTTGAAACCACTTCTGATAAACGTTATCTTTCCTTGCATTCATTGCTTGATACGTTTAACCTTACTCATGTCATTCCACCTAGATCTCAGATTATAGATCAGGTTACGGTTCCATCGCATACAGCTCGAACAAGATGGAAACCTTCGCGTCTCCAGATCTATCCGTGCTCGAAGGCCTACGGGCGATTTGCCTAAGAAGGGAGATGTTAGAAGAAATGATAATTATTTTCCCCCGCTCCCAATATTTCTTCTATGAATAAAAGTGTAATTTCTTTCCCCACCGATAAAAGACGCTTGATAATAGTTCCTGTTTGTTGAAACCGATACCGATTGAGAGGAGTTTCGTAAATACACGCGTGCTGACTATAACGTGCCTTCTTATCTGCTCTGAAGTGGGTTATTAGCTTCTGTGTCAAGTTGCTATATTACCGAGTCTTCTAGATTGTTGTCTCTGCTAGATTACTATCCGAACTCCTAGTTGGTTACGTTATAGCAACCTTATTTTCGCAGTTATGCTTATACTTGCCTAAATAGAATAATGTTTATTGAATTTAGGGCAAACAGTACATTAACAATGAGTTGTAGGTAAGTTACTTTATCAAAAGTATCACGAAACGAATTTAATTTTATAATTATGACCGGCAACAACTCTTGCCTGAGATTCAAGAGTGCATATTTATTGGTGTTAATTTAGATGGAGGTAAGGGAGAGTAACATTTGTTAATCTCGACTTCTGAAGGCGAGTAGATATCCTGCTATTCCATCCTTTTGAGCTAGCGATATTGTGATAACGTTAGGGCCGTTTCTCGGGGCCACATTGGTCGAATAGATGCAATAAGCCAAGTCAATTTGTTTATAAGTGAACCAGGTTTATATGCAAAAAATTTCTCTTTTGGGCGTCAGTTCTGCCACGTCGTCAATGATCAGCATCCGTTTAAATGCTAAAACACACACACACAAACACATATCGGGCCAACCTGTGGACACTATAGAGGAGATTTTATCGCCAGTCAATCATTTCTAATCGGTAGATATTTTGTTCAATAGACTTTAGTTTGAAGGATGTTAGGAAAAAAGAATTAGTCACGTGTTTTCTACTCATATTTTGTGATTACTTATTTGCATAAATGCTAATTGAGAGAAAATTTTTATGTATTTGACAGCAATCCTCTGGATTTAACCGAAAATGTGATGCTTGTTGAATAAGTCATCAGTAGTATAATTAAGATGTTCCTGTAATTTTATAGCTTAAGTTTTAGGGCAAACATTAAAGGAAGGTATCATGAATGAAATAAATCAAAATTAATTATTTTGACTGGTGTTTTGTAAGAAAAGTGGATGAATAGTATTAGCAATATCAGATTACAGAAAATATCATATTAACTAATATTCACTAACTGTATAATAAATATTTAAATAATTTAAGAAAATGTGAGTCAATTAAGTTAGTCTAAGAAACTTTCGAAGAATTAAGTACACCTTCATCAATCAAACAGTCAATTTCATTTCAACTAAATAAATGAGTATTGACTATTAAAATCTATATTTAGTCAAATAGAAATTTGCCTAATATAATACCGTTTTTAATAATAATAATGTTCACAAATTACCTAATTACCCTCAAATTTATGACATTATTGAACCGAAAAATTTTTATTGATGCTCTTACTGACAAACAGAATTTTAATAAAAATTTAATATCTAAAATTAGAAATAAATTAAATATTCTAATCGACCTTATTATTTTGTTCAATTCAAGGAAACTTTAACATCCAATCACTAAGGTCTATACCCTTTTGCTCTTTATAGTATAAGACCAGCCGAACTTCGATAGGAGGATTAAGGTAAGTTGGGACTTCGGTTTATTACGGATGATGGAGAATACAGTGTGGGAGGGGAATGGGTAGGGTTTTAGTTCGACGACAGAGATTTGGAACACACAGGTACAGAGAGGGTAGCAATGGACGCCGCGCTGAGAGAGAGAGCACTTGTCTGCAAGCCGGCACGCCGTATTCTGGCATATTGAAGCGTCCAGGCTTTTCTGCTCTTCTTTTTACAAGTTTGTGACGGATGATATGCTAGGAAAGACCTGATTGGTTAATTTGAACTTGGTTGCGCTTTCGTCGCCAGTTATGGCGGCGCTCTTAATCTTGTCTTTAATTGGCTGCATTGGTGATGGTATGTTACGTTGTCTCTTCTTGAATGAGTACTTTCTTGTTTATTTTGTTAGTTGTGTGTCATAATAAATTTTAACAGTAACATTTCTACTTCAATTATATTTTCTACAAATCGTTCATGGTTATGTTTGAATAGTAATTCACTTATTCCCTTTGGGGTTAAGCGCTGTTTTGACAGCTTTATCTTTTAATTCCAAATTTAACTATATGGAATGAAATTCAGAAGCATCTTATTCTTATGCTTACTGTCAATCCTACTTTCTTAATAGTAATGTCCTAACTCATAAATGGAATATATTTTTCACTGCTCTGGTAGTATAATTATTAATTTATTTGCTGATTGGCATATACCAGTACACTGTTGTATTTGTTTATGCTTCAACAATATGCATCTTAAAGTGAGAGAATAGAGAAATTTTAGGGTTCCTCGAGGGCTTCACTTATGATTGGTGTCTTCCTTCCGGGGCTTACTAAGCATTTGGGGCTGTGAAGTTCTTCTGAGGTTTAGCTTTGGAGGTTAATAAGTGTCCGTTTTCAATGTTCTCTTTTTTGTGATCACGTATTTGATAACCTAGTTTTAATTTGTGTTGTAGCAGAAGAAATCTTATTTCTCAGTTTGCATAGGCCTACATAATTGAGTGGTGCCGCTGATTCCGCTAGTGTCACTAAACTCGTCAATAAGGCAACTTTAAGAGTCCGACCATTATTAGGCTTAGAAATATCCTAAAAACTAACGAAAAAACATAAGCCTTTTCTAGAATCTGGAGATCAGGATTTGATTTGAACCGCAAGCACATTGTACAGGAGAAAGAAATGGAGAAGAGAAAGACCAAACGTGTTGATGTTGAGCAAGTAGAACCCGAGTTGTAAAGAAGAACAGTACCTTCTCTGAAAATTAAATCGACTGTGAAGATCAGCTTTAGATAGGTGGAGATAAAAAATGATAAAATTGGTTTCCTTTTAGTCTGTTAACAATCAACGGTCATCTTGGCGTGCTGGGACGAGCAGTGTTAGTGAACGGTTGTGTTGGATATGCTACGCCATGGAATGCGAAGATAGACCCGATCAGCAATGGATTCATCCCTGCCGTTGTCGCGGTTCCTCAAAATGGGTCCATCAGGACTGTCTCCAGCGGTGGATCGATGAGAAACACCGTTTAGATCCCTCCGTCCCTGTCAATTGTCGAATTTGTGACTACGAATATGTGGTTGAATATCCTCCTCGCGGTTAGTAATCAATCAAGTCATTTGATTTTAATGCGCAAAACCAAACCAAAGACTTTAGTGGCGTCTTGATGTATTTGTCTTTTCCTTGACTTTGTGTGGCCTTTCTAATTCGCCCGGATGTCTGATGACTCAAAAGACGTTTTAATGTGTTGAGAATTAGGACGTGTTGAATAATATATAGGGCGTCGAATCAGTTTCAATCTGCCCTAGTAAATCGACTTGGAAGAGTTGTGACTTGTGACTCCTAAGGAGGCATGCAGTTGATTTGAATTAACAATAATTTTACCTTATGATCAGTTACCATTTAAGAAATCACATGAACTTATTTTTAAGATTTTGTTGATAATTCTTGCATTAATGTTTATATTGTAAATATCTTTACAAATGTGGTGCCCTTTTTCTCGTGTGTTGAGAAGAAAAATAGAGCATATCTTTTCTAAAGATAAATATAGTGGCTTGGTTTTCGGATCCTTGTTTTTTTGTACTAGAGTGCTTATCTGTGAAGTTATAAATATTATAGTAATGAACTTGAGTAAACTCCGATCAATGTCCATATTTAAAGCAATCAATGTTAGTCCCTTGGGTGTAACAAGATACAAATAAGTCGATAAGATACGACCAACAACGGAATTAACTCAGTCAGTCAACAGGATCTGAATATCGTGGCTATAACCTCACCCGTGAATGTGGGAGTCAAATGATGAAGAGTGAACATCAGAACTATTAGTAAAACGTCAATCAGATGAAATAGCTTACATGTTTTAAAGTAGGGTAGAAGTAGATAGTGAAATCGGGGCGTTTTACTGTAAATAACTTCTATTTTCCCTAAATTCTAATTTTATGCTTTGATCCCATGATTTCTGAGTGGGTTTACATCCGCAGTATTCAGAGCTTATTTTGTGGTCGGTTGTGGCACCTCAATCAATTTATTTCTTTTTTCTTACAGCCGAGACCAAATGGATGGGACTTAAAATCATGTTTTGAACACTTCAGAGCCAAATACGTTTTCCTTAAGTTGAATCGTATTTATCCCCTAATAAATCCAAAGTGAAAAGGGTCACAATTTAAAGCAGTTACTTTCATGCAGTTTTCCGAGCATTTGTCACCCATATTTATTTACCATTAAATCGGTTCCTCTTTGAAGACCGGGTTTTATCGTTCTTTGAATCTGTTATGCCGTGGTCTAAATGAGGGTAAATTATAGGCAAGCCGTAAAGTCCTGGAGGATGTATGAAAGGTGGCAAGGTGGATCAACACACCTTAAGGGCTTTTATAGTGGGGAGAAACAACTATCAAAATGCATTGACTACTTCCTTCTTAAGTAGCATGTGACTGAATATATCTCCAGTTCTTGCTTCCTATTAGTCTCTTGTAGGTCAATGTATGTTGGCATGTGCTTTTGTATCAGACTGACCAGGTTCCTTGCTTGATCTACGTCAAATTCCTAAATGGCAACGTGGATTGCGGTGTCCGCTCTCTATTGTCGTGGTGTATTGTAACCAGATTGATGGTTAATAGATGCCTCAAATGTGAATTCAAGTTTGTTTAAGCGAAAGTTCCCCAAGATATCCATTTGTTGTTTCTTTTGGGAAAAGACCTAAATATTCTTGGATTATCACGCCCATTTATTCATTTCAGATCCTCTACTGGTTGCCTTGACAGCAATCGACACTGCTTTAGATGTATCTTCGAATTACGTGTTCGCAGGTGCTTTGCTGGGGAGTATGTATTGGTCAGCGGCGTCATTCGGTGCCATGACAGTGTTACAAGTCTGTGGACAAGAGGCTGGACTGACTGTCATGGAACGCGCCGACCCAATGGTTCTCGTCATAGGCCTTCCCGCGATCCCTATTGGTCTCGTTGTTATCCACCTCTTCGATTGGCAATCTTTGCTTTTGAAAATCTGGCGAAATCATGCCTACAAAATTCCCCTAGTACAATACTTTCTTCCAAAGGGTTGTTTATGTTTTATACACATTCTACTGATTACTATTTAGTAGTTGTGTAATGATTCATTTTCCTCGTCCTCCTGTAGATGTCTCTCTCTCCCGATTGCAAGAGATACAGGACTCGAACACAAGCCTTACAGTAACTCGTATTCTCTCTAACTCTCTCACGTTGCCGACTTTCGCCGTAATTTTTGGACGTTTTATCTTCGGAGGCGTTCATTCACGTGTATTTCGAGTTCTTGCGGTAAGTCAGGGCCTTAATGGTTTAGTATCTGAATGAGGACTTTTGTATATTGTTTGAATTTGTCGGTCTATTTATTACTGACTATTGATGTTCTGACTTCATAACCTGCCGAATCTCAATTTATTTCCATTGCATCTCTAGTTGTACATTATTTCTGTTCTACTTGTTTAGATGTTTTCTTGTAGATTTTGTTGGTGTTTTCTTTATTGTTTTCATGGGTGATATTAATATTAGTACCATTTTTAATCAGTAAAAGGCATTTTAACAAGTGGAACAACAAAAGTCACACGATGAGCGTAATTCGGTTAGTTTATCCCGCCAGTGATGGTCAAAGAGAGCTCGTTTTGCTAGCAAGGATTGGTATTCTTGTTGTATTTCAATTTTCCACGATTTTCCTTGAAGGGAGAAACAGATTTCTAAGATTACTCTGGTTATCAGACACAGTTGTTGTAACTACCTGGAAAGACTTGAATGATCGTTGCTAGGTCGCTATCTCCGGCGGACAATGGTGTCCTAAAATCCCTCAATGTGGTCAACAACCTGTTAAGATTCTATATAGTGATAGATCACCCCTAGCCGACTCAGGCGATCGAAGCGATGGGAATGCCGCTGTTGCCAAGGCTCCACCCGGGGTGTATCGTATAAACAATTGAAGTCGCATCTCGACCACCTCTCTCTTTGCCTCACGAGGTTTCTGGTCTGTGGCCAATAAACTCTACTCATCACACTCTTGTCTTCTCTCCATCTTGTAATATTGGTGAAGGTCGTAAGAAGTTGAATGAGTGTCAGTTCAGCTAGACTTTGTCATCTCTAAGTTAATAAGCTTTCACTTACTCTCCTTTAAAAAGTTTTCTTAATCTTGCCTTTACTCAGGCCACTTAACGATTTTTTATGTTTTTTCTTCAACAGGGGGGACTTTTCTACGCGGGTGTTACAGGTTTCATGCAAATGTACCAACGGGAGATGAATTTCCTTCGAAAGTGTCGAAGGCAGATCAAGGAATACCAGGAGAGTGCTGAAGTGGAATATGATTTGTAATAATACTATATTTATTTATTTAATCTTAATTGACTTCCCTTTTTTTGTTATAATGGAAGGCATGATGTAGCCTTAGTTTTTATTTTGATATTTAGTCCAGTTAAACAAAAGGTTGTATCTAAGGTACGATTGGCCATGGAGCAACATAACTTTCAATAAAAGACTAATTGGGGGAGACTGAATTCGAAATTTTTGTATAGCTCATTAAAACTTCATTTCATGAGATTTCAAGAGGCCTAATTTGGCGCTTAGTTGTCAAGGTAATTGAATGAAATTCTATGGTTGAGTTTGGGACTCATGAATTTGCTTCATATTATTTGATCTATTGGAATATTGAGGAAATCTTACACTTGAATTGGTCACGGTTAAAAGTTTGGATTGTTACAAAACAGTTGATTGGAACATGTTGGCGCGATTTTTCCCTTTTCATGCCAAAACTGGCTTTATATGAATTTATCAGAATACATTACAGAAATTTATTCTACTGGATAGTTAATAAGTAGGGACCTTGTAAAGTCGGTATTTCAGGTGTGCACATCTCGATGTATTTGTATACGATTTCCCCTCGAAAGTGTCATTCAGTTCTTAGATTATGAAGTGGGAGTTTTTACCACTATTCCTCCTCTTAATTTTTTTTTCAAATTAATTATTTTTATTGGAGACAATCGAACTTATTTCATATTTCAGTTCCTGGTGTCGTCTTTTCCCATTCTCAATAGCCTGATACTCATGGCTATTGGCTTAGGATGGAAAATTGATATAATATTTCAAAATTCACAACCCTTTTCCGTTTACTTCTTTCATGCAGAAAACTTTTCTATTAATGAAACAGTCTTAATTTTTCTTTTGAAAAGGAACGACATGAATTTATTTGCCTCAATATTCACAAATCGCAAGTAAAATGTAGATTTAAAATAGGGAGGAGAATTTTAGCTAATTTTTCCTTTTATATGAACCGTAGATTTACTTGCATGCAAATTGATAAGTGTCAGAGTTATTTTGCTTGGGGGCTTTCGTGGTATCGAACCTTCTTTCACCTTTCGGTGCTTTAACAAACAAAAAGAAATACACGAAAGTGGTGATTCATACTGTGGTTGCATTTATTCCCATAAGTTCACATCTTTTTAAAAATGTGTACCAAGTACTCTCCACCACGTCTTGAAAAAACTACAGATATGGTTTTAAATCATTCCTTAATATTGAATGATTGAGAAGATATCGATTTTGGGATCGATAGTCATTTTTTATCGATTTTTTACAAATTGTGATTGCAAACTCGGCCTCTCACCAACTGGTTATGAACTCAAATGCTATTTGTTTGCATTTCACTCAATATTGAGGACATTTGGATCGGCTTTATTCATCTTATTTTCACTTTTCGAATCAAAATTATTCGACGGGACTAAAGTATTACAATTTGAATTGATGCTGTAGTGCGCTGAAATCAAATTAATACGCACAATAATTTTGTCCTGTTTGTTTGGCACCAGGGCGGTTCTTTGTACCCTTGTTTATAAAAGTAGCATATAATTTATTCTTCAAATGGTCACAGACAACTGTGGCTTACAGTGATTAGTTAATTTGAGGGTTATTTTTACTCACATTGTTCTATTACATCCGAAACACTAGTTACTATCTTATTCGCTTATCTTTATTTCCATAATCTTTGTTTCCATATTAATGTCTTATTAGTCACAAGGTGTAAATATTCGATATCTCCAAATTCGTCCTTGTTTTTTTAATCATGTGTATTTGTAAGGCAGCATGACATTTAAGTTACGGTAGGATCATTTTACCCTTCGGTCATCTGTTAGGGCTAGCTAATTTGGTGCTTGAATGTACTTTTTTGTAAGGTCATTAAGCCATATCGATTTTACAGCTACCTCAATCTGTAAAGTTCACTTTGCACCGCCCACTAGGAAAAGATGTTGACTGTTTAGTTTTATAATCCTTTCATAAAAGTCTCTGTATAAGTTTAAATCACTTAATTATGATTGGTCTGACACTAGTTTAGATAATAGGGAAACCTAGCCTTGCAACTTTCCACTCAAACTTTACAACAACATAGAAAGAAGACAGAGGCGATGAAAAAATATTATTGGAAGGAGAATTGAACTTGAAATCTAATCAATTCTGCTATGTTAAATCGTATGCGACGTCAGCCCGTTATTCGAGGAGTAAAATTGAACTACCTTGCATCAATTAACGTCTCTCTATCTCCAGAGATGGAGGAGGCTTCATCGCCTTGTCAATTTAGACATATGCTTTCCACTACAATCGAACGATTGTAGTTAATCATGGGGAGATTAAGAAAATTCAAATGAATGTAACTCTTCACATCAAAAAACCAAAATCTGCTACAATTTCTTTTCACTTCCGTTGGATTCAAACATCCAGCCGAACTCTCGAGAAACTCTCAAGGAATGAAGTTGTAGTGGATAAAGAGGTCCTAACCGCGACTGGGGCTATGAAGTAATCTCGGTTTAACTTTACATTTGCCTCCCCCCCGCTGACTGTATGCTCCATGTTAGGGTCATATCTGGAATACGATCTTTTGTTTAGATATAATAACTGTATGAGAGAAATTATGGCCAGATAAGTAGGGTCAATTTGAATAAACAGGGGTTAGATAGTGTGAGAAAATCGAAAAACAGCCTTCAGATTGAGAGACGAGTCATTTACAGAAAGTGGCGTAGACGATAGAAAACTGGATTTAATTGATAAGCAGCCGTTGTGACTGCTCACACGGCAGTTTTTAAACTTTCCATGCAAAGGCTCTTTTTCGCTCTATCATTCTTCGTTCTCCATCATTTCTCTCCCGTTCTAATTAGTTATGAACAATATAGTCTGCATTCAAATCTTTGCCTTCTGAGGTAAGAGCGGTGGTTATCCTCTTGTTGCCATTCAGAAGATCTTCAGCTATGAAAGTGGACGAATCTGATGATTGTAGAACTAAAGTTTCTAAAAAATTTATATTTCCAACGCGTTTGGTATTATTCGACCTTAATTATAGTCCTTTCAGGCAAGCATTTTTCAACATCCAGCATCGTGGATCCCACATGGTAAGAGACTCACTTTCTGCTGCTTTTCCTATTAACCATTGGTCAAATTAAGGACACAGATAGCTTATTGGCGATCATACCCAGTGCTTGGTTTATATAATCTCTGCCTACGTGCCTGTATTTCTGCCGGCCTCTGCGTGCTAGGCTTCATAAAAACCTTCTTGCCTATTTACTCCCGCTTTATACGTACTCTCTGAGAGTGTTGCACGGTTTCATTTTCGTGTGTTGTCTGAGTGAATACGTTTTCTGATTTATTCAATTTTAATCCTTAATATGGTTAAATAAGTAACATGCTCTCTTTATTAGTCAGACTTAAATCGTGGGAATGGCTATTTAACTTGCTATGTGTACATTAGTGGACATCCGGTTTCATTAACAACTGCACCAAAGGCGCCTTAATCAATCATAATCATGGTCGACAACTGGATATATATATATACGTATAATATAATATATTTAGCTGACTGTAATTCTTAATATTGGTGTTGGATTCAACGCGAGTCACTTAAGGTGATCTTTTGAGAATGCTGCAACCTACATTCTTCGGTGTCGCGGAGTGAAGAAGTAAAAGTTTCGTTTCCGTCGGCTAAATTTCACTATCTCCCTTCCCCAATTAATATTCTCGTAGGTAATAACTATACATCCACTTGTTCGAACAATGTAGTCAATGATATTTTTAACACATGGGCTGAAAAGTTTCGGGCCTAACACATAGATGGTGCTAGTTTTATTGCAATCACATTTTTTCAGTTAATACTCACCTTCAAAAGACAGCTCTTAAAATTTCATGATATTCTATTCATTACTTTGTGAGTTATTGTGCTAAGAGTGACACTACTTTTGTTATTTTCAAAATAATGGATCAAAAACAATTTGGTGTTTTAATTTTACACTGCTTCTTGATGGGAAAAGATACCGTTGAAGCGAAGCAATGGCTTGAAAAGTGTTATGGGGACTCCGCTCCATCAGAAACAACAATAAAACGTTGGTTTGCTGACTTCAAAGGTGGTCGTAGAGACACCGACACCGAGACACA
>CAADRB010000013.1:288687-384532 GCA_900708905.1 Hymenolepis diminuta
CATCGACTATCTTGAGAAAGGAAATGCCATAAACAGTGAATATTATATAGCGTTATTGGAGGGTTTGAAGGCCGAAATAGCAAAGAAACGACTGCATATGGCAAAGAAAAAAATTTTATTTCATCAAGACAACGCCCCGTGTGACAAGTGAATCAAAACAATGACAAAACTACATGAATTGAACTTCGGATTGCTCCCACATCCACCGTATTCGCCAGATTTGGCTCCCAGCGACTACTGGCTGCTCGCAGACCTGAAAAAATGCTCGCCGGTAAGAAATTTGGCACGAATGAAGAGGTTATCRCTGAAACTGAGGCCTATTTTGAGGCAGAAGATAAATCGTTCTACAAAAGTGGTATTGAAATGTTAGAGCGGCGCTGGAATGATTGCGTTGCTCTTGATGGAGATCACGTTGATGAATAAAGCTAATTTTGAACCAAAAACAGTGTTTTCTTTGTTAGGCCCGGGACTTTTCAGCCTATGTGTTATAATCTGTAATTGAGTAAGTCAAGGCAATTGGAAGAAATCCTTTTACTAATACACTTTAATACTACTGATAACTTAGCCCTCCGAATTTGCATACCTGCTGGGTCCACATCACCCCAGTGTACGGCCTGATTGCAGGAATAAAATACAGACATTAATCAGTCGCGTTTTACCGTTTTAATTACTACGTAAAAAATTGATATCTATGACTTCCGCAATGAAAAAATCCACATTAATCTCATTAATTAAACACTTCAAAATATTTAAATGGAAGTGGAGATTCTCTCAATTTTCATAAGCAGTATTTCTAAGTCGGTGGTTTTTACAGTCTCACGAAAAAAAAACAATTTAATTGAGTCGATATAAGAAAATCAAAAGTGTTGAGACAAAGTCCTCTAAATAGAGGATGTTTTCACCGTTTTCCTTTTCATGAATTTTGAGTGAAAAAACTAGACGAATCAGATTCATTCCTTTGGAAATGAAATTACAATAAATTTTCTCATAGAAGAGTTTGGTGGAACAAGAGCTAGTATTTGGGGGTTTATTTTAAATTAAGGCTTCCCAAAGGTGGCCTCGACGTGTAAATGAAATTAACAAAATATATATCTTGACCTTTTTCCCAATCTGAGCTGAATAACGGAAAATGGAAGTTTCTAAATTCGAGAGACAAAAAAAATCTCCTTTCTGTTCTTTGTATGTAGAAGGTAAAACCCCGTCTGAATTCATTTATAGAAAGTGTTTGAATAGAGGTAAATGACAAAACAATTTTATACGGGTTAAAAAATGGGGATCGAGACATGATCCACTGTCTCCAATGCCCACATTTGAAGAATCGTCCCTTGCTAGACGTCCAGAGCTTAAGGAAGCACTTTTTAACTTAGAAAGGTGGTCAAGCCGGATGAAACAAGCCAGAATGATTTTGAATGCAGTGGAATCACTGAAGCTCATTCAATATTAACTGGGAATCGATAATACTTACTAACTGTCAAGAAAAAAATGTAATTATGTAGAACTTTTAAATATTTTCCCAGCTATAATTAGTATTATATATATATTTTCTTCCCATTGTTGTTGAAAGTAACGCTTGTTCCTTAAATTGTTTAGGTAAACTTATTTAAATTATGTTGTAACAAATTTTTTTCATAATAGCGAGAACTTGTGTTTTCCTTCTTCTTGCCTGGGATCTCGGCTTGTAGATCTTAATAGTCGGCGATGATAGGTTAAACAGGACCAAAATATGGAATATTCATAAAATAGAATTTGAATTAATCCTGAAGATGAAAGAACTTTTCTGAGAAAATAGCAGAAACAAAGAGTTTCATTATGACCCAAAAGCAAGCCAGACATTCTCTAATTGGTTTGAGAAGTGTGAGGATATTTTGGGGAACGATATCGGTAATAGTTAAAGTGAAGTAAAAGTTAGATTATTACTACGGAGATTAGGAACGACTGAAAATGAAAAGTCAAAGGAATCAGCCATTCCAGGGCTATTTCGAAACTCACCTTCGACGAAACTGTCTTGATTCTTTCTAAATTATTTGGTGAAAAGTGTTTTAATAGTCTTTCTCTCAGTAAAAAACACGAAGACTGGGTGACCTATGATAGCTGCATCAATGACCTTTTTAAAAATCCCGCAATTTTTATGCAATTTCGAAAGATCACTTCAAATGTTGACTGTTTTGGAGTTGTCTTGGAGAACTTTGTCCAACTGATGCTTTCAGTCGAATTCTCAGAACACCAAGTGTGACAATGGCATGAATCAACAGAATTCTGATGAGCACAACTATGTCATTTGAATTTCTAGTGAAACTGTGTTCCAGAATATTTCCACTCTTCGTAAAAATTTAATTGAAACCTGGTTTTGTAATGATTTCTACTTTGCCCCATTTGTCCGTACAAATCTCATAGCTGCAACTTGTGTGGCAAACGGGGATATAAGGAGGTAATATCCCGAACTAAACGAGAATTCAGAAAGAAGGGCATCACCCAGAAAGTTAAACCAATGGTTAGTTAGGTGACAGAACCAATGGCCAGCTCGAAGGGAGATATGAAGCAGAATGAAAATCTGAGGAAGAATCCCCACGAATGTGCGGCTAAAACTAACAGAAAGAGAGGAGAGAAAGGGAAGCAGCATCCTGAACTAGTTCCGGTGATAGTCATTGAATCGAAACTATTATAGAAATCGAACGCTGTCGAGAAAACGGACAATAAAGATCTTCCTTCGAAATCATAGACTAACGCAGTATTACTTTTCAGGTATCCGAAGAGAACTCCTCGAGCCAAGAGAAAGGAGATGACAGGTCCTGCAAAAGATGGAGTTAGCCATGCTAAGAAAAATTAACTCGAGAACTTTTGAGCGGCTGTTCGTACAAGATTTAATGAAAAATCTCCAATGGAAATACTTGATGGGAAGAAGAACCAGACAAAGCTGCCACAAACAGCTGACTACACCCCCCAAAAAGGGAATAAGTCGCCAGGGAGGAACCATCAGAAGGAGTCCAAGAGACGCCGAAGAATCAGTTCTACAAGGAAGGCGCGGATTAAAACAGGATGTGTCAAGGTGAAAATAAAATGATGAATGATTGTTAAATAGATTACCTTGACGAAATTAAAATTTTATTTTATGATTTGTTCCCATTGTTATTATTGGAAATAACGCTTGTCCCTTAAATTGTTTAAGTGAACTTATATAAATTACGTTGTACTGTATACGGTTCGAGTTAAATTGCAACGAATTTTCGTTGTAATAACGAGAACCTGTGTCTTCATTCTTCCTAGGTGGGGTGTCGCTTTGTAGATCTTAAAACTAACAGCTTTATACTACTAATATTTGTACTGTCAATTTTATAATCTGAATAGAGAAAGTGTTTATTTGAAGTAAATTTATTCTATTCATTTAGTGTCTAGCAGCTCGATAAAGTCCTTTTGAGACGCGGTAATTCTGTCTCCGTCTAAACAGTAACGATTCATACAATATACCTGGATGTGATCCAGTTAAGACGTATTGGCTCCGGATCCGTTGAGTCTTTGTGCATTTATTAGAAGAACAAACATCGATCCATCCCACCTTTTACCACATTTGATTCATGAACTTTTCTTTAAACCTCTCAAGGAAAATCATTTTTTGTGCAAGCATTCGGGAAGATAGGGGAGAAAAGTGAAGTTGTTGCTGACTGGCAATCCTTTTCACAAATTGTTGCCAACAATGTGGCATTTTGGGTACCTGTTTATCTTCCCATCCACTACGGAAATATTTCTGTTTTCCAATATCCAATAAAAATAGTAGCTCAATAAACGCCTACACTCTATAATTGCATTATCAATATGCCTGTACGCTTATTTTAAATATTATTCGCTTATTATGATTACTCCGTTTAAACAAATTGTTGTATATTCTACACTTCGGACGGAAGGTACACTGAATTCTATATGATAATTATCAAGGAAAATGTGAGAGTTGAACTGAGGGATTGCAGTCTTGTAACCATAATTTCTACATAGTTCAAGTTCGGTTAGGACCTCTTTGTCCTCTCTTGAAATTTTGAAGGCTTTCGGTTGAAGTTTAGTTTCAAGGGAAGTGGATGAAGGTAGTATTAGGCTTTAATTTTCGAGAGCAGAGAGTTGCATTATTTACATTTAAAAAATTCTGTGAAAATTAACAGGAAAATTTTTTTAATGTTACAGTTCATTTAAACGTATATAGATATTTGATGGTCCTCGCATTGATCTCAGATTTAGTGATCCATCACCAACTTTGCACCCCGAACAATTGGTTTGCGAACTTCATAGTGCGCTAATAACGCAGAACTTTCGTGCTTGTTGCGAAAGTAATTTCGGGATTTAAATTAAATATTAAAATTAATTTTCGATTTTGAAGAAAATCGAATATTTTCAAACTAATGCAGTGCAGTAAATCATATTCAGTTATCATTAACACATTAAAATTTTATTAAAAAAATAAATTCATGCTGAATATGATCAGTAAAAAATATTACCTGGATCAAAATAAGCGGAAATTTCAAATTTCTTTTTCAAATCGAAGAAAAGAAGGACTCCAAATGAAACATTCTAAGCTTCCAGACATTAACCTTCTTACCCTGGAATATCGATTGTTGGGTATTCCCGCTCATACCTGGGAAGGCAATCTTGGCACTTTTATGTCCTCTGGGCCTGGTACTTGTTCTAACAGGGAGGCGGGAGGGTGAAGAAACGTCAGGTCGGTAATTTACTGCTTTCAGTTATGAAATGTAAATTACACGAAAAATTTATCATGTAGGGGTGACAGGGTAAGGTTGACATCTATTGAGATCACTCTAGATTTAGATACACACAGAGTTGGATGAGCACATCTTATCAAGACACATCAGACATGTGCAATCAGAGAGGGAATTGAGGACACGTAGGGAATATTGTTACGCCGCAGGGTATCTTAGGTAATGATCTGTTGGATCGGGGTATGACAGGCACTACCGTAATTATCGGCTAACCAGTCAGGTGGTCAATAATGTACGCCAGTCTTCTGACTTCTTCTTTCATGTTTGAATGACTAGCTAGAACTAAAGCGAATAACTGCAATGAATGATAAGACGTTTGAAAGTTAAATAAGAACAAAATGCAGTTTTTTGGACGGCGAATTTGTTTTTAATTTGCAGAGAACAAGTAGCAGAAATATGAAGCAATTGATTCTTTTTGTCACTTGATTAATACGGGATAATACCGCAACCCCTGGCAATCCAATCACGAAGCAGGGCGTACTTAATTTATAAATCAAATGATAGCACACGTAGCAATTTCTTTGGCCTGAATTGGATATGCAATTAGCGAGATCTTTCAATAGGTAAGCTGGTATAACCCAGTTGCTATTGGTCGCATACCCATTTAGGGAATTGATTTGCAACACTTTCCAGAGCAATCAGCTCGATTGGTCATTTCTTCCACAGGGTGTACATCAGTGGGCGGTGAACTTCTGATTTCGTGGATAAGAACAAACACAAAGTCTCATCACTACGGCTATTTTTAGGGCATAATGAAATTAATAGTTTACCTAAAGGCTTATAGGGTAGAACAGCCCTTTCCGAATCAAAAGGCCGAGGGCTAAGTTTGACCACGTTTATACTGGACAAGAAGAAGAAGAAATGAGAGAAAAGGGAAGAAGTTGGAAGAAGAGTTGGAAATCAGAAAGGAAGGTAATAGGGGTTGGTGCAGAGGGCGCGGAAGCGAGATTGTAATGAACTGTACAAAGTAAGGCACGTTGAAACTTGCAATCTTTATTGACCAGATTTTGAGTAAAAAAATCATCCCCTAGCAATCAGGGGTTCGTATACTTAGATGTCACGTGTTCGGGGGAATGTTCAAATATTAACAGCACGCTGTTGTAATCAGAAACTTATACTCTTAATTAAAGGGGAAATCGGAATACTTAAAAAATAATTAAGTTCAGTAGTTTTAATACTAAAACCAGTAAATGTTTCAAACTGTTTGAAATAATCAGGTAATTAGAAAAGTAACGTATCAAAATGACTTCTTTCGTTTCGTTAACATTTTCCATGCAGTAACTCCGTGTTATTGCGAAGTTTGGGGACTCTTGGAACATTCTGGAGGTAAATAAGGTTATAGCAAATATTAAATTTAATTTAAATTAATTCGTCAAACCTTCGTTTGTTCAATATATGAACTGCATAGTAAGCCATAACAGAACAAAAATTTCATTATTTAAGCATGAGAAACATCCAAGAACTTCGAAGCGTAGAAAGATGGAATCTGAAAATAGGAACTCTGAAAGCTTGAAAATATCATTAGATCGCTCGTCTGAGCGTACGAGATCAATTTCCATCGGTGACGTGTTCAACAAACAACACCGGTTAGCAAAGGGATAGCAGAAGACAATTTCTTATATGACCGGTTCTATGTGCTTCTCAAAAATTATTTTCAAACCACATATTAATTCAAACTCTTATATATTACCCTATTATTATGTTCGAATACTTGTGAAAACCCGTTGCAGCTATTGTCTTTCAGCTCTCCATCCCCAAAATCCACCCGAGTAGAGATTATTGATTTGTACTCGTCTCTGCTTTCCAATGATTCAGCAATTCTGAATCTGCCTCTGTTATTCAAACTCTCGAGCAGTCCTCGTTCTCTCGCTATCTCTCCCGTTCTTTGTTCATCTCTTTCTCTGTCTCATGACCTTCCTACTTCCCTCTCTCGCTCTCTATTAAATTTTCGTTGCTGTTTTACAACATACATTGCTCTAATATCAACAATAAGCATTCCACTTTTGGAAATTCCAAGTGAAGTGTGATATACACTTTCCACGGTGGACTTGGGCGTTTTTCTTGACTTCACATATTATCGTTAGGTATAATTCCAGCATTATGTGCTAACGTTAAACCCTCGGGATTTGAAACAAGTATTCTGAGAGAATACTTGTCGACAATGTTCAGATTATACCGGCTTATTTTTTGTGCCACCCCATACTAATTTATAAGTAAAAGGGCAATTGTGCAAATTTATCATTTTCGTGAAATTTCCTAATTTTGAATTTTATTTTTTGAGACCATATTATTATTTAATTTTATTTTCAATTCTAGGTGCTTACCATAATTTTCACTTCCATCCCCCCGTCCAAGAATGCTGTTTGGCAAATATCTAACCTTTCAAGGTACGTGTGAGAAATTTAATTTTATCTTCAAAATATGCGAACCGTTGATCAACTTAAGCCAAATTTTGAAAAGCATTTCTAAAACTGTAATTCAGTGACTTCGGAAATTTTCAGCGGAGGAGGATTTTGATTTATTACCTAAAGACTGGAAAATCAAGTGTCTACCAGAAAAGAGATGGAAAAGTTTAAATTTAATCGCCAGTGTCATGCTGCGAGAAGAGTTTGAGTGATTCCTAGATGCATAGCATTAAAGATAATTTATTTTGCAAGAGATTGGCTAAAGAATATCCAATTAGATTGGACACATTCCTTGGATTGTATTTTGATTGGTCATCGACCATCTACGCCAATGATTTTATGAAAATTTGATAGCACTCCAATACATGCGTTCATTTATATAAAAATATTCCTTTTTATTTTACGTGTAGTTTTCATCTTTTTCGGAACCCTTTGAAACGGAAAAAATATAGTATATACGTAGATAATCTCTTTTATAAAGAAAATACCTGTATGAGAAGATTTCATTCAAGAAAAAATTACAAAACGTTTAAAACTACTTCCAAAGTTAAATGAAATGTCGTTTTTATTTTATAGAAAAGTTGAAATGCCAAAAAGTGAAGTAGTCTTAAATTAGAAAAATAAACATATAAATTTATTCCATATCGCTATTGTCAGATGCTTCTTGTACCCTAACAGGATCAATACGCAATCTCTGCCTTCAGTTGTTTCAGCCAAAATACTTCACGCATGCGCTTGACTTCGCACACGTACCAAATCGGGCAAATTTAGACCCACGCTCTACACCCACACAGGCACGATCACCGTGGTTAAGTAAACAGCCCCATGACTAACTCTTGCAATAATCTTTTATCACACTCTTTTTTTCCCTTTTTTGTGCAAAATTGAGGAAAATACTATCTACATTTACTTTCCTTTTAAAATTATTTTGGACTGAGTTCGCGAAAAGTTCGAGCAAGTTGGAAAGTATTTAGTGGAAATCGATCACTTTCAGTTGGATGTAACTTAAGGAAAGTGTTACTATGCGGGCTATTAACTCAACAATGGATCCATAGCAAAGCTAACATCATGGTTGAGTAATTTAATAGATCAAGAATTATCGATTAGCTTGTCGTGAACTTTAGAAGTATTATTGAAAAATCAGTACTTTTATTGCCTCTTATTTTAAGCTAAAATTAAGGGAAATTTTACATGTGCAAATTAGTAGTATCTTGTGCAGCCTAGCAGAAAATTAATTTGAGGTCCTTCGGGTCTTGACGATGAAGCCAAAATGAAGAGATAAGCTGTGTTTATAGTAAGACAGTCATTGATCCATTCAGTACAAACCAAAAAATGTGTCCGTGTATCGCGCAGAATCATCTCCCAATCACGGAAGGAAACAGTCCCAAAATATCGCTGTGCATCCGAATCCCCAGCACGTAGTCAGGGTGCAAACGTGGACGCACGCAGAAGACGCAACTGCACGCGCCGATCGATAGGTGTTTGGTGGGAGGGATGCAAGGAGAAGGGGATTGCAGATAGCCGGACAGGCAGAAGTTCGTCCAAAATTCTTGTCATTTGTGTTACGGCGAGAGGGTTGACTCCTCTTTTATCACGCTATCATTCAATTTAGACCGCTTTTGGAATTCTCATCTGAATACATACACTATCTCAAAGGAGTATATATTCGCACAAATTCCCTTTTTTGACCATTTTCTAACTCTGCCTGATTGATTCATCTACCGAGGAGTTGAATATTTACCCTGAAAATCGAACAGAAAAATCTCGCTTGTTGGCATAAAATAGATCTTATCTTACAAATAGGACTATTATATTTGTGAGTCACTTTTTCATTTTTCTTTATATTAAAGTTTTCCAGATCACAATATTTCATAAATTGAAAGTTTTTATGTTGCAATTTTATTTCTACCTCCAGAGACATTTCCACCTTGATATTTAACTTATTATAAGCCTAAGCACAGAATTTCCATGAGGCAGTAAAAGTGCTTGATGAAAAAAAAGTATGAGAACTAAAATGACTTGAAAGGGGAGCATTTTATTTGATAGAATACATTTTAATATTCATTACTTATATATCGATTTTTTTTTAAACACGGAACAAAAATATCACCCTATTTTTCAATAATAACGAAATGAACTCCTGAAATGAAAAAAAATGTGCAAAAATATAAAGTTAAAAAGTGAAAGTTTTAATTTAACAAAACGCAGACGCATTATTTGCAAAATTATCTCAAAGACGGGTAAAAATTCTTGTTTAAAATAACAGTCATTTACTGATAATGAAAGTGCTTCTATGGGGCGGAGGTTATTTTTTGCGGAAAATTAGAAAATTCACTGATTAAACAACAACGGAAACACAGACATAATTTTCATTAAATAAACAAAGAAGCTTAATTTGTAAAGGCAAGAAATTTGAAGATGTAATTAATTTATTAAATGTACAAAATCTTGGCCCTCAATTTAAAATAATAGTAACACCACCAAAAATTTTTACTTTTTATTGATTTAATAATAAATAAATTGTAAACTAAAAGATAAATCATTTTGAAATATTTATCCCTCATTTAAATCCAATTGATATTACTTAATTCTGTAAGATATACGTGGTAAACATTGAATTCGGGAGAAAATGTTCTTGTCATCGGCGAAGATCCAATTCCGGAAATGAAAAGATTTACATAAGGAAATATTCTTCAGATTATTAATTTTTAGACGATGAATATTTCATTACCTTTGAATTGGGTATTGGGCTCTTAGATATGCTGAAATGTTATCAGCAACCCTCAAAAGTAATGAATTGGGCAGTAAGCAATGGGCTTCGTCGGAACGTGGCCTTCGGAAGCTATTCAGGTGTCCAGGGGTCAGTTCATGATACTTGACTTTTGGAATACGAAGTAGTGAAGTGCACTCATCTTATTCTCTCACCCTTTTACCCCTTATCGAGACATGCTGTCACTTGGTTTCCCACTATAAATTAGTAATTTTTTAATTTCTCCGTAGGTTATAAATAAATCCGGTCCTAAAAAAGGAAAGAAAATTAAAACATGGGACTTTGAACAGCTGTGATTTCTATTTCAACTATTTGGATCCAAATTTCCTAATCTGAAGACGGTCCTTTTGATTCTTTGAATTGAGATGTTGCCAATTAGTCATTTTTGAAAACACGTACCATTGATATTGAAAAATCTGGTTTTGGATATTCGGATCAGAAATTCGTCATTTAGAGCAATTCTATACTTCATCAAAAATTTCATTTGGTCTGAACCCAGAAAATCTCAGACATTTAAAGAAATCAATAATCAGCGAAGTAAAGAACTTCAACTCCATAGACAATTTATTTTCTGAAGAAAACGTCATCCATGTTATTAATTCTTAAATTGGAAAGTCTGGTACTCAATGGCTCTGTTCAATGCAGAGCGCTATAATGTCATCTCAGAATATCGGACCTGGATACTCAAAGTTATGTCCAATTTCGAGAAATATTATTCCATTACACTAAGAGCATTCAACTGGAGTTCATAGCTCAAAGGGCAGTATTTCATTTAAAAAATCCATTAGTATCCTAATTTTTTTCAGCGGAGTAATTGCAGATACTAAGGAGAGGTCTATCTCAACGAAATTCTGATATTTTCAGAGATTTTGCTCCAACCATAATGCGTTTCCTAAGGTGCGCATTGAATTGCAGAGTGGTTTAGAGCTTGGAGAAATGGGAAGGCAGGTGGGAGAAGAAGCGTCAGTGCATCCGGAGGCATCAACTTCACTTAACCTTAGGTCCATTTCATCATTCACTGGATTTCCTGTCAAATAGAGCATCTGGTCGACATGGTTTCTTTCATTTTTTCATCTATTCTTTCTATCATTAACTGAAAATGAATAAGTTATTTTTCATTATTGAAGATATAAGCAGAAAAAATACAAGGAGCAAAATTAAAACAGTTTTGTTTAAATGGTTTATGGCCGATCAAACAAATTCCTTGCCTGAGCTCTCATTTGAAATTAGAGTTTCTTTATTATACATAATTCAAGTATCATCTTCCTTTTGAAAATCGCCGAAATTTAGGTTTGAAACCGATTCTAGGGAAATATTTTGTCCATTTCGAAAAGGAATCAGAGTTTTCTACTGGCTTATTAAATTCTATCCTGAAATTTCGGTTTTCTTTCTGACAAACGGTTAAAGATCCCAGTTTCTGAACTTCTATATTTCTCATCACGGTTTTTTAGACATTCTCAGATTAGATAATGATTGAGATTCAAACAATGTTAGAGGAGAACAGACGACTGATCAAATTTTAATTAGAGGTCCCTAATAAAAGGTTCTGGAATTGAATGTAATGAACGAAATCTAGAGATATTACCAAGAACTCCAGCTGAAGAAGGCGAAATGTTCATTTAAAAGGTTTTTTCTTCAATATTTTTGAAATTTATTCATTTATTTGTTAGATTTCTTAATTCTGTCTGCCCGCTTCATTTAAAATGGATTAATTGCAAAAAATCTGTTTAAATGTTAAATTTAGAACCTTTTGAAAAGCCATCGACCCCATAAATTACAACGATGATTTAGTGAATTGAGAATCTAGAATGCTGGGAGGGAATAAAGAAATGCATTTATGAGTATGTTAAGGTAACAAAAAATATGCGGAGCAATCACACCTGAATGAGCTTGAATAGCGTCCACTCCTGTCACTCTGATATATAGCACGTTTTATTTTAATTGAATGGAAAAGTGTATACTTGGATTTTTGCTTAATTGATTTCTGAAGCTTAATTCCTGGTTTTTAAACCTTGTTTAATTGTCCCCTTTTATGAGATAGAGTTCCAAAGAGAAGCTAGAAGATGTATGCAGATGCAAATCCGCCAGGAAACTACTATGAGGGATATGAAGATCCCGGAGATGGTTACGTTGACGAGGATGATGAGGGTGAAATTCCGATTGCCGAACGCGAATTAGCAGACGATGCTGAGTGGAAGCTGATTCAGAAGAACACCTTCACTCGCTGGGCCAACGAACATTTGAAGAGCAAGGGCAGTTCCGTAGATGACATCCAATACGATTTCGCTGATGGTTTACGACTTATCGATCTGATTGAATCCCTTTCGGGTCAAAAATTTCGTCATGTCAATCGAAAACCCAGCTTTCGAACTCAGAAATTGGAAAATGTCACAATGGTTCTGAGATTCTTGGAAGAGAACGAGGGACTACGACTGGTTAATATTGGTGAGTGATACCATCATTTCTCACCCCTGTTTGTTTATAGATAGTACAGATATCGTTGATTGCCGATTAAAACTGATCTTGGGTTTGATCTGGACCCTGATTCTTCATTATTCGATAACTCTTCCACTATGGGAAGGAGAAGATTACAATCAGGTTCGTTAATATACTTTAACTATATAAAAAATATAATATACTTTAATATACTTTGCTCATCTTTAAAAAAATCGGTATTTTTACTTCAGGGAAGCTCTGGACCTACTCCAAAGCAGCGTCTGTTGTCATGGTTGAACTCAAAATTGAGTGAACGACCTGTCAAAAACTTCACAACTGACTGGAATGATGGTACTGCAATTGGTGCCCTTGTTGATGCATGTGCTCCGGGTCTGTGCCCAGACTGGAGAGACTGGGAGCCCAAACAGAAGCTGAGAAATGCCACTGAAGCCATGAATGCTGCGGAACAATGGTTGGATGTTCCACAACTCATTAGACCTGAAGAAATGATTAATCCACGCGTGGATGAGAAAGCTATGATGACATATTTGAGTCAATTCCCAAGTGCAAAACTCAAAGACGGTGCCCCATTGAGACCAAGAGCTAATCCCGCCAGCGTCAGAGCCTATGGACCTGGTTAGTTACTTTAAGCAAATTTTGAATTCAAACAAAGAAAAATCCCCTAAACTAATTTGTGTATTTGAATTAATGAACTGGATTGTTAGCATTGATCAACAAAAGCTTTAGCCTGGATATTGCATTCAGAAAAAGGCAAAATAACATTTTAACGAGAATAAAAGAGTTATTTTAACTGGATTAAACTCATCAATATATGGACACGAAGTCTAAATTTAGAAAGTTACAGTCCCGGGAAAAATACAACGCATTTTTGGACACAAAATTTTAAATACTTACAATCTGTGCTTCAAAATTAAGTAGTAATGAAAAAAAACAATGCTGGGGTGAAATTTATTACCTGTCAATCAAATAAGGAAACCGGTTAACGATATTTATTTGGATGTTGGTTAAATCTTACATTTGAGCATATCGGGAAGGCATTCGCTTATATAATTAGATTTAAAAAGGGAAATTTTCACAATTAAAACAAAATATTTTAGCTATAAATTGGAGCTTATCTCAAATAACAGCTCTTGAAATCTAACGTTGGGAGTGCCGCCATCACTGAATTTTTTAAACTTCAACGAATACCAGACAAATGTCAACTGATTTGTGAAACGTGGGATCACAACAATGCAGATAAATACAAACCTTCGCTCGTGGGATCCAATATCTGCAGTCCTAAATATCCAAACCAAAATATTCAGATTTTACAATCCGCTTCTCTTTTATGATCAAATTTTATAAGGACTTAGTACACCCGCTGTTTAAATTTTATTTTTTTGACTCGACCCTTTGATCTATAAAACTTAATAAATATCCACGTCTTGAGCTATCCAAAAGTGGAAGAAAAGAAGGAGAAGAATGTGAGGGGTGCATTGGTTCAGATTTCTGCCTGACGTGAGCACCAGAAACTGCCAATTGTTTAAACACGCTGTGCACCGGAAATGCGCGAACGCTCCCTACCTCGGTTACACCCAGCCCTCTCTCTCCCCCGGGACCCAATCACAATCTTCCGAGATGAAGCCAGCTTACTCTTAGCTCACAGATACGACATTAATTGTATAGGCCTTCCTTTGGATGGAATTTGGTTTCCAGTACCTGATCGAAGTTAGTGTTAACCACGCTGCATTGGACGAAACTGCTAAACGATTCCATCAACGACGCCGGTCAAGGAAGGAGGATCCCAAGAAGAATACTGGATTCCGCGGCCTAGCCGTTTGTGCTTGTTTTTCCAGGCAGCGTTTCGCTTGTCTGCTCTTCTTTCTCGGACCTAGATCTCCCGCTCCGCGAACACAATTCAAAGCGTTCGCTGAAAACGACGCGGATATCGATTGGCAGTTGCCGGAAAATCACCTCAAGGAGAATAGTAAAACAAGCATTGTTTGAAATTTTATTATTATATTTTCAGGTCTTGAGCCACGTGGAAACAAAGTCGGAATGCCCGCTAGGTTCACCATCGATGCTTCTTCAGCTGGAAAAGGATCTGTTGAAGTCATTGTCCTGAATCCAAAAGGTCAACGCGAACCTTGTGATATCGTTCCAAACACTGATAGACCGAATACCTACTCATGTGCCTACGTCCCTACTCAAGCTGGAGAGTATCGTGTCATCATTAAGTTTGCTACCAAGGAGATCATGAACTCACCTTTCAAGGTCATGGTTGAGGGAGCTGCAGACCCCAGCAAGGCTACAGCCTCCGGTCCGGGTATCGAACCTCAAGGAAATCAAGTCGGTCGACGAACTTTCTTCAACATCTTTACAACTGGTAGGACTTCACATACGCTAAAAGTTCCTATTTACTTTAGTACGATTTTTATAAAATCTGACAAAATTTTAGTTGAAGAAAATGATGAGGGTAAGGTTCTTGTTGTAGGACGCACAAAATCTCAAATAATTGCACTTTATATTCACTTTGTTCTAAAGTTAGTTATGAGGAACATTGCTTTAACCAATAGGGGCCGGAGAAGGAGTTGCAGATTGCGTAATCCTTGATCCTCAAGGACGTCAAGATGTGATCAAACCAAATATTACTCGTCAAAGCGAAGACAACTACCTCGTTGAATATACTCCGAAAATGGAAGGTCTACATTCAGTCAATGTCTTCTTTGCTGGTCAGCAAATTCCGAATTCTCCATTTGGAGTCATGGTTGGACCTCGTAAGTATAAAAATACCAATTATAACCTATTATCTACTTCATTTCATGGTTTAAACTTATTTACTTTATCAATTTAATAACGCAGGTGTTCAGGGTAAGTTCTTTGACCGGAAACCTAGCTGTTCCTTGGCATGTAGTTGCGTTCTCCCTTCTTATTTACTCAATATTTGAATGAATGATTTCAGTTGTGGTGTATTGATTACATTACAGAGGCTGCTACAAGGAAACCTTCTTTACCTCAAACAGCGTCTCTGCAAGGTTCGTTTTCCTTGCTCATCTGTGTCTCTTCATTCTTACATCTCCTTCTTTGCTTGTCCCTTAGATATTTTCGGATTCCAATTAGCAACTGAACTTTCATTTTCTTTAGAAACTATTCCGGAAGGAATTAAGTCTCACAGTTTATAGTTGGATGAATTTCCGATTTTTAATTCACTAATTGAAATCGGAGTTTAAAATAACTGAATTGATTTAAAAAGTAATTTTCTTTAAAACAGCTGCAGCCCCTCAGAAGCCAATGACAGATATTGTGTCAGGTTGGTCGGTAGATATTTTCGCCGCATTTTCCCCACAAAAATATCAGAATCTTTACTTTGATTTTCTATTAGACCTTAAAAACCTCTTTGGAAAGAATCGGCCACGAGAAGCGGGCACTGAAGGTTTGTAGTAGACACCCAATTCCCTGCATTTAGCCATGAAACTTTAGTTATTTAATCAGCATGCCCGTAATGCTTATTTTATGGAGATAGATTCGTCATTTTCTGATGTTTTTCCTTTTGAATCTCTTACCTTCAGAAGCTCAAATACCAAGCTATTCTCGGGAGTCTTCATTTGAGGGTGTGTCTAAAACTCTAGATCGATGCGATAATCCATTAGATTATTGAATTTTAGTTCCATTAGTCCTGATCAAAGCGCACGATCTGTGCAATAGCCTCCTACCAAAGTCATTGAGAATGATTGGAACCCTTAGAGCATGCTAAGGAATCAATCTTTAATTGAATCATTTTCGAAACTTTGGAAAATAATATTTTAGAACCACCTCTCTCACCGCAAAAAGACTTCAAGCCGCAGAGTGCTCCATGGGGTATGTTTAGGCTTTCTTCCATTTGTCGTATTATTTCAATTCATTGCAATGGAGTTTTCAAAACATTTCTTCCTGATGATTTTATTTAGTCCCGAAAGGTAAGTATCAGTGTCCTTCGCATGTATTAGCTCATAGCCTATTCAGC
Organism: Hymenolepis diminuta; assembly: GCA_900708905.1. Taxonomy (NCBI): domain Eukaryota; kingdom Metazoa; phylum Platyhelminthes; class Cestoda; order Cyclophyllidea; family Hymenolepididae; genus Hymenolepis; species Hymenolepis diminuta. The sequence continues at coordinate 305,062 of CAADRB010000013.1, forward strand.
AAATAATGATTTTAAAATAGCCGCATGTGCCAGTAGTTCCGAATTAAAACAAATTTCGGCCATATTTTGCAGACAAGCCGATTGAAAAAGACGGGTTGAAGCCCCTTAAAGCCGAAAAAACACCTTTCGCTCCCGGAGGTTTGTACCATGTTTCTCTCTCGGCGAATTTTTGTTTCTTATATTAAACAGCTTTGCCTGCTGAGTATTGAAAAATCCAAGAATTTTCTCATTTTTGCTTTCCTTTTCTTTACGTTTGCTTCGTTCACCTTCTTTGATGGAATATTGGAGCTCTTAACTTATTTTCCATTAAATCAGTTTGAGACGATAGTGAACTTAAATTTTAGAACAACCGATTAGCCCAACCAAACGCCCTGAAAACCAATTCGCTCCACAATGGCCAGGTTTGTTTAAACCACGGACAATTTTTGATTTTAGCATGGCTCTCTACGATGGTTCTCGTCTTTATTTTCATTTCTTTTGTTTTGGCAACGGATGCATGAAATATTCTCGTTTGGCCAAATAAATAGTTCCCTTGAGCGGTGAACAATGTCAGTGTTTTTTATTTCTTCATTGCGGTTTTTATTGCATTTGTGCGCCATAAGAGTAGCTTTTGATTGGCCAATTTTTGATGTTTTTCAGCCTGTGATGCCAAACAAGCCTATGCTACTGGTAGAGGTATCCAACCCCATGGAGTTAGGGTTCGTGATCTTGCGGACTTCAAAGTTCACACTGAAGATGCAGGTGAAGGTGTTCTAGAAGCCACTGTTGTTAGTCCGAGTAGGTTGTATTTCCCCTTATAGTCCACCTAAATCGTTTACAAATAATATTTAATGTAATTCTTTGCTTTTTAAGATGGACGTGAGGAAAAATGTCAACAGAGAAAGATTGGACCTTACACCTACGAATGCGTCTACACTCCGCAGCAAGCCGGACCTCACACTGTAAACGTTCGTTATGGCGGAGATCACATTATGCTGAGTCCTTTCAAGGTTAGTTTTAAGCGTTTCCATTAGCTGATTTGAGAACAGAGTGCGTCTGCGGTGTAACTTTTAATGCGCATTTCTGCGAAGTTAGTGACTATGGGCTCAATTTCCATCTGAACACATTCAGTGAGCGGAATGGTCAACTGTAGTGGTTAAGTCTAGCTAATAAGAAGGGGTGTCAGAATTCGAGTATCTCACAAGGGAGGCTCATTACTGCCTCCCCTCCTACGCGGGATGTGTGTTCGATACAGCTTCTCCAAATGGACTTGAAAAATGGTGCATTCGAACCGAAGAATGAAATGAGTAATGATGACCAATTAGAAGGAGCCTTACTGAGACTTTATAAATTAGCTTGCTACCCTTATTAACTAAAATAAATCACGACGCTTCCACCAGTTAACACCTTATCTATAATTATTGCGGTTAAAAGCAGGTTTTCATGGCCCTTGAGGATTTAAACAGTTGTTCACTTTTGTTTAAAAGTGATAGAGCAATCTGATGTATGAATTGTTCAACTTAACTCAGCTAAAAGTGAGAATCACTTATGTAACCATAGTAAAAGTTCATCATAGGATCGACATTTTACGAAATTTTAATTCTAAATGCGTGTTTTCCATCAAGGTCGACGTTGGACCCTACAAAGAGACTCGAATCCGCGCCTTTGGACCAGGATTGATAAGTGGAATCGTTAATAAACCCGCCGTCTTCGTTGTTGAAACTAACGGCGAGACAGGAGCTCTTGGTATGGACTTAAAATCCTATTCAATAACATGCCGTTTAGCTGTATTAAGATTATGGATTAAGGAACTTTGACCTTTCTTGATTAGTTTCTCTTTTGTTGTCAAACTTTTCGCACTATTTGTTGAGCGTTGCTTAATTTTGTAGCCTTTATTTCAGGGGGAGGAATAAGGATGTAATTATAATGGGTGATGTCTTGACCACCCTTATCTTTAGAGAGATTTGAAACAACCGGACAGTGAAATGGGTTGCTTCGGTGGTATGATTGAATATTTAAAGTCAAACCCCCACCGGATCGAAGGGAGTTTTCTTCCTACGTTCTGCCTAGACTAACTCTCAAGATGTCAAGAGAGAGATGCCCTCGCTAAAGTAGGACTGAAAAAAACACAAAGACCATCTGCTGAATGTGAGCCACCTACACCTCGGTGTACCAATTTTGTCGATAACCTTGCGCGCTTCTTTCAAAATCTGAGAATTGACATATTGAAATAACAATAGAACATGTATTTTAATAAGGCAGGTGACACTCAGGAGTAAGGGAGTGATTTCCAAGATAAAGCAGAAATATTATTTATAAATTTTAATCGTAGGGAAACGTCCGCACAAAGATGAATGGGACGGGAGCATAGTAGAGGCAGTAGGATCTGAGCCCTAGGACCATCAAATCAATCGATCTTTTCCAATTTAAAGTTTGACTAGAATTGTCCCACTTTATGCGGCACATTTTTCATATGGAAAATCTGGGTGACATGATTTTGTATGATTTCGCAGCCATCCTTCTACTAAAAAAACGTTTACTAGTTGGCAGATCATGTTTTGTGATCATTCAAACAGTGAATCGAGCGTTCACTGGTATAATTTCTCCTTTATGCACATTTTCATAAGTGGTTGACGTCTGATAATGCTAGAAATGGAATTCTTGTTGAGCTTCATCTAAATTTCGTCACACTTCTCCCGAACGGCGCTTTAGCATCCACATGAAGTTGCCTTAGCCAACTCTTTATGTGTGCGGGTTTAGAAGCACCCACTTCCGTAGGGGGTTTTTCAACCGTCAGAAATCCGGGTCTGCATTGAATTAGGGAAAAAGTATGAAATATGAGTGGACAGACGGTCGTCCTATGTTAAATTGTCTTTCTGGTACTCTCAACTTCATAGGTATTTTATCTGTTCGAAGACATTCTTTCCATTATATCATTCCCTTAAGGATTCTCAATTGAGGGACCAAGTGAAGCCCGTATTGACTGTGCAGACAATGGTGATGGATCAGCCACTGTCGTCTACTGGCCCACAGTTCCAGGAGAATACGCTGTTCACATTCTCTGCAATGACGAGAATATTCCAAAGTCTCCATACATGGTGCCGATCTCTGCTGATACGGGCAAATGCGATCCTAATGCTGTAAGTTTATTAAGCATTTGTATAAGTTTGTATAAAGTACACATCAGATCCGTTAAAGTTCTAAATTTGGTCTATAAAGCTGGGTATTTTCTCTTATATACTGCCCAGTCCGGATTGACGATCATTAATTTTTCTGGTCACTTCTCTAGAAAAACCATCTACCTTGAGTTTTACTATACTTCGTCTGTTAAGTATACAGATGTTATATCCTTATTACCTTCTCTATGTTTGGATTAAGGATGACATTGACTACCGGGTGTTTTTAAACGCTTCAAGGTTAAGTATAGGATTAAAACTGTTATCGATACGTCCATGAGGAAACCCGAATAAGTTCTGTTATATTAAAAATGCTTCACTTGCTTTTCTACGTCCTCCTCTACTTGGCTTTCAGAGCACAAGAATGTATAAAATCTCGTCTGTTAAAACCATTCTGCCTTCTCGACCTTTAAAGGGAAAAAATGCATTGAAATTGTAAGACCGATCACCAGAATAAATCAACACTAGGTACTGTGGATAAGTAGTAATTTAGTAATTCATTTGATATTTCATGGACTGTGAATTTTGGAATATGGAGCAACGATCTCTGGATTAATTGAATATCGTATTACCCGAATTCAAAAATTAAATGGAGAAGGATTTTGTTCTCAACTCCTTTTCAATTGCCACCGGATCACTGATTACCGGGCCTTAATTTTACCCGATTTCGGTTGCTTCCACAATGGAGAAAATTGTCCTGCTCTCCCGTAGATTCTTATTAAATAAGATAAATAATATATACTACTTAAGTGAGTGGATTTCAATGTAGAAGAGAAATTAAGGATTCGGTTAGATTCACAAATGGAATAGTCCTTTCAGTTAACTTTGGAAAACAATCTCAAATCTTTTAATAATTTAGAGCGTCTACATTCTAATACCGAAACTTATTTTCACTGTTTGGGTGCTGATCCGAGTGTTATTTTTTGTAAAAGTACATCTTGCTAAATTAGAAGGGTGATAAGGTCATTGGGTTGGAAGTGGAAAGTAAACGCTCTGACTTTCCAAAATAACCACCGGCTGTATTAATAAGTTAATTTGCGGCAAGTATTCAATGTTTTTTTACTTATTTTTAGGACCTGATCAATAATTTTAGGTGATTAATTTGTTCAACTGCTGCCCTTTTTCTGATCCCATAATAATAAGTATTCAAACGGCAAACCTGAATCAAATTGCACCTCTTTCGGGGCAGTTTTCCCATATTTTTATCCCGTTAAAACAAGCATTTAACACTTCAGCTTTTAGAATTAAAGAGGCAAAACGAATAATATAGCGAAAATGGAACAGTTCTTGAGATCACATGCTGTGCCGCACTGACGTCGAGGTCATAAAATCACAAAAAATATGAAGTCTAGACAAAGGAAAAAAAGAAAGGAACCATTACAACCGTGCATTTGACGGAACGTCGTGATTCGAAATTTCTTGAAATGTGTTTCTACGAGAAACTGCTGACGACTAGATGTTGGGGATAAGCACCTTAATTTCTGATTTTATCATTATTACCCACATCAACGTAACCGGGAACTTTAATAAGTTTCAATGAAGGGATAGTGTTATAACCTGATTAGCCTCCAAAGTATTCAGGAATCCCAGAACTCAAAAGGAACACGTAGATGCCTTAATGGTTGACTTTACTCCAAAATTATGGAAGGCAATGTAATAAATGACTAACTAAAAATTATTGGTGTAATGTTTTCCTGAAAAGATTTTTCATTTTTATCCAGGAGAGCATCCTGACAAGCGAAGTAACACAATAATTCGGTAAAGGATGATAAAATGGTCGATATATAAATATATGAAGAAATCAAGATGTCTTAATTTGCATTCAAGAAGCATTGACCTATGCATTTCTTTAAAATTGGTGGAATTCACTTTGTAATACACACAAACTTTTATGATCCAATCCCTAGATCGATCTCCTGAGTTTGTTTGGTAATTAGTCCCGCCATATGTATTCACCTGTGGCCTCTTGTACCCACTACCAGGTGGCTGAGACTGAGGAATTTATTTTAAAAAACAGGGGGGCTCATTAGAGTACACCTTGAGCCAATTCTAATGGCAATTGATCCATGTTCCCATTTGTCAAAATGACATACTTCTGGATCTGGCTTTTTAATCTACAGTCGATGCCTCAGTTACACATAAAGAGCAAAGCATTCTCACGGATTTGTTAAACTGGCATGGCTAAACCTTAAGATAACACAGGCTTGGGAAAGTTATACTCCTCATAAACAAAAAATCAATGTGGGATTTAAATTATTTCAAAACAGCCTATCGATTTGGGGCTAGGATTTTAATAAATATTATTCCATTCTGAAAACAGAGCATCATGAAGAAACTTATAATAGCTGGTGTCGTCAGATTTTTACGATTAGTCCCCCGAAAGATCGTCCTAGCAATTAGAACTAGATAACCCACTTTTCTCATTAGAATGCCAAAGGTATATTATGCAGAGTCAAGGAGAATGAGTGAGAAACATTTGAACATTGACCAAGAGAGGGGACGCTTTGACTGCGCTCACTCGGATATTATAATTTCGTAGAGCAGAGCAGACATAAACAAAAAGTATGCAGAATGTGCTCATTGCAAATTACAGATTGATTAATATGAATGCCTTATCTTGGGGAACTCCGGGTCGGGTGAAAGCGAATACTTAATTCCCCATAATGGAAAAATAAACCCCGTTTGCAAAGATGACTCATTCGTCCTTTACTGCGCAGCCAGAAACATATTTCCGACGGAATCTCGTCCAAGATGACCTAAATTTTACCCTTCGGTAGGTACGCCGTTTCCAGTTCATTAAGTGCCGCACTAAAATGGCACACATGTCAAAGGTAGGATGGGAGGTTAAAAATTGCTTTAGGGGCCGTAAAGGAGCGTCAAGTTCAGGTATTGATCTCTTATTTCTGAAGGTCGATGAATGGATATTACCTCATGCTTTCGTCATTCCCTCCTCTCAGCCACCTCATTTTTCACAACGCTGTCGTAGTATCTGTATGCTGGAGAAATTAGGCAGATCGTCTTTGTATTAATTTCAAAGATATTTGTTCAACGGCGACTTCTGAAATAAATCTGATTAAATCCTAGAATATTATTATAGGAGGATGACTATCTACACAGGTTCTCAAATTAAAAAAATTAATTTCAGGTATTAATAATACAAGGTGGTCATTAGAATATGCCAGATTCCTGTACAAGTGTATGACTAAGGACCACATGAGAAAATACGTTCATCTTACTCCGCTCTGTCGATCACTTTTTCTGCATTCCTTATCGTCTTTACGTATCCAATAATGTACATTGATAAGTGAATCATTTTTTCGGCCTCTACCTGATAAGAAGATGTATCTATGGTGACGTGGGCGTAGGGGCAATGAGGTCGGCCGCAGGTTGGGATGACTCATTGACATTTCCTGTTTCTATAATCCCCAATTTCCACTTCCTCTCTCTTCCCACTAAAAAGCAGTCCAAAACGAGAACATGAACATTGGAAAAATAGCACCCTCCCTCTTCCCTCAATTTTATCCAAACGGAAGTTGTCAGAAGTTGGCCCTATGGTTGAAGCCTAAATTGTCATTTGCATAATTAATTTATTGAGAAATTTGGATGAAGCCCAAATTTTCATCCAAATAAACCTGTTACAAGAAAAGGACAGCATAAAAAGCTCAAAATTGAGATTACCAATAAAATTTCAAACCTTGTAATCGAATGTTCTCCGAATTCGCTTGATGTAGCGCTAATAACACATTTCATGATGAATTAAAACTGAAGCTTAATTAAAATTTCAAAGTGGTAAAATTGTAAATTCATTTAATTGTGAAATTTAGGAATGCCTTATGCAAGATGACATTTTGAAAAGTTTTCTGCGACCATCCGCGGAGGTGGAGTTTTAATAAAAACTAAAGGATCTTCTTTTAATCAATCAACCTATTAAGTCAAACCGTTTTCAAAACTTGTCCAGTAACTATTTTAAAATTTTGAGTGAACTGAATGTAAAATCAAGCCTGAAAACTTAGTGGCCAATCAGAGTGGCAGAAGCGATTGGTCCTCCAACTGGATTGGCTCCTCCAATTCACCAGAAATTTGATTTTGATTAAAGCCAAATTCATGCAGTTCTAATTTCCTCTGTTTTTTTACTGCCTAGGTGAAATGTTATGGACCGGGTCTTTCACCAGGAGTCGTGGCTGGAATTCCGACGGAATTCACCATTGACGCTCGTGGCGCAGGAGGCCCGGCACCATTTGGTTGTGAATTGAGAGATGATACAGGTGAACCGGTTCCTATTCGAGTGCGGGATAATGGAGATCTCACTGCAACTGTCACTTACACTGCTAAGAAACCCAAAAAACACACTGTCATCCCTACCTACAACGGAGTCGCTGTTCCTCGTGCACCATTCAGAGTAAGTATTCGATTTTTATCAATCTAAAAGAAAACCATACTTACCATCAAGTAGAGTAAGAAATATTTAGTATTTTTTCAGGAAAAAATGGTAACAGCGAAAAGGAATTTAAAGTTGTTGTGAGTCAATTGTCCTTTTGTGGTCCCTCAATTCTAGATCACCTTTCTCTATACTTAGAAACAATAACTGTTTAACTGAATGTTGAATCAGCTTTGTTTATCTATTTCACTTAGAGTAATTGTCAAGATTCTATGAATAGAATACACTTTCGTAGTGACGATAAGGATGATATTCGACATCAAACCACCAACGTAATGTGTATCGTCCATTCCAGGGCAATGCATGTACTCAGTGGCAATGGATCATATTGCTTTATTAACGGATTTAATGCTTAATGCTATTAGTGATTATAAATCATGATTCAGGAGTCCTATCAATTCCGCCCCCTCCCACCCCCCTCTAGAAAGCCCAGGAAAAATGTGGGTGATAAATGGTTGTTTGTTTATCCGATTTCTCTACCTTAATTAAGGTTTTATACATTTGGTCTGATACCGTATGTCCCATGAACACCTCACGCTACAACGCAGATGCATTAAATTTTCCTTGAGAAAATTTACCCTAAATAGATAAACCTCCTTTCCTAATTTATTTGCTGAGGTTTATCAGATGAAGGCCAACTTCGTTCCATTCTAGACTTCTAAGAAGGTTTATTTGACAGTGTTTTAAAGATCTTTTAACATATTATAATGGAAATCATAAAAGACAAAAGTAGGTAGAGCTTTAGAACTATTCTGCTCGTTTTTCAGGTTGATGTTGCTGAGCCTTGCAACCCAGGAAACGTCCGAGTCTACGGTCCAGGTGTTGAATCGATCACCCGAAATGAGCCGACCCACTTCACTGTGGATTGTCGTCAAGCCGGTCCAGGAAATGTTGGAATTAGCGTACGAGATGAGGCTGGAAGAGATGTTCCCATGGATACCAAGGACATGCGTGATGGTACCTTCAACGTATCCTACACTCCAACCACCGCTGGCCCAACTTACACTGTTCAGGTCTTCTTTGAGAACACCGAAGTTCCCAGAAGTCCCTTCAAGGTTCCTGTCAAACCCAATGTTGATATGAGTCGAGTTCGTGTCGACGGACTACCGTCAAGTAAGTAATTAATTATTCACAACTCGAAGACAAACGCATGAACATCATATTGCAATCGCAGAGTTAGAAAAAATGAATATAATGAACAATATTAATTAAGTAATAATTTCTCATATATATCGAAATATACTAAAATTGAATTTACTCTTCACAAATGCCTCTTCCATCCATGGGAAATCGAGAAAATTTTCTAATTTCCAATCACAAAAAACATCTAGACAAAGGGGACAATAGAAATAGTTCAAGGAACGTCCAAGGGATTTAAGAAGAATGGTAAGTCAAAAAATCACTACAGATCCTATTACGTCCAGAGTCTGAAATCGTCAGCTTGTATGTGTATAAAATATTATCAATATTTCATGATATTTTCAGTTATTTTTTTTAAGTTCTTGTGGTAAAATTCGTGAGAGATTGATTTCGTGTGATTTTGTAACCCCCGCGGGACAAAGGTGTCCTCCAATTGGCGGATTGTTGATGGTTTAAGTCTACTCTCATCCCCCGAGCCGTGTGCTCGAACTTCCCCCGAACTATGTTTTATTTATTATCACCTACTTTATGGTAGGCAACAGTACTCACCTGTGCTCTGGCTATCTGAAAATCCAAACATCTACAACCATCCAGTCAATCACCTCCTTCACCTCATATAATAGACTAAGCGTAGTTTAGGAACTTCTCAGGAGAAAAGAGGCTATTCTCAAACATGCAAACTGCTGACCTATTTCACTGTATACATTTGATTCTTCTTTAATACGAAGTGTGAGTCAAGAAGTGGCTTCCAAGTTCAAGATGGTTCAATTAATACGCACCATTAATGTTACAAATTTGCAGCTAATACAAATGCGATTAATAAGAAATTTTGCGTCTTTAATTAAAAAAGGAAAAAAATTTTCGTTTCCCCTCTGAATTAATAACGATAAGGCACTGCAACGAAGCGATTGAACAAATCCTCAGTTTGTAATGGTGCTTGCGCTGGATTAAGGCGTTTCCCAAATCCTGAGGATAATTAATGATTAATGGGCAACTTTAAAGCCTCTTAAGAACAAAACACATGCGTTGGAGGCTAAATACTTGGGTCATCAAATACAACTCTAGAAGTGAACAAAGGATTTAATTAAGATAATACTTATTTAATTGTTGAGAAAGGAAGAGAGAAAGGGTCATGAAATAGAGTGGCGGAGGAGCTGCTGAAGTATCTGACTGTAGAAGTTGATCGGAAGGTGTTTGAGAGGAAAGCAGCCAAGTAGATATGTGCTAGGAAGGAGGAACGTCTGAGTCAGGCAAGGGAGCATTATAGGTCCTTATTCATAGACAAAGAGTCGGTAGAGAATTGAAATAGTTAAAAGAGATTTGTTATCCAGTTGAGAGGATAGGGGAAATGAAACGACGATTATTGAGTTGAAAAGGGAGGGAGGAATATTATCACCACAGAAGTTTTGGTAGACGGATCAATATACGTACGGAGATAAGATCTTGCAGACTAAGAGCGTTTCGACAATGACCAAATTATAAAATTTTGGCTCAGATACTCTAGAAACATTCAATCATGGATGGCTCATGAAAATTTAATCGAGAAATAATTCTGAAATTAAAAATTTCAAGTGAACACGCATTATACATATTAGCTGTCTCTGCTACCTGCTTGTAGCAATTCCCGTTGGAAAATCGACAACATTCGATGTTAAAACAGCTGGCGCAGGCCCGATAAGTGCGCCCAAACCACGTCCAAATGTCATTGTCAAGGCGCCCAATGGAATGCGAGTTCCAAGCCAGCTTGTAGAGACCCCTGAGGGTTACGCAGCAACCTTCACACCCACCCAACCGGGTCCGCATCAAATTGCAGTCGATGTTGCAGGTGCACCTGTAAGAGGATCACCATTCCCCTGTACCGCAGTTGCTGTTCAAGAGGCCCCTCTTTCGAGTACCAAAGCTCCTGCAGCTTTTGCTGCTCAACAAGATCCCTCAGGGCTTGTCCATGCTTATGGAGATGGTCTGCGCAAAGCCACTGCCAATGTACCTGCTCATTTCACGATCGATAGTAGAGAGGCTCCCCCGGCACCCCTTTCAGTGACTATTGAAGGTCCAGCTGAAGCTCAAATAAATTACACGGATAACGGTGATGGTACTTGCGGAGTGGACTACCTTCCGGTTGAGCCTGGACCCTACACTGTGAACGTGTTATATAAGGATAAGCACATTCCTGGAAGTCCCTTCCCAGTTCAAGTTACGCCCTCTGGAAGGGACTTTGTGGATGTCTCCAAAGTTCGAGCCTACGGACCTGGACTTCAACCCACGGGTACAGTCAGTTCTTTATATGAAGGCTTTCAGCATGACGTAGCATGATGCCGCCTTTCAGCAGCATGGGATTAATTAACAGCATGGTCGATTAATCGATTACCTTGAATCCATCCTAACCCACCGATTTTTGGATTTCCGTTATAGGTGTGTTCAAGGAATCCTTTGCCAAGTTCACGGTTGACGCTAAGCTTATTGATCCTGTCGGAAGAGGTGTTGTAAAAGCGATTGTTGTTGATCCCATGAAACAGAGAACCGCTTGCATAGTTCAGAATCAAAATGATGGTACATACAAATGCAGCTATTCACCACTTGTCGATGGTAAGATTAGTCCTTTTTATCAATAATCAATTCAGAAATATGTAAATTTACTCAAGTTCCGTATTTCTCTTTGAAGGTCTACACCAAATTGAAGTGTTTTACGATGGAATGCCAGTTCCTGGAAGTCCATTCAAAGTTCACGTGACTCCCGGATGTGATCCAACTCGAGTTCGTGCCTATGGACCAGGTTTGGAAGGCGGCTACACTCACGAACCTCAACACTTCACTATCGATCTGGACGGAGCGGGTCAAGGAGGTCTTGGATTGGCCTTGGAAGGTCCGGCCGACGCTCAAATCAATTGTGTGGATAATAAAGATGGTACCTGCTCTGTGGAGTATCTTCCAACCAAGGCTGGCAACTATGACATGTTCATCAAGCTCAATGACATGGACATCCCTGGAAGTCCATTCAATATCCCCATCCGTGATAGAATTGACCCCAACAAGGTTCGATGCTATGGACCTGGACTGGAACCCAATGGAGCCCGTGCTGGAGTTCCAGCTACATTCACTGTCGACGCAAGTCAGGCTGGAGAAGCTCCTGTTGTTGTAAGATGAAACCCTGAATACCTGACTCCATTCAAACCAGATAACCTACCTAATGATAAATTTGAAATTTAAGTTTTCTTACCATCAAACATCTGCTACGAGAGAAGCACGAGGGTCAAAAAATGTAAAGCTTTAAAGAATACGAAATAAGCAAACGATTTTGCTACGATAGGACTTTAACGAGACTTAGTGGCGAGAGAGAGAAAGAAAGAGAGAGCTACAAAATCCGAAGGTAGGAAGAGCCGGCTGAAGAACCTAACCGTAGAAATTGAGCGGTGAAAGCCGTATCCCCTCGAATAATATAGCAAATCAAATAACGAAGTTGCACGTTAGGTTTGCTACCATTGGGCATCTTTAACACTTACTGTACTGCATAAAATTTATAATTTTCGTTTACAAAAATTGTATTTTGTTTATAAAATACTATCTTTACAATTCGAATGGAAAATTCAAATAATGTAGGACTAATTCATACATAGGTAATGCTCTGCATTATTTTTGACCTCCATTCTTTTATCATTTACTGAACTTGACCGATTTCCGTTACTTTTGTCATATTTAGAAGCTTCCTACTTCACAGTTCTCCCTTGAGATGGGGAACAGGAGAGAACTAACATTTTCGACTGCCTATGACAGGCCGATCAAATAGAAGACACCCTTGGCGTTTTGATTGATCTGTCTTAGCCATGACCTTGTGTAAACTTTCTTTCTAGTTCAATTTCATATTGGATTACTTAAAAGAGGTTCAAAAATAAAGGAAACTAGGGAGAATTTTCATAGCGGCTGAAGAACGAAGTCTTCTTCCTCGAAGCTTGGCTTCCGATTTCCCGGAGGAATCCGCTGAGCAAGCTCTTCTTATTTTATGACTCTATGAGAGTATAACTAAAAGATCAGCCTTCTCACAGTTTTAGGAGGAACCTTAAGTGCCCCACAATTTTTGTGAAAAATCCATATAACTTGATTGATTTTACTCTGCTAGTCAACCAAAATGGTTTGCTTCCACACAGGTCACTCATACAGACAGAACTGGTCGCAAGGTACCAGACTCAGTTGTCCCACGTCCGGGTCAACCCGGAGTCTACGACGTGACATATCTTCCAGAGAATGATGGTCCTTGTACAATTGAAGTCAAGTTTGACAACTGTCAAGTGCCACGTTCTCCCTTCATGCAGAATGTTCTGCCCGCATGCGAGCCGCATAAAGTCCGCGTCACAGGAGAGGGTGTCCACCCAAGCCGGCCCGAAGGTCTTCCAGCTAGTCAGATGACGACCTTCCAAGTAGATACACGTGAAGCTGGATCGGGAGATCTTGAACTCACCGTAACTGTAAGTTCTTTTTTCACTCCTCTCTCTTACTTCAACGATTTAATACTTTGATATACTTCGATATTTGAGTTTTTCTTCAATCGACTACTCTTTAGTCGCCGACATCGTCAGCTGTTCCTTCGACAACACGTAGGAGATCTTCAACAAGTAAAACCCGACGAAAAAGTGTTCAACAGACCTCACAGCAACCACCACAACAAAATTTAAAGAAAAATTAGTTCTTATGTATACTTCATTATATACTTACACGTTCCATATACACCAAAAACTTCTTTTCTGCTTTGTCTAAATGTTCAATTAAGAAATTGTTGAGTCAGACACTTTGATTCTTTGGAAAAATCGGGTTTCGGGATACAGGGAGCACTTGCTGATTTCGCGCACTCTGTGTCGTCTCACTAACTGTTGTGTTGCTTATTTGTGTTCCGACCAAGAATCCTCAGATATTTTTGACTGATTTTAGGGAATCAATAGCAGATTGCGAGTTTAGTTGTCAAATCAGCGTAATTTTCCTCAAATGCACTTCAAATTTGTTGTCAGAGTCTGTTTCTGTTAAAATCTTGATATTTGAAAGCTTTCCTTGATTTTCATAGGATTCTGAACAGCGTCCACTTCAATTGGAAGTTGCAGATCATGGAGATGGCGTTTACACCTGTCAATACATGCCCGAAGAAGCTTGTCCGCATTACGTGGATGTCAAATTTGGTGGTCGGGAGATTCCAGAGAGTCCATTTTGTGTTAAGGTTCATCCTACAGGTCGTCCAGATCTCTGCCGTATCGAAGGTAATGTAAACTACTTAAATCTGTATAAGTAGGGATCCGTAGTGTGAATAAATATTGAATTTATGGCAAATTTTCACCATTCGCCGGCTGTAAAGTTTGTACCTCTCATTTTTAATTACATTGATTTACATGATATGTGAAAAATTTGGTGTATGTATGATAATCATTCCATGTTACTTATATAGTTATAAGTAAAAATGATTTCTATCGATATTCAGGAGGAAATGACCCACGCATCCCAATCTTCCAACCTTGCGCTATTACTGTTCATTCACTCGAGGCTGGTCCAGGAAAGGTTATGGGTCGTGTAGTTGCTCCGACAGGTCAGCCAGCTGAAGTGCAAACTGTAACTCTCCCAAATGGAAAGGTCAATGTCTGCTACACTCCGCAGATGCTCGGAGACCATATGGTTGAAATATTCTTTGGTGGCCAAATCATTCATGGTGGTCGATTTAACCAGAAGGTTAGTCCACTAAAATGGAAATAAATAGCTTTTTTGAACTTAAACTGATCTATTTTCTGACTTTTCAGGCAGTAAATTTGGACGAGTTAATTCAGCCAGTTGCCGAAGAACGAGCTGAACGTGTTCCCATTCAAACAATGCATTCAACCACTCTGACTCAATTCCACGAATCAACGAAGACTACTGGGTACTATCCTATTGACTTTAAACTTCCAGTTGGATCCAAGTTTGGCAATTTGGAAGGTCTTGTTCGAACTCCAGGAGGAAGAACAATTCGTCCAACTTTGTTGGACAATGGCGATGGAACTGTGACGGCACAATTCCAACCAACAGAAGCTGGCCTTCACGAGCTTGAAATCACATTCAATGGTACTCCAATTGAGGGCAGCCCCTTCCGCTTTTACGTTGAACCCGTTGGTTCTGGACGCGTCACTGCATATGGACCTGGTCTTAGCCATGGACGTGTTGGTGAACCGGCTGAATTCACTCTCGTTACAAGAGAAGCTGGCGCAGGTGCCTAAATTTCATTTTACTTACAAATATTAAGTAGAAAACATTTTTAATGGCGAATTGCATCTTCATTAGGCGGACTTTCGATAGCTGTGGAAGGACCCTCTAAAGCCGAGATCGTCTGCCGCGACAACAAGAATGGAACTTGCTCAGCAAGTTACTTGCCTCTGGCTCCTGGAGAATACACCATCTCCATCAAATTCATGGATCAGCATATCCAAGGTTCACCATTCACTGCCACTATTATGGGTGAGTTTGTCTGGAGATAAAAAGCGACACAAATCTAGACATTTGTGCTGCCAATTTCTCAATAGAGAATGCAAAAAGCCCTTTAATATTGCATTAGGGACGAGAATAACTTTATGCTTTTTGAAATAACAATCGCTATAGTAACGGAAACACTTGTTCATTACCGACTCCGAAATTAATACTTATAATAAAATTGTTGAGGCGTGAAATGGTATGTACGCATGTATTAACCGGTTAATTCGTTTTCTAAAATTATAAGCAATTGTGAGAGCCTCCAGTTACTGGAAAAATTTGCATTTTTATTTGTTTCCACCCTCTAAAAGCTTAGTTATAATTTGATTTATTAAATTACAATTTCTTCAATAATTTACCAATTAAATTTGAAAGGAATGCCATATTTGATGCTTCATTTTCTAATCGAGTAGTTTTCCTGAAAGGAGTTATCTAGAACATATTTATTTATTTCTAAGTGTCTTATTTATAATATAAATGTAAATCGTGATTCGATTGATTTCAGCGAAAGAGCAGATAAAAAAACGGATTTGCTTTTTTGACTATTTTGCCATCAGCAGAACTGAATCCAGTTCATTCATACGGGCTTCAAATCACATCTTATACCAGCTAACGGTTCAACCATCCAACCATTCATACAAAGTCGTATATGATTTCGTTTTCTATTTAACTGAGTGTAACTGGTCGGGGAATGGAAGATCATAACAATTCCAGTCACCATCGCTTCTGAAAATTGAAAATTTGGGCAATCGTCACCATATTACCTTTAAAGGCAAGCACTAGCGGAAATTAACAGCATCGTGGAAATCTTTAAAACAAAGATACATGAAGGTCACTCAGCGATCGTCAAGTTTTACTTCCCCATCATAGATGTTACATTGAAATCTGAGCATCCATCTGCCCACGATGAATCTTTGATACGACCTCTGTTTTTAATGGACTAAACGATAAAGAAGAGACGGGAAAAGATCCCTCAAAATATGAATATGTGTTATGAAATTAGTGCACTGCAGTTGTACCTAAATTGAATTAGCATAACTTGGATGTAACATGAATCATTTTTTTATTAATTTTCATGGGTATTCTTCAAAAGAGGATCCAATGCGTATGACACAAGTGATGGTCGGAACAACAAGTGAAGTTCCTCTTCGAATCTCCGAGGCCGATATCTATAACCTCACTGCAACTGTCACAAGTCCCTCTGGAATCGAACAGCCCTCGATGATCAAACGCATGCCCAATGGACATTTAGGTAGGTCCTGAGCAATTTCGCAATAGACCCAAATGTTTCTCAGACAAAGATGGCAATCAGGGCGCTAATGACTCTTATTTTATTTGATTAGGAACTTAATAGGCAGGAGAGAAAACCTAATTACTCTTCTGGAGATTTTTTGCCCACAAATGCAGGAAGGAGGAAAACTGACTTTTGGGAGAATATCGAGCATAGAGTCGTGTCTTTTTGTGCTGCTGTTAAGTAGCAATAAGTCGTGAATGGGAAAATTCGGAGAAGAGCCAGATAGGAAGAAGGAGATTAAATTAAAGGGTTTACTTGATAGAAGTCCCTTGGTGGAGAGCAGTTGGTCTACCTCAGTGTAATGTAACGTTTTTAGAGACTACTGCAAAAAAGAGGGCTTTGGATAGTTTTCTCTATGGGGTTTTAATTTTCCGCTGAAGTCGGAGAAAAGTTGGGTTGGTAAAAATGGGAATACTTACTCTTGAGAAAATTTGCTTCAAGCTACCAGTCCCGGTTACTTGAGTAGTCAAGGTAGTGTGAGTAGAAAAGAGTTGCTTTTTACCACCATAGGATAACTCGCTGGTAATTCCTAGAAAAAAACCTCTGGGGGTTTCGAGAAGTTTGATTTCCAGTGGTACTTAAGTTCCTCTTTCCTGATGAAGCGAGGAATACGCGGTTTTGTTATTTTACTTCCCTATTGTCTAATGGGTGAACATTAATGGTTAATGGGCTCGCCTGCAAAACCGGAGGTCACATTTTCGATGACTGTTTGGTGCACATCCAGTGAGCGAAATAACCGACCTCACTGATCAAATCTGGCGAAATTCAAGTTCCTCAAGAGGAAAGCTCTAAGAGGCTACCCATCTATCGAAGTTTAATATTGGACAAAGTCTCTCCAAAAAGGCTTGATAGTTAAAAAGTAATTCATATCTCTAAATGCAATATTCTAGAATTAATTCTAAATTTGTCTTCTCGATATAATCGGAAACAAATTGTAGGACAGTATATTCTTTGAATAGTGGACAGAATTGTCAGAAAAGGAAAAGATTGCCATGGTAGCTTCTATCAAACCGAGATAACATCACAATTGCTGGGTTGGCAGAAGGTCAACTGACATGCAGTCAGTCATTTCTGAATATCAATTCTCCCTTTTTTCTTTTCTCCCTTTGACAGCGCGAATTTTGATGCAACAATAAGGAGGAAAAATTGCTTCTGTTTTCTCAAGTTAGGTTCCAATAATCAGAGGTTTAGAATATTCTGGATGACTGAGAAGTAACTTCTCGTATTTCCAAGGAAATTTAGAGTATAATTACGCATACGCCTGTAGTTTCTTAGAGCTCAAAGAGAGGATCTGCGTCTTGAAGTCTGCAAGGTAGTTCTTTGAGGATTTTGGATAAGTTTGCAATCGATTCCTGAATATCTGTACGAATGAAATTGGTCAATGTTGATTTCTTTACGGTTTTTAAACAGGTTAATAAAATCTCCGTTAAGTCATGGAATTTAAAGGATTAAATAGACCACTCTATAGGTACACATTTGTTATCTATCCCACAGTCTTCATTCTTTCCTCCTCCTTCTTTTCCCTCGTTTAATTATCAAATGGAAATTTTTTGACTGGCAATAAATTTTGTAATAGTAGGCGAAAGTTTAAAGAACTGATCATTCAGTTTGAGAGAATTGAAAGGGATATAGTCCGATTTCGTTTACTTGTCATTGAATCTTCTAGGATTTCACTTACTCTGTTATATAAGTCTATTTGAACAGATACGATTTCAATATACCTCTTATTGAGGAAAGGAGAGAAGTAAATTTGGGGATTTTAGTCCCGAAAACAAGCTTTTGATTATAGTTGGGATCTCTTTTTCTTTAAAAAACGTCATTCTTTGATGGCTATAGGCCGGATCTGGCTTCGATTTCATATGGCTGAAAGTTGAAATACCTAATGACCGAGATTGTGGAAAGATGCTAGCTTGGATGATATTATCTAAGCTCACTAGAAGGCTCTGTCAAATGGTTATTTTTACCATATTTGCAGGAATCTCATTCACTCCTCGTGAAATTGGTGATCACTTGGTGAATGTCTACCGAAATGGTCGCCCAATTCCAAATAGTCCATTCAAGATCTACGTTGGCGAATCTGAACTCGGAAACGCCGGACGTGTTCGCGTCTACGGACGTGGTCTTCGTGAGGGTCTGGCAAATCAAAATTGCCAATTTACTGTCGATACACGCGACGCTGGTAAGCTCTCCTTTCATTGACTAATTGATTATCTATTAATCCGTCCACCGGGTCATATTTCGTTTCCGATTTCCTCAGGAATTTGACGGAGTAGAATGTTAACAGATCCCTTTCTTTTTCTTTGCTTAATAAAAGAAAACATTTATAATGTATGATGCTCTTTGTCAAAAAGTAATATTTTCACCTGTCCCGGTTTTCGAGCAGAAATTGTTACTAAGGCATCTCATCTCTCTCCGTGATTGATACATCACAAGTCGTTTTTTTGACTGCCACATTTGATTGCAAAATTATTTTAAAAAGAAAATTCAATTTTTTGTTCATTTTGAAAAACTACACTCCTCTAACCTTGAAATAGTAATAAAAATGGGTAAGTCCCTTTACCTCCTTTGAGTTTGTGAGTTTTCGGCCGCTTTTTCTGTATAATCATAAAATTATTTTGCAGTATAATTGAGGAAAATATTAAATGCGGAATCAAAATATTGACTATGAGAACAGTTTGAAGAATCCACTGAAATGTTATGTGCATACGGCAATAGTGTAATAAGTACAGTTATTGTTTGAAATACCGCTGTGAATTAGTGAAAAATGGATAAGATAGTCATCTTTCCATCTTTACGAACTCCAATATTACAAGATAGGAAGAAGACAAAGATCATGGCAGAATTTTGCATCAGATGAGAAAAGAGGACATTGATTAAGCTGTCGGAAGTTGAGTCATACCTAGGGCGAAATGACGGGATGGATAACCAGACTAAATCAATAAGCACAAAAATCAATAAGTTGAATCAGCAAATCAGCGCTGATTGGGAAAATAGGTATTGAGTGAATGAACTGTATAAGTGGCAGGTAATTTGATATTCCAAACGTATGAGATGAAATACCGACGAACACGATCAAAGAATGGCACTCCTCACCACGTTCATTCACTCTGTCATCCCTTCCCTATGGTTCAATATTCGCTAGCTTCTAACCAATGCTAATTCTACGTATATCTTGCATTATTACTAATAACCCACAGTCAGAGGAAATATTTATTTAATAGTAAGTTTCTTAAATGATATTGGGGAGAGAATCGGAAAGATGTTGAGGGTGCAACCAAGGTATCAAAGAATCTTACTTCAGTTGATCTTTGGATTTAAGTTCCACAATATTCACTCAGTGAGTAGTTCAAAATACAGATTTCATTATTCGTCGTCTTAGTTACTGAGCTCATTCTTGTCCACGATACCTAATACTCACTGTCCAATTGTTTAGTTGTGATGGCCGATCTTCCCACTTAAATTCACTTTTTTCCTTCAAAAGTTGGGAAAGCAGAGCGATCTTACATAACCTTAGCAGAACAGAACAAAATTTTAACCTCATCGGAGCTTAATGGACTCTCTTACCTGCCAGATTTCTAAAATCGGTTAAAATTAATATTTGTTTTTCCCTTGACAGGATTTGGAGGCCTTAGCCTCTCAGTTGAGGGTCCAAGCAAAGCTGACATTGAATGTCATGACAACCAAGATGGTACATGCTTGGTCACCTACCGCCCCACGGAACCGGGTACATATATAATTAATATCAAGTACGCAGATGAACCAGTTCCTGGCAGTCCATTTGCTGTCAACATCGGTGGACACCCCTCATCTGCTCGGGTCATGGAACGTATCACACGTCAAAGGGAGGTCGCCGAGGCCACTCATATCGGTAGCCAATGCGAGCTCAATCTCAAAATTCCAGGTATGCCATTAGTTACTCGATTGCATCTAAACGAACGAAGAGAAAAATGCCAAAAATGTAACAAAATGGGTAATGATTGATCTGTAAAAGTTAGACATTACTGCACCGTGTATCGGAGATGTGTGTATGCTAATTAAGTTCATGGTTGATTATGCTACTTATAGCTTATGAGCGTATGATTTTGAATCTTATTGATTGGCGCATTTTGCAGG
This sequence comes from Hymenolepis diminuta, assembly GCA_900708905.1. Taxonomy (NCBI): domain Eukaryota; kingdom Metazoa; phylum Platyhelminthes; class Cestoda; order Cyclophyllidea; family Hymenolepididae; genus Hymenolepis; species Hymenolepis diminuta. Next base: position 325,676 of record CAADRB010000013.1, read on the forward strand.
AGTAAACGTGTTAGAGCTGACGGCAGTAGTGACAAGTCCTTCAGGTCGGACTGAACGCTGCATGATTACGGAAGTTGATCCAACTAATTACTGCATTCGATTCGTGCCTCAAGAGATGGGTGTCCACACGGTGTCTGTACGTCACCGCAATCTCCATATACCCGGTAAGGTCATGTTCTTCTCGCATGTCCCCCCGTGCTATCTCGCTCGCTAGGCCCCTATTGGCTTATCGTATATGATCCGCTAACCAATGAAATCACTTGACGCTTCTAACTGATTCATATGGGTCTATAATTTTTGCAGATTTTATCCAAAATATCCGTATGGCCATCTAAACGTGTCTGCATGTTCTGTTGTGCCACCTCTGATGAAATTATTTTCCTAAGGAATAACCAATTTTTCGTATTTGTGAACCAACAGGAAGTCCCTTCCAATTTACGGTCGGACCAATCACAGATGGAGGAGCGAATAAAGTCCGAGTCCTCGGACAGGGAATCCAACGTGGATACATCAATAGCAATAATGAATTCAACATCTACACGCGTGAAGCTGGTGCTGGCAACCTGTCCATTGCCATAGAAGGACCTAGCAAGGCAGAAATTGACTTTGAGGTACACACTTAAAACGAATGCAGTGGTCCAAATCCCAAAATATCTACACAGCCATATTTTAATTGCTGTTCTGAGTTTGCAAATGAGTGCCATAAATTTTAGTATGCAGTTAATTTAAGTACTACTATTGTCATAAATCAGTAGAAAGAAACACACCTTCGGTTTTCAAGAAATGATTAAATTCAATTTAAGGAAAGCCTTTAAATAAACGTTCCTTAATGCTGAATCTCCAAGGAAATAAGACGAAGAAGAATTGTGCAAAATATAATCATTCCATTGTTCAATTTTCCATTACGTGAGGACTTCAACTTCACTTTTCATTCAAACAAATTCATACAAAAATGCGATTTCATCATACTCTGAAAATCATAAAATGAAACTAGCGAGGCAAATAAATAACCAATTCAATTATTAAAAGCCCATTTAAATATCCACAAGGTTCCCTAACTAACGCATCAAAATCTCTTTCCACTGTTCAATATTCGAATTTTACTCTCAAAATTGTCATTAAGATAAATTTAAACAAGTGGCAAATATTGCGGTTAGTTAAAACAATTCGAGTGTTATTGATTAGTTACATAACGTGATTGAATAGAATCAAGCAATTAACTTGTTCATTTTTGCAAGGCCGTGGGTGATCAGGCAAATTTGTTTTCCCATAAATAAGAAATGATAACTGCAAATTGGAGCACATTTTGAAATATATTCAGTTGCCGTGATGGGCAGAAATGCGGGTTAAATTCCATTCATTTTTGAAATTTAACTTTAGGCTCCAGAAAGCCTCGAAAGGAAATTAAATACCATTAATATTTGATACACAAATATGACTTTTCGTGATAGAATTTCCATGAAGTTTCAATGTACTTATTGTGAAATAAATATGATGGTTGCTTTTATCGATTTTCTGATTTGATTTTTTTTGACAGGATCGAAAAGACGGCTCATGTCTGGTCTCCTTCCGTGTCTCTGAACCGGGTGAATACATGTGCTCTATTCGATTCAATGATGAACATGTTCCTGGATCACCCTTCCGTTTGGATGTTGAAGATCCAAGCGGATATTACGCCACAGAAACTCGTCAACTCAGTGTTGCTGCCGTTCAAGATAGAGGACTTCAGGTAAAATACACGGATTTCCAGAATTTGTGGAAAGTATTCCACATGTCTAGTCCAGATCTATTGAGGTAAATAACTATCAAACTCATTCGACTTCGCAGACGAGCATCTCAACCGCTGCGCCACTAACATACGTAATAAGTTAGATACATATATATGTTTGCATTTATATTTGGTAGACAAAGGAGACAATTTCGACGATATTGGAAGTTCAACCATACTTAGATCACAACGTCTCAAAGGGAAACTTTCAAGCGAACAGAGTTGTATAACCACTTAAATAGTGCCTAAACCTTCTATTGAAATGAAGACAAAAGTGGTGCAATCACCCATTTTCTTGGAACTCTCGCAAAGTCAGACGTTAGCTTCTTCTGACATCAGACAATCCAGAGCTATACCAAGAAATATTTGTTCTTCAATACAAATATTTGTTAATGAGAATCATCTTAACTGTCGCCAATTGTCTTGAAAACTAATCTCCGATTGAAATGAAATTTTCACGTCTCCTGAAGATGTTAAATACGAAGAGACACAAATTGCAGTGGAAGCTCCATAGAAACCGTTACTATTCAAGAATGATAAAATCATATTTTACCTTCTCTCCTTCAAATTTGAATAAAACGCTTTAGTTGATACGCTGTAGCATCCTAATTAAAATTTGCATTTTCCATGTTTTGACTACTGTTCCTTGCTATGTTCTTGATATTGTCTCTGACCTAAGCTGGATTTCAATAACTGGAGACATTTCATTGGAGACCTATGGGCCATAGAAATCGCGAGACCTTTGGTTACAAGTTTTGGTTGCAGAACTCAATGAATCATTTGGAAATGCTTGTTAATGAACTTTAAAGCGATTCAATAAGGTAATGGGTAAGGTCTTCAAAATCTAATCGGAGTAGTCGAATTAAAGATGAAAGTTTTTTCCAGAAATTTGCCGACATTTTAATTTGAATTAAATTTAGTTTTTTGTTAATGGAAGAGTGATCTCTTCAACCGCTCTTTCACGAATCCCCACTGCAATGGAATTTCGTTGTTCGAGTAATGGAGAAAACTGTATTGAGCATTTCAATTATAACAGACTGGAAACTAAAAAATTTCTTGATGTCTTCAGTGATTCCCTTCATGCGTTTTGCGTGTGTGTGTGTGTATGCATTCCTTCTAGATGTGATGAGCGCCGACGGTTCGAAAGAAGTTTTATTGTAGGAGAACTGGAGATAGCTTTCATAGCCTTTCGGTACTTTCGTCTGTTTATTCCTGTTACCTCAGAAGTTAGAATTGCCAGAATGTGGTACCTAATCTGCGAATAGGTGCAAATAAATTGGCTTTATTGTATGCAGCCACCTCCTGACCGCGAATTCTCTTTGCCCACTTGATTAATTTTTTTCTGAAAGGTTTACACTTTTCACCAACCACAAAGTTTATACTTCTCTCTCTCTTTATAACTAAAAGTGCTTCTCACTTTTCTCAATGTTGGTAATTTTGGGGAGAAAATTGTTGTGTATGGATCTGACTGTGGTAATTTAAGTAGTTTTAAACTTAAATGATGAAGCGGGACTACTGCTGCCTTATCTTTGAATCAGTGATTTGGGCAAACGACTTAAAAGCTTTGGCAGAGAGAGAGAGAGAGAGAGAGTGAGAGAGAGAGAGCGAAAGCGACTAGATGCAGAAGGACACAAATCACTACTGTGTGCAATAAAGATCTTCCGATGCTGACCACGATCATAATTCTGGGAAGGGAGATTTTCCATTTCAATTAGTCACCCCCTAGAACACAAAAATCTCTGGAGAGTATTTGTCCCTATCTCGCTAATATTTGAATTGTCTGGTTCCTTTAAGATGGCGGGAATTTTCCGACTTAAGACCTTTGGGTCTCTGGATGAGTTTATGTTCGCGATACTCAGAGCGTATTGTCCAGTTGATTTTCTGATTCCTTAATTAATTAAAGGAATTAAATTCCTCTTAACTGTTATCCGTTCACTCTAGACATATTATCCTGCGATGAGAATGGCCAACCACAGTGATGAATTCTATTGCTACCTAGAACATTATATTTTGTCCCATTGAGATCAACTCTTAATTTTAGATAAAACCACGTCTTGAAGGAGGGGGGATTTTCGATTTATTTTTTTCTGTCTGATCTTAGACAAGAATCGTGATGACTTCTTTGCATCATCTGCGACCATTTTCACTCCAGTGACTCATCCTGTTTCGAGACAGTTAAATGGAATATCAGATTGCTAACGATAGTGAGCATGAGTACAAATGCATGGGCCGAACACTTGACCACTGGCCTTGAGTATTATCCGCGACTGTCATACTCTCACACACTCTGATGGGTATCTGAAGCGTTGGAAGACTGCGCTCCCGTGGTTTATGTTACGTTGAGTACAATCATATAATAATATTTAAAAAAATTAGTTTTAAATGAAAACTGAACAATACAAATCGCCTATTTTTATTTTAGCAATAGAGCACTTAATGCAGAATTTATGATACCGTATTAAAAATCATTTTCCTCTCGACCACAAATAATTGTAATGTTTTAAAACAGAATTTGGAAAAGCGAAGGAAGGGTGAATGAAGCGGGAATATGTACTCAGTGGACTTCTGTGGCTGTTTATATTGCATCCAAGTCGTAAAAGTGGAAGGAGACATAATCATAGGGAAAATTTCGCTGAGATGCAGGATGCATAGAGTGAGAGAAAGAGAGAGGCAGGGAGAGGGAACATAATTACAGACTAGCCTAACCGACTTAGGAAGCCTCCTTCTTTGGAAATAAAATGCACACTTGGAGATAAACAATTCCTTTAAAATGTAAATATCTTTGAGTAAAGATAACTTTACTGTCCGCCTTTCAGATTGGAGTACCAATGGCTTTCACGGTAAACTATACTGGTGCTCGTGGTCGATTGAGGGCCTATGTGGTGACCCCTTCGGGTCGTGAAGAACCCGCAATAGTCCATCCAGTGGATATCGATCAAAATGCCGTGAGATTCACTCCACAGGAGAATGGACCGCATCTAGTTCATGTGCTACTGGATGAACGACCTATTCCTGGAAGCCCCTTCCGGGTCATTGTTGGGCAAGATGATTTCAGCGATCCTGGTCTGGTGACTGCATCTGGAGAAGGTCTTGTACGCGGTGTTGTTGGTAAGTGCTCATGAACTTAAACACCTCATTTGTAATTTTTTTAAAATGGGATAGTTCGATCCAGATCACCTAAACAAAACTTAACCAATTCAATTCAAGTCCTTCGGATCTGGATATCTTCGATATAATGATGAAAGCTTCACTTTAAATTCTAATTTTATTAGCGCTCTGATTAGAAATTCTTTCACTTAATATTCTTCACTGATACTAATCTGCAAATGAACTCATAGAACAAGATGGCAAGTAGGATCACTTAGGAGTGAGTGCTAGAACTCCAACTAGCGACATTACGACTAAGAGACGAGGAAAGGGGGTAATTTGAATGCAACTTCACTGAGTTATCTAAACAGAGGTCCGAAAAGAAAGAGAGATTGTTTGGGGCATCTGGATTCTGATTTCTGAGAATCTGTATATGCTTGTTATGACCTTCACCAAACAACTAGATAGGGAAGAGCTATAATAAAGGCGAGGAAAGTTAATTAGAGGAACAATAATCGATGGTGAATAAATGGAAGGTAGATTATATAGTTGTGTATGGCGTTAGAAGTTCAGTTTCTCAGAGAGATTTCGGGTTGCTGTAGGATTTAAGACCGACACGGAACACTGGCCGGTTAATGTTACATTAATATTAACGAATTACTACCACTCTACTGCAACCAGAATGATGTAGTTAGAAGTACAAATTAAGTTGAAAGACATCGCCTACTTAATGAAAATTCCGGATCTCTGATATGGCAATTAAATGGAAAAGTAATTTATTGTAGCCACTCGCGAGAGGGCATTTAATGAGGGACTGAATGTTCTTTAATCTTCAGTCAGCTGACTTGAGACAGCTAAGATGAGTTTCTGTCTGCCTGTCTCAACCGCCGCGACTGTAAATCTCAGCTGTTGATATTCACCGAAAAAGCTTTGTCATACTGATTATTATATTGTTATTGAGTGACCTCAGCAATAAATTAAAACAAATATTGCCCATTTAATAAAAATAGTGTGCGTGAAATTCGACTTGAACATGGGATACATGGAAATATAGCATTTACCGGCAGTAGTTAGACGATAAACAGGATAAAACAGCCTTGGAACCGAGATTTTTACATAGCTCCAGTTGCCGTTAGGGCCCCTCTTCCTTTGGGCTTTTGGAAAGTATTCGCTTGGAGCTCAGCTTTAGAGGCACGTTGGAGAAAATTGAAGTAGATGCTGGCTTTCTGGGGCGAAGGTTTTCAATTTTTTACACTTTCTTGCTCACAATTAATTCACCGAATTTTTTAATGACTGGATGGTGGTGCCAAGCCCATCTTTAAGGTTACAAAACCAGTTGTTATCACAAGCTAGTAGGCCGATATTATCAGCAAGCAACTAGCTTACACAAATTTAGCATGGCAAACCTCATTAGAATTCACTCAGCGGGAATTCTAGTTAGTCAGATTAATTCTTCCAGTTTCTTACGTCAGTGTCTACATTTCGCAGGTCAGTGACTTCAGTGTGAGAATTTTATGCCCAGTTTTTAATTCAACTTATCGACTTTTCTGCTCCTGTGTCACTTTCTTGTGACCCTGAGCTTTTGAAGTCATAAATTAATCTGATTCACTCTAGTTTAAAATTGTCCACACTAATTGGTCAAGAGGATATACAGATTGACAGAACAGAGGTCTATTGGTGAACAAACAGCTCAAATCAGTAAGCATGGAATTTTTAAAATTCGTCAAAATTAAGGGAATTTTTTTCTAATCCAAAGTTTGTTTATTGGTAGAGCATTCAAGTATTCAAGAAAACATTCCAATAAGGGGCATTTTTATGCCTCGGAATAGGATTAGCATTTCCAACCACAAATCATGCTGATAGTTAAAAAACCTGGGATAACTAAATCTCCATTCCAGGATTGCTATATTCCTAGACCTAGTGCATCCAGAGATGTGCCTCTCCGATTCACCCCAGATCTCTAATCTCACTGACTTTCGATATTCGTTTTTAAGGCGATCGCAGTCGTTTCTTCGTGAACACAACTAACGCGGGCAGTGGAGCTCTATCAGTTACCGTGGATGGACCAAGCAAAGTTCAGTTAAATTGCGCCGAACGAATGGATGGTTATGAATTCAGCTACACGCCTTATGCTCCTGGCAATTACAATATCAGCATCACATACGACGGCCAACCAATCACTCATTCGCCCTTCAGGGTTCGTGTTATCAAATCTCCTTTCCATTTTCCTTTCATATTTTCACTCTTTTCCATGATATTTGCCAAAAGTATTTGTACTTTTTTATTTATTAACGAATAAGTACTGAGACCAAATTGAATTACCAAATGCACTATTAGGGAATAGGTACTCGACAGAGGGTTAATGAAGTGTTTTAATTCGTAGCGCCTTATCAACCACCACTGCTATCGGCAATAATAGAATTTATTCGAAAATTTTAGTCAAGTTCTGTAATGAAACCATACTTGAGGAATTTGAAGGTTTGAAATTTCTAAGGATTGTCATTTTTACAGTTGAATGATCTTACCTTTAACGCGTTCTATTGCCCCTTCCTAGAACGACATTAACTACACACTGTTGGTTATGCCATCTGAATTACTGGATTCACTCTGATGCGTATCATATCTGTGACAACTGACGTAGCAGATGTAAGATTTGAACACTACGCCACCGTTGAATAAGAAGCGCCATTTATTACTACCTCGTTAGCCATCTTATTGATAACTATTAACCAAGCAAGATTAGCAGTCAGACTTCTGCCCGTAGCTATTCCACACTACAGCAGCAGGATAGAGAGACAGGAAACTAAGAGAAACGGATTCACTGGCAAATCATTAAAGAAAGAAAAGAGAAGACCATGAGGAATGAAGTTATTTCTGGGTGCTATTCACTGTGGTTAGGTGGGGATAACAGAAGTTGTGTGCAGGTTTACTGAAAATGTATATATAATTCAAAGGATTGCATCAAAGGGTAGAATGACCTCTGGCAGAGATAAACAACCTGTCAGATTTGAGGAAACAGTCGAAATAGTGAACTGGTTAGACGCTAAAACTATGGTTTCACAACAAGATATGATTATGTTCCTTTTTCGTTTGATAATGATAGGCAAATATCTCAGTAGTTTACTCTGATTAAACTTTACAGGCCTATGTTACCGGAGACGCAGTCTTTGGCTACACGGAGGACACTGCTCAATTGATTGTCAACACCAACGGTCGCATGGTCACGGGACCTCAAAGGTCAATGGGTTACTCACGAGCTGATGCCGTGACCTGTTCTGGATCTGGTCTAACTCAAGCCTACATCGGTGCTACCAACACCTTTACTGTCAATGCTCAAAATGCTGGTAAGTGATTTCACAAATTCGAACACTAAAATACGATTTAATTGATGGAAGGGTGAAATTCCCAAATCACTTTGTGCAAAAAAATTCATCGAGAAGTAATTTAATATTTACAAGCAGAAGGAAAGGAGTAAAATCTTCCTCATACGAGTCAGAGCAGTTAAATTTTAGGTTGAAATGACAAGTGACAAGAAACTTTTCTCGAAAAAAGAGGTAATCTTTGATCACTACCTGTTTGACAACTTTGATGAACCTAAGGATAATTCCGTTTTTAGAAAATCTTTTAGTAAGGAGAAAAAATTCATCCACAATGTTGTGATCAATTAGGATCAGTTTAATATCTCTTCGCAGATTTTCCTTGATAAATAAATGAAAATTTATTTATTGTATAAATATAGCTTGCCCTAAATGAATCTGAAGTGTGATTTGAAAAAGAGAAATTTGTTTTATAAAACGAGTACGTACAATCTTTCTCCTTTCGCTTTTCTTCATTCCAGGCGGCTATTTGGGTAAACTACAATAAAGATAAGCATAATTAATGTTGAAAGCATCCACAATATTCATTATTATCACTACATCTTGTCCTTGAAGATGACATATCCTATATCCTCATTGTTATCCCAGTTATCATTAGCAAACAGTATTGGCTAGTTATTCTTAGGGGCGGTAGATACCTCCCTCACCTCATTCTCTTAATACCCCTCTTATCATATGTGCGCATCATCTTATCGTCTGCAATAATGAGCATAACCAGAGCATGCTAAATTGGCCCAGTGTTGCATTAGCTGTTCAGCATGCTCTTTAGCGACCTTGAATCCCCCCTTAATAAAACAAAATCTTCTCATTTTAACTATGCCGAAATTAAAGAGTTAAAGTTCAAATGAATAAGGTTAAGCATACCTAATCACTCCAATAAAATTCTGGTTAGAAGATAAACATGAAATATAAAGTTTCCGGCATTTTGTTTAAATGCATTGCCAAATGCCGAAACTACTTTACACTTTACGACTAGTTAATAGCACGTTTTGAAATTTACGGACTTGGGCGTCTCTAAAGTTCCGTTCTCCCTATCTCTTTTTCAGGAAACGATGTTCTATATGTTGGAGTATCTGGTCCAATAGTTCCTTGTGAGGAGGTGAATATCAAACACCTTGGCGACAATCTCTTTGGAGTCCAGTATTCAGTTCGCGATCGCGGACGCCATTACATCATGGTGAAGTGGGGTGAAACTCATATTCCTGGAAGTCCCTTCATCGTCGACGTAATATAAGTCCAACCAAACTTTCGTCAGATTATCTACTGCAACCTCTCGTTCGTTATCAATGCGTGGATCTAAAGAAGAATCCATTTTTTGAATGAAGCGTGAATATCCCCTTTTTCTTCTCTTTAAAGACAATCAATAAATCAATTGCATGTGCTTTCAGAGTAGTTTATTCGTGCAAAAAATTACTATTTCACGTTTGTGCCTTGATCGAATTTTCGCCTGTAATACCCACCCCAACCCCTCCCATCTTTTCGCTGATTTAAACAGTCTTCTTTTTTGGGTTGATTTAGTTGACTTCGTAATCTCTGCTCTATTCCTCTCCTCTTTATTCTCAAGAAAGCCAGCTTCGCTTTGAGGTTGAAAATACAGTGTGAGAAATATAATTATACTATTGTTAAAGATGTGTTTACTCTCTCTTTTTGAATACAGAGTCTGGGCGGATGGAAGATGATGGTGGGAGTATATATTGATGATATCTGTTTTGTGGAAGGGGAGAGGAAGTGCAAAATCTGTCCCTTCGCCCCCTCTCTGGTTGCATGATCGACTCTGATCGCCTCCTGATAGATTGGGGAATTTTTTGCTGGCTAATATTAATTGACACTAATTATTTGGGGCATATAATGGGAAAGTGGGGAAAATTTATTCCCCTTTGGTGTAGTAGCGTGTTGGTAATAAAAACAAGGCAGATTTTCTAAAGTAAAATCCGCTACCGCACATATCATGATTTAAACGAAAATGTGCCTTTGTTCAGAAAATTTTTATCTACCAACGATACTGGAAAAGCGCTAATGAGAAATTATGTTGAAAATATCGGTGTGATGGAATAAGAAAATATGGAATGCTCATAAACCTTTCAAATCAGCCCCGGTCACCAACGTACTTAAACCATTTTTCTGCCTCCTTCACTCTGCTCTGTGAATGACCTGTAGAGGTTGGGATCAACAGATTTTTGGAAACTTGACTCCATTAGAAGACGATATTCCTTATGACCAAAGCGCTTCACAATAGCCATCAGTAGGCAACCGCCTTTCCGAAACCAGAAGGCCATGAGTTAGGAGTGGACCGACGGAGCTGCGAGTGGAAGAAAAGTGAAATTTGAGACATAGAGAAAGAAGTAAAAGAGAGTGAGAGAACAAAGCATCTAAATTGCAGATGTGAAAGTACGGGTTAGTTGAGTCACTAAAAGGCTGAGGAGAATGAAAATTGAAATCGACATGAAGCAGGTACGATTTGGACACAAGGGGGGAGAAATGCACTGAATACTCTTGGTATACGCAAACATTCAAACTTAATAATAGATTCACATTTAATTAAAAAAATTATATATAAATTAATCTTTTAACATACAGATTTTCCCCGATTTTTAAATCCTGTACGACTACTTAAATTAAACGGACAACATTTCAGTATACTTTTTACAAGAATACTTTCCCCTGCCTGCTTTCTATCTCAGGCAGGGCATTCCTTCTGAATTGCATGAATGACCCCCAAGTTGGAGTCTCTCCTACAATAAATGGATTACCTGAATATTGGGGATTTTATATAATATCAACCCTCATGTGTTTATAATTTAGTTATTCCCAAATTAGTAATTTCAAATAGCATGGAGACATCAAGAATTGAAATAGCTACAAAGAACTAAGAAAACTTTGTTAAAACTCAAGTTGATTAACAGGTCATTGAGCACTGAACATCGTGGACTAAAGTTTGCTCAGTACTCCAGGAGACGACCCACAAAGTTAGAACTTTGGAATGAAATGAAGTGAGACACGTTTAATACTTCGACTTTATTCTTAAAATCTTTCCCATTTCCTTGCTGGAATTAATTGATACTACATTTCAGTTGCTTTTCCACGAAGGTAAATCGATTTTTTGGTCGACATCTAAATTTCAAGAAACTGAGCCCTCTGAGATGATGAATTGTGATGTCCGCGGGTATAACTTTAAAATAGTCAATCAGTGAATTTAATGGTGACCGAGGGCACTATCCGAAAGGCTTTTTTATTTAGGGGGCCATGAGAGTTTAAATTTCCATATTTAAATGTTTTCAAGCTCATTTTGAGTAGATATCTTGGATCACGGAGAAACTGGCATTCTGACGGCTCTCCTCACTGCTCAGACTTAACCAGTGCAGTTGCAATTCAATTCACCCTGTGTACACCGATAGGCACTTTTAACTGTGGACAGAAACCCTCAATTTTGTCTCCTCTCTCCTCAATGCGTGGAAATCTGCATCAAGATCGCGATTTTGATATGAACCTTTGTTCAGTAGACTTAATAAATTGCAAACGATAACGATGGGAAAATTTGTAACTAAATAAAACCAAACAAAAAAGTCAGTTATTGTTTAGTAATTTTTTATTATTTATTTTTATTTAATTTTCATAAACTTATGGCCGTTAAAATGACAACAAATGATAATTAGAATGCAGCAAATTAAAAGTAAATGAATTCGACGTTTCCATCGGTTGTGCAACTTCCGATTAAATCTCGAAACTTGAAATTAAATTTCCAATATTAATTAAAGTTGACAATTTCTAACTTTTTAATCATCCATTAAATAAATGAAATTAAATTAAAAAAGTAATTGAAATTATTTTTATAATAGTTAGTTTAATTACAATTAAGAACTTTATAAATAAATAGCAATAATTTATTTCTCTTTTTTTCGTTCGGACAAATTTATGATTTAGTTCAAAGTTAAATTATTAGATATTAATTAAATTATTATTACTGGTCTTAGTAATTTTACGAAGTATTAAATAATTTAATTTATTTATTGTGAGTGGAAATATTTAAAGGATCTGTCAGAATAAAGATGCCTTTATTGTGATTCAGTGCTCGGACTATTCCTCGCAATATCGAATTATTCTTTTACTTCAATGAAAATTAACCCTTCATTGTGCAATGTCGGCATCTAGTTGCCTCGGTTATCATTTTGACAGTAAATAATCTCGTCAGATCTTCGAATAATTGTCCAAACGAAGTTTCTCCCATCATCTATTCATGGACGGAGTCTTTGCGGAATAGTGTTTTAAAAATGACATTGGATGGAAGGCTGGAATAACTGGGTCCTTCATTTTGAACTTTAGGCGTTTTTTGTTAGAATATAATTAATAACCACTCGTGGTTTTGCGAATTCGGTTAGAATTATCCAGTGCGAGGTTAAAAAGTAACTCCCCATAACATTTTCCTGGCGTTTTGGTGTTTGAGAACATATTTAGTTATTAGAATTAGTACTTTGAGTGCAAAGGTGTTTAAATCTTTTCCAACCAATGTCAACAGTTTCGAATCAGCAGAAAATTGGTGAAAGGATCTTATGATACGTAGATCGCCCTCCCCCCCTTCATTGAAACGGATGAAGTCAGATTTTCACCCACTAAGATCTCGGAGTGGCACAAAATTGCTTCTAACAGAAGTCGTGGCTTTGTTAATAGGAACAGGCAGCCACTAAAATGGGACAACAAAATGGCATTCCCTTTTTCCACTACACAGACATTACGATACAGAAAAAAGTGGCTTGCAGACAGTTTACGACATAGATATATCGGTCTAAATCACCCTATCAGTCTTTATCACTTTTTGATGAAGTCTACTCAATTCGGAGGAAACTCACATTGAGACATGACCACTTCAGCACAATTGGCTTTCAACTACCGCCTTCGCATTTATCAATGAGACGCCAAGATACTAAAGTTAGTTGGTTTGCTTTCTTCCCAAATTACGCACTTGGAAGGGTTTAGTTACTATCATTTCATCAATTAATTGTATCAAATTTTTAATTTTTCAGTAATATAACGTTTGCAAAGTGGATGCAGAGAGAAGTAGGGGGATTTTAGTCTTGAAACCAGACCTAAGTTGCTATCGCTGCCTCTTTGCTTAAAAGACCATCAAAGTTTTAGAAACCTGAGTGAGTTTTATTTCGTGAAGCATATCTACGAGGGCGATTGGTTGAAAATTGCATTTGACGTAGAGTTTCGGCGTAACGTCAGTTCAACTTCGTCTAATAGTTGAAGTTTAAAAGGTTGAGTGGGGTCACCATCCCTAGAACTCTTAGTTGGTATGAGATTTTCACTTAAAGTACACTTATATTAGTCCTACTCAGTTTTTCTGTTGGATGAAAATAATTAATTACTCTTACTTCTGACCTAAAAATATTCAAATGACCTTGGAATGGAGATTTCATCTGCCAGGAACCGGATTGATCCTTTAAGTGACTGAAGTAAGGGATACGAAGCACACCAAGCTTATCGGCAGAAATTTTCATCAAACTTCAGAACAGAAATATATCCCGAAGTTGTTCTCAGGCGAAATTCACGTTTTGCCGTCTATTGGGCATGCGCTGACAAATATTCTTCCCGTAGGTTTCATAATTTTCTATGGATTAGGAAAATCTGTTTGCAAATTTTATGATTCCTCAATTCAATATTTCTGGCCCACTGGAAAGGTCACTGTTGATTGTTGAGCGACATCACCAATAAGCGTCAGGGAAGTTTATAAAAATATGACCAATTTTGTGACCTTTATAATTTTATTTGCGTAATTAACACTTTTTACTAGTTTTCACTGCCTGGCGGGATTGGTATTAGCAAATGGCACAGTAAATGTCTGGCAAGCCAAATGTAATAAAAAGTTGTACTTACGAATCCAACCTTATTACTCCTTCGCGTTAGATTTAAACAAAAACGAGGAGAATTTTATTCAACTGAAAAATGTGCGAAAGTGGTAAAATAGATGAGCGCCACAATTAATGTGCAGACGCTTCAACAAAAAGTGGACCTGTCGCAAGCATTTTCACTGCCTCGGTCCCTCACCAAATAAATAATGAAAAATTTATTAATTAAAGACGTCAGGAGAGTTCGAGTCCTTCAACATTCATTGGTGATGACTTTAGTTGCCATGTTCTTCGGGTGGTGGAGAGAAGATTCAATTATCCTAAATCTCATGGACCAAATCTCCCTACCCTGTTCCCAGACTATTTCCTCCCTGCAGTAGGCGTGTATCTGCTTGTCTGTATAATATATCATATGCTATATTTATTACTAATAAACGGATGTGTATATGTATATATTACTGACTTATCTCTTCCGATTAGACAAAAAGAACATAATATTCTGAAAAATGCGTCTCGATGCTAACTCCATCCGACTAATCTGCCTGAATACTCAAGTAAATAAGTTTCACTTTCCTTGATTAAGTTAACGCATGAGTAATTTTTTAGCCATCAGATTAAAGGCTTTTCTTTTGAGAGCTGAAGATGATGTTGAAAGTCAAGTCGAGGTATCAACGTGTCCTACTTATATCTCGGATTCGGATTTTCCAATGTTTGATTAATGAGTTATTCACTCTCATTACCTGGATTACTGGAGAAAATATTATCCGCCAAGTCCAGTGCTCATTGAATGGTTGTTTGGTTGTGGTGGTCGGTTCAGAGATTAAGACGGTGGAGTGATTCTACATGATATTAAGTAGCAGAGATAAATTAGCCGAAATCACTATCATTTGACAAAGTAAAATTTACTAAGAGTAGTGGGAAATGAACATGGAAGGTCGAATTTTTTGAGTCCTAGCAAATGTCTTAATGATAGAAAGTGTCATCTGAAGGATTTTTCGTGCAAAAAATAGTCAAATTTTTACGGGAAAAGAAATCAGCGCTTTCGTACTCTCGATAGAATACATGTTCCACAAACATGATCCAACCTCTGCATCCCCCATGATTAAAATGACCTGGAACTGAATATAAACTCCATTGTCGTCGGGAGGTCAAGTGCGACCATATCTCCGAGACACTTTTGTGCTGATGCATATGATAGACGGATAAACCTCCAAATGTTATAAACAAGCCAAAATGGTACATGGATAAAAATTGAAGCAATTGAAAGCTCGAACCTCGTGGATCGAACCTCCCTACTCAGTCTCCACAATTTTCGTATAAATTTCATGGCTTAAAATACTCGAAAGAATTTTTTTGGTTTATAGAGACTGGGAGACGTTTGGACTGTAAGTTGATCATCTTAAGCAAAGGTTTACCTCCGGAACACATCTTAAGGAATCAGCGGAAAGAATTTACATCTGAAAATGTTCAAAATTAGCAAATTAAATAAATTCAACTCTACTTTAACAATGTATTATTTCCATCTCTTTCTGGAGATAGTATTGAAAGCAGGATGGTCTAAATTTCCTGGAACTAAGTTACTGGGACATTTCTACAAAGGGCATAATTTCGAGACAGCTCTTATTGGATTGCTGAATTTCATTTTCTTAGCTGAAATAAAATATAACTAGAAAAGAATTTTTAGAGTGCAAATATATCATCTATCGTTTTTTAAAATTTTTTTTTTCAATTCGGAAGGAATTTGCTCTTTCAAAGTATATATAAAGCGTAAAAGGAATTTGTTTCCTGTCAGAAATATTTTAATCAATCCACTAGAATAGAAATGAAATTATGAGACCTAATTGGATGTGCTTGGAAGGTTCGAGGTGCATACTCTCTTCTGTTTTCAAATGATCACATGATGACAGAGAAGTAACTCCAAGCACGAAAATCAGTTATTTGATTACTAAGATAGTGACGGATCATTAAAGAAGCACAAGCCCAGATTGATCTCAGGACCAAAGGCCACAGAATTTAAAATGGGTTCCCGCGTAGTTTAGGGAACTGCGGACGAACGCTCATAGAAATTCGAATTTAAAATAAAACACCTTAAGAGTTCCGCTCATGTTTCATTTTTCCTAAAATGCTTATAATAGGAACTTTATAGTCTTCATGTGTTACAATTACAGTGGTTAATAACTTCTCATTTGCCTCTCGTTAAGCTACACAGTATTCAGATCTCAACAAGGGGAAGGGAGAAGACCTTTACCTCAAATAACCGCTTTTTTGTATCAAGAAAATAAGTGAGCAGATATATGATCGGGTAGGTGAAAGATGATTGGCCAAATGATAAGCCAATCATTGCAGGGATGGTCACTTCTCAAACGGTATTACATATCCAATAACCGATAATCCTGTGCACGAGTGATAAGTTTGTAATGTACTTACGCATGTATCAGAAATATTCCCAAACATGTAATCGACTATTCTACACGAATGAGGCGCAATCAAAGATGTTTCAATAATATTGGCCTCATCTTGGTTTGAAATCTTGATTGTATTACACTTAGCCCGTTTAAACAAATGTTGTATCTAGGGCGTACAGAGATTTCAATATATTGCTTTCTGAATAAAGGAGATATGTTAATTAAGGGAATCCCTCTTGAAACAACGATTTTTACAGTGTTGGAGTCACAGTTGGGACTCCTTCACCCTTATCAGCTTGTGCTTTTAATGGCTCTGACGGAATTCGGTTGAAGAGTAACTCTGAAGGCAAGCGGTAAAAAAATTGCGAAATTTTTTGTTCTCACTGAAGAAGGTTTTAAATTATTTAGTTTTTATTTTTCCATTTAGTATAAAATTTTTTGATTAGAAAAATGCTCTAGTCTTATATACTTTCATTGTTATTTCCGCAATTTAAAGGTATGAGAATAGGTGAAATAGTCTGCGTGGACACTCGGTGCCATCAACTCCTTGCAAACATGGGAAGAAACTGGTGAACAGATCATCAACAAAACGCAGACATTCCATTTATTGATAGACTTCCTCGTCCACTGGATAGCTATTTCAGAATCTGTGCGAAAAGGAGGTGGTTACAAATCATGGAAAAATATGTCACCCGAAAGTTCAGCGCAGCAATGAAAAGGGAGTGATTGAAAACATCAGAATAGAAGGTAAAATATAAATAATCTGATGATTTCAGAGTTCAGATACGACAGGACTTTGACCCTCGACTTACCTCAAAATCTCTCTGACTTTGCTTAAATCTCTTCCATAACCCCTTTTGCCTTGACGCTCTGTGGTGTTAAAACCATGATATTGATAATTCTTGTGATACTTCCATTTTCTCCACGACAGAGACTGGAAATTTCTTATCGATATTGTCTTATTGAACCAAGCAGCTGCCGTCTAGTCAGAAGTCAACGTTGCGCTAGAAGCACTTTAATAATTTATACGACTAGGAAGATTCCGTCATATTTCGTTTTTTCATTTCCCCCGAAAATTCAGACGGTATCAGACAACTTCACCATAAAATTTTGGAGAGATTATTTTAAGGGTTTCCATTAGATAGGTCCTTAATAATTGGTGTGTGGTTAAGTAATTCGTTTATTTTGAAGCAGTAGAAAGTTTTTTTTCTAATTTTAGAAGTAAAATCAGGAAATGGAAACTAAGAAGTAGTAAAGAATCTCTATTTAATTATTTTGTAGCTGCAAGATTTAAAAAACAAATATTTAGTTAATATCTTTACAGTGACACGAGGATAAAAAGATTGAGCACACAATGATATGAGAAAGAATGAGAGGGGCCAACATATACTCAAAATTGGAGTTGAGTAGGGCTGCTTTAGAACAGAATACAGTTTAGAATCCATCCATGGCAGGTTGAACCTGCCATCAAACCTTCTGTACGGTTCTGCAAGTGAAAATTTCTTTGCCTCAAAAAAATTCGATAGGAAACTTTGTGTTTTCTCCTAGACGATAAATTTGGTTAAATTGGTGTTGAACTACGCTAGCGAATTCGCCACCTGTAAGGAAGCATTTCCCAGCACTCAAACTAATATGGTAAGAAGAATAGTGACAAGTGAGAAGCTTGGACCATAGAAATGCTCATCCGGGTCCCCATGTTGCTGGAATGGGAAATGATGGTTGCTTTCTCTCCCCTTTATATCTGTTAAAGCTCTCTCTAATTGACCTGTCCACTTGATTATTGTGTATACTGCCTCGCTTATAGAAATATACAAATAAAAGTCTTTTTAATGTTTAAAGTCAGTCCTCTGAAAGATCAATAATTATTTTCGTCCAGATTGAATATCAAGCAGTTAGAAGCAACGTGTGCCACGCAAATAGTGGCAAGGAGGGTTGACGACTTAGAGACCACCGAGGGGAATTGCTCAGACTCTGGGTATTGAGTATTGCATGTTGGTGAAAAGTCAAATCTTTTCAATTTTCTGGTTAATGTATTAAAATATATTCAAGTCACTACTCGACGGTTGACGCTAGGCTGTTAGCATAGAAGATAGATGAATTGTGAAGTTTTATGTGAGATCTTGGCGCAAATGACTGAAGCACAGACTTCATTCAAATTAGAAATTACTATTACATGAGAAGAATCTAGAGCTATTTCATTGAATACTGACTTAGATGGACACAAGCTGATGACAGACAAGTTGCAGAATAAAAAGATGGTAGAAATGTATGATGAATCTCGATAACTTTTAATTATCTTGTGCCATGGAGTATTTATTCTTCTGTGCCTTTATTCAAAGCAGAATTCAGATGCTTAACATCAGTGTCATCGCTTCTCCGCTAATGACTTTTGATAAGAACACCAGTTAAATAGAAGAAATTTGTCAATTTACAGCTCCAAAGATGAATCCTAGTGATTCTCTAATTCATCACACCGAAGTTTTCTAATTTGATATCCATCAAGGACGGGACAAAAATGAATTCCTCTTCTTTTAAAAGAATTCCTAGACTTCTTCTAAATTTGAATTTTCCTCCTGTTTATTGCGCTCCATTAGAGTAAAACACTATCGGATGTCCTTGGTCTTGAAGGGGTTTAGGAAAAAGGTATTATTAATCTCAACTCGAGTTGTGTAGTATTCTTAGAAACCTCAGATTCTCAATAAATGCCGTGTTGAATTATATAAGTCCGCCTATTTAACTGGCAATTTTGCTATCTTCGTTAGAAGAGGGGATCACTAAGCAATCAGACAGCTCAGAAGCAAATTTCGAATTTGACTGATAAAAATAGTTGTGAGGTATGTATATTCAAACAAAATAGAGCGGAGACCTCAACAAAGCAAAATGTATAGCGTTCAAATTTAACGTTAGATACTGTTAAGTCGTCGATAAGCACCACAAAGGCCGATGGGTTTTAATTGATCGGTAAGCTCTCGTTTAATCCAAGCCCTTTGATCCCAGAGACCATTTTGTCCGCATACAATGATTAATTTATCAAAAAGGGCAGGTTAAATCTGTCTAACAGAATGCAATTTTCTCATCAGATAAGGTGGTTACTTTCTGCCAAGATCAGTGTTTCCTCTAAACAACCTTGGGAACCCTTTCCATTAATTCCTCAGAGTCACATTGGATCATTTCTCCTAAAACGCTCAATTTTGATATTAAATCTTGTTAGAGATCGAACTTTAAACCTCTCGATGCCGGATTTCACCATTTCCCAATCTGTCGCATAGTATTTGACGTATTCCGCCGAATTTGTCTTCACATTTTATACAAACTCTCAAATAAATATTTACAGAAAATTATTAAATCTATAGACAACAAAACTTAAATTAAAATAAGTTGCTTTTACTGGTTTGTTGTTACTGTTTTGTTAAAAGGAGAAAAATTCATTAAAATATGTGGGCGACAAAACTTCCGGTGGTAGTATTTAGCCCATTTTCCACTGATTTCACCTGGTTCAATACGATTTTTCTCCAATGAGAATCAAGTTCGTAGTTGCCAAATTAATTGATTTTCGGATCAATTGCAATTAAATAGACAAAAACATAAACTTAATCATTTAATTCAAATGAGATTGATCTTTAGAGGTAATTAAAACAACTGGACCGACATTAAGTAATGAATCGACATTTTTGCTTAGTAATTAAAAAAATTTTCATAAACTCTATTTGTTGGTTCAGAGACCACGTTTAAAGGATTTTATTTTTTTAATTACATTAAAACAAAACCTGAAGGTCATAAAATAAGTCCGAACGAAACGCCAAAACAAAGAAATGATAAAGAGATAATGGAAAAATGTGACTTAAGCAATGAATACAGCGAATGTTTTTAATATACTTCGTAAATAAATACGTAAATTAATTGTAATGAAACATTTTAACAAATAGTTAAGATAAGTGGAGAGGATGTAGCGAACCAAATTTCCGAATTACACCCAAATGCAGGAAACTAGGTGCCGTTCAACTTTTGAGTCAATGCGTCCTGACCGATCAAGCCACTGAAGCCACGAGTAACTGAAGACCACTCCGCTTCTCGAGGTCTCCTCCCCCAGCAAATATTCTGCTACTAATATAAACCTTGCTGATCGCAACTGTCTTCCTTTTTTTATTCTGTTTCTGTAGTGAAAATTGGTAGAAGATAGAAGAATAGATAAGAGCAAAAAATCTGACTTCCAGCTGCTAGCCAACATTCTAGCAGTAGAGAATAGAAATTAGGACATTAAAAGAGTTTTAATTCATTTTGTGGTTGAAATTCCTCGGTTTGTTTACTGTTAACTGAATTTATATCATCGTGGGACTTTCTGAAATCCCATCTTTTGAATCTAATCTAGAATTTGATCAAGGTTTTAGACTGCCTTCAAATACACGGTTTTGTGAGCTGATTAACGAGTGTATCAAGTTCCTTTTACCGATCGGCTTACAGATCGACCTCCACTCCCCCTGATCAAGAAAACGGTCCATCGCAGACGAGCATTTACTGCAATCCATGGCACGCAACATGATATTTGGTTTTCGGAAAGTGGACCAAAAGTTTAGCAAATATTATACACCAATTAAAAAATCAAATGAAATAAGACTTTTTGGTGCCTTGAAATTGCTCCCAGCGTCATTATGATCCTTTACTTTTTATCTCTTATTGGACTTAACGATAATCGATTTCTGTCGCTCTCCACGATTTGAATTTGTAGTAGTTTGTTCGTAGTAAAACAACAATTACTGTATAATTTGTTTTGCTAAATGGCCAATGGGCGCACTTTTTGAAACTAAGATATATAAACAACGCTAAGATCCCTGGAGTTCTCTCAATTGTAACTAAAAAATATTAGATTCATACATAAAAGGAGCCGGAACACTTCTTTAGGTTGAAAAACCCCCTCCCGTTCACTTGACCGGAGGAGAAGGTCAATAACACTCAAGTCGTTGTGTTTCAATCGGAGTTTATGCACAAAAAATCAGTCCTGTTTCACGATTTATTCTTGAGAACGAGATTTGAGTGAGGCAAATTTGCTCACTATTGCATTAAAGAATGTTCCTGGGAGATCGAAAGAGAAAAGGATGGCGTCTTGTTTCATCTCCACATTTCTTATGGAAAATAAACATTTATAATAACTGTATGATAATTGAGTATTTATTATATTTTCAGAATTCGTTGCCATACATTTCCTTTAGCAATTTCAAATCCTCTTAAGAATTACTCCTGCGGTCCGCGAATAGTACTTTCTATTGCTAAACGGGATGTCTCCATTATTTAGCCACTTACCGTAAGACTTGGATGGTTTAATATTCAACCAACTCAGACCACTAAATCGTCAGGCCAAACATACGCAAAATTAGAAGACGGGAGAGTAATTGAAAATGCCTTATTGGGCTGATAGGGAAGGGAAATATGTCTTGGAAGTTTGCTTACATCAAAGATAGCTGACTAAGATTGCAGTAAGCTAGTGAGTTCCAAATAAATGACTATAAAATGTAGAAATGGTAGGCAGTGAGGGATATTATGTGATTTAACGTCTGGTAGTTGATCAGATCACCAATTCTCTCTTTATACCTTGATAGCCGCAAGATTAATTTTGAAAGCTGTTATGACTAACGTGACTCACAAATGAAGTGAAAAGACGGTGAGTTAATGACAATGATTATTTTGAAGGTCAAGAAGTCAATATCGAGATCTAAGCAGTTGCTGAGATCGCATATATTTTCAATTGAAATTACTAGAGCGGAAACTAGTAGATGTAACGCAGTAGCACAGCTAATAAAGAAATTGAAATTTCAAAATGGAACAAACTGACCCCGCAGGCAAATACTGACCTTCAGCAAGTAACGCAGTACTTCTATAAATTTGGGTATCCAATCCAAGTACGAAATGCATCCGCTACATTTTTCAAAATTAGCTACAGTTAAAAACGGATAGAGAGAAATTGTCTTTGTGGACACACAGTGTCAATGACTCGTCATACTTTTGCATGAGTAGGTAGTTAGAAATTAACTATCACAAACCCGCAGATGCTCTGCCAACTAACTGACTCTATTGCCCCAAAATGGCCATTTTACGAGGTAATTGAACGGCGAATGATTCCAGAATCCTCAGCTCCCATTGATGAATATTTTACGTACATGGACATATAAATTCAGGGGGAAGTAGGCACTTCCGCAGTTTATAATCTCTTGAAGGCCTCTCATATGAGATTCAGTAAAAATAAGTTAATAGCACTAACCGTTATAATTCATGATGATATTTTCAATCGCAGTAAATTTCAAATATCAGAATATAATCTCTAGAATCCTGATTTAGTTGAGCGGATGGTTATTCTGTCTCAGTAAATGGACAGGAGCCTCTGAATGCTCTTAGCTGAGAGATTTTCAACAAGGCAAAATACCGAAAACTCATTTAAGAATGGCTCAGTTAATATGTATGGTTCGAGTATAATCTTATTATGATCTATCAGTAACCTAGTTCTGAAAAGTAGGACTGGACGAAAAACCCATTTCAAATGTCTTTTGTTCATTAGACAAGAGCTTCAACTTACAGACGATAAAGTTATAAAATATGACGGCGAGGAGATAACAGAAGAATTTGAGTATCTCAGAGAGCATCGGAGTTTTAATCCAATCAAAACTACAGTCATTATTAGACGTCCTTTTCATGGCTTTTCTAGCCCACGCCAGTGGAAATTTGAAGAATTTTGAAATAACACCAAGCGCTGGTTCTAGGGCCTCGATGCAGGACCCGGAAGGTATCAGAAAGATGTAGATGGATACGAGGATTAAAGCGAACGGCCGGGCGATAAGTATCACCAAAAGTAACCAAGTAAAAGAGTAAAAGAGACCTGAGTAAGGTTCTCTGTCCATTTT
The DNA here is from genome assembly GCA_900708905.1 of Hymenolepis diminuta. NCBI lineage: Eukaryota > Metazoa > Platyhelminthes > Cestoda > Cyclophyllidea > Hymenolepididae > Hymenolepis > Hymenolepis diminuta. Next base: position 349,046 of record CAADRB010000013.1, read on the forward strand.
ACCTTTAATAAAATTATTTTAAGTGATTATGCTCAAAACCTGATGACAGATGTTATATACAGTTAGGTCTTCTGTTTTAATTGGCTAACAATTGGGATGACAATGAAGATCCTTCGATTTTCCTGATAGTCGAGTGAGCTCAGTTTATTCCTTTGGAAAACCTTGTGTCCAAGTCTAATCTTTGGGTGCTATTAAAAGTCTCTCTAGTTTTCTTGAGCTAAAACTTCATTTGAACCATCTGACATCAAGAAATGCTAGAAAGAAAGCATACACAAGGACAAGGCTAAGACAAATCACTCAGGACGCTAAAGAAGTTCTCAGAGAATGTTTATGGAAAAGAAAGAATTTCTATTGCACTATTGATAGGATCAAGGTTCTTCAAGCGCAACTATCAACAACGGTTTCCATGCCCTCGTTGAGGTTAGGATAACAACAGCTGACGGAAAACAACAGTTCCAAAAAACAAAACACAAGAGTTGCGTAGGCTAACGTATATTGAATAAACCACGAGGGTAATTCGAGCAAGTAAGAGAGATGAGGGAGATAGGAGAACAGAGGGAAGCACAAGAACCGGTAACTGATAAGCGTGCATTTTTGCATGCCTGTGTGTGGACATACAAAGACGGTCAAATATTGATAGATCAAAATCCTGGGTCGAATCTCTCTGCCCTTTCCCGGTTTATTTCCACACAGCCGCAGCTGTACATCGGCTTCTCCTAATGCAATTTAATCTGCCATATAAATAAGCACACTACGTACCGGAGAATGATCACCAATCCTGGCACAAAGTGTGATGTTAGTTTATCCACGAGGAACTTTTGAAGATTGGGGACTCCAAAGTTGTGAAAAGTACCATTACATATCTTAAGTCTAAGCTGAGTAGTAAATAAGCCATAGCCCCAAATTCAACGGACTGAGTTTTCCTACTCTTTATGCAAATTTTAAAAATAACGGTATGATTATTACTAATCAATGTATTGATATTTGAATTATCTCCTTTTCAGATAAGGAGAAGTTTATACGAATTAAAAATCAACAGATTTTTATCACTTATGACTCTGTCAATTCTAATCCAAACTGGTTGAGTTCTTTCCCTCCATTTCTGAGGATTTTATTATGAACAGTGACCTAGCCGCCGATTACTGACTGCAAGGATTTCTCTAACGATGAGCTCACCTGTGGCTGCTATTGTAAGTGAAGCGCATATTTTTTGTAGGGCCTAACATGGCTAAATTGAGCTGTATCAACTAAGAGTCATTTGACCAGGAAGGCAGAATATCTCCTTTTAAAAATCAGATAATACATTAAATCTTGTTCACAGAGTGGTTAAATGGGAGGAAAGTGGGTAACCTTAAGCGCTGATTGAGTATCGTATTTGAGTATAAGCTTTTGCATGCCGCATCCATTCAATCAACGAACATTCGCATTTTAAATACTGCTTAGATAAAGATGTCCGTACTTTTAAATATCCTAGCTACCAAATGGAGAGGGAGGTAAAATACGGCGACGTCTTTCCTGAGAAGTAGAGATATCTCTAGTGCTCAGGTTATAGTTTGTGCCACTTTGCCCATAATGCCTGGGGAGTTGAGATCCCTTGTAGTATCATGCACAATTATTGCACGATCCAGCTCTAAGTTGTCTAATGCCGGAGGTAAAGCTAACACCTTAAATTGCTTGTATTTTAAGAATGGGTGACTGCATCACTCCAAACTCTACTTCTTCACGGTATTCAGCTGGAATTTATAGCCCTGAAACTAGCTTACACTTTTCACTTATAAGGGCTCATCCAGCGTTGTCTTCTTAAGGTGGCCTTTAATTTTAATGCGCTGCTTGTAGTTTCTTGAACTACTTGGAACTCCATTAGTGAGCTTTTAGGTGATAAAGTTGCATGAGAACACATTTGCTCTAGAACAATTCATTTCGAACCCTAAAGTGTGACCATATCTTGATACATTTTTGAATATTTGAAAGTCTAGAAGTCTTTACAGAGCTCTATTTTTCCATTTCCGATGCATATCTACCTGAAAATCGACATTCGGTCTAATTTCCCTCTAAGTTGCCTTCAAAATAAGCTCCAACAGAACAGAATAGTGTTAGCCGTTCCAAAGAATGATAAGTCTCTAACTGCACCTTCCAATTATAGACAGTTTCGAAAATCAGGCACTTTATTTCTCCACCCCCGAAAACGCAATAGAAACTCAGCGTCGTCTTATTCGACAGGCATTATTATTATGCGTAAAATGACGGCCTTTTTCGAAAAATTTTATATTTGAGCACAGTCAAACCGAGGGGAATTAGCAAAGTGAATACCTCAATTTTTAAGCCCACGAGATCCAGTGAGTGAAAACCAACCACTTCAAAACAGTGAAGATTTGAATAAAAAATCAGCTTGAAAATGGAAATCTATGGATTCAAAGCCAAATTTGAAAATTTCATAAATTTCCTGACATTTTTAATGTAAATTCTATACTAATTGCAGCAATAAAAATTAATTCATTTATTTTGTTGATAACAGGTAGAGACGAATGAAAACACAAAAAGTAAATGGAAATTCGTAATTAAATAAACAAATAATGTGAATATTTTTTCCAGACATTGTTGATGACGAATCTCGACCAATCAAACTCAAATAGGCCGAATCGGTCTAACGGAAATTCAAATACCTCATGGACCTAATTGGTGACCCTTCAACATAAGACTAACCAAGAATAGTCGGATGACAAAAGCGAGAATTTCATCCCTGAAACCAACATTTCCACGTGATTTTAGTTACTGTATGGATCTCATTGGTCTTAATATTCCATTGTCTGAGATTTTAAGGGGACGTGGCTGGAGCTTAGTGTTCAGAACAAGTGGATGAGCGTTGCAGTCGAAGTTGGTTTTAATGTTACTCAGTTCAAATTTGTCAGACCACAGACGAAATTGCACCAATCATGAACAATATAGTGTTATCTCCGATTCGACGGCTGATGAATAAATCGGGATAGTAGCATTCTTATCTTCATTACGTCAGCTTAATCTCTCACGATAGAAGCTTGGCTGTGCTCCTCTCTTTGAATGCTAACGAAAGCTGTTTATTTCTTACTGCAACAATTCCTTATTGAAACCGACTAACCAGTCAGGAAATTTGGGAATGGCGCCACCATCCCATTACCTGACTGGTTTAATTTCTGGTTTAAGCATGTCGTCTGCTGTTAGAATACACTTTGATTACACAAATAGGATACAAACTTTTGCATCCGAAAACGCTCACACCTTCAAGGCCAGGCTTCAAGATAGAAAGCTCTAGAAGTAATCAAGATTTGAAGAACCTGGAGCTACTGGGAGATCTTTTAAGGCTCCATTTTTAATGAAATTCATCTACGAATATTATACTGAAAAATAAATATCATTATTTTCATTTCATGCTTTGATAAAAAGGACTAAGTAGGTGAATAATTAATATATGAAGACTCCCTAAGATACCCTCCTTCAAGCAAACGACTTTTTGGCTAAAATATTTTCGTAAAACCGCTAATATTATTATTTAAACCTACTGCCACCCGCGTCTGTCTAGACAGGCCAATCTGCAAACCTTAGAGCTGTAAGAATAGTTTCATCTTTAACCCCCAAAAGTTTCATTATTAATAATAATATATGTAATCAGAAAAAAAGCATTAATTTAACTCAACAAAGAGGAAGTATTTACAGGCAAATAGAAGAGAAGAAAGGAAAATTCTAGACGCTGCAGTCAGTAATGGATGTCATATTGACACACTTTTTAGACCAAGTCAGTGGAAGTTTAATGACCACCAGGAGTGCATCCAGACCACTTTCAAGTGGAGTAATACAAGCTGCGAAGGGCAAGAGAAAGACGTAGATACAAGCAACAAATCCAGCAACGGGCCAAGCAATGAAAATGACCAAGAGAGCCCAGAGAATTGAGTAGATGATACCGGGACAGATGTCTGCCATTGTTCAGAATCTTACCGACGCAACTGACTGACTGACTGACTGATATTTATATGGGAAATATTTCCCGGGAAAGGACATACGTCTCATAAGTTAGGAAATCACGTGACAACAGAATACGCGTATTTGATTTACAAATTATCAAAAAGTACATTTGTCAATTTGGAAATAGATCAGCTTCAATGATTCAATTGAGCAGCTTGAGTGTCCTATTGCAATCGTGATTTTTCCATTGGGGAAAAAGCTTTAGACTCTTAAATCTTAATTCAGTTCAATTAGGAGTTCAATCTTAGCCTATTAGAAAAACTTACCGATCTGTTGCCACCCATTAAAATTCCTTTATTCAAGACAACTGCTAGTGAATGAATCAGGATGCTTGTGAAGACATAAATGATACAGGTATTCTTTGATTAAGTACTGATGTAACTTGATTTTCTACCATAACGCTAATATCTCAGTTTTGATAGAACTAACATTTAAACAATATCTAGAAAATAGGGGGATTTTATTAAAAGTAGTATCCATTGAAATTGGAGATCTTGGAGGATCTTTGCAGGACCGAATTTTTCAAATTTGGTTCTCTTCGACCCCATTTTCGATTAAGTATACAAGTATTAATTGCATTTTATCGTTAATATTAAGCTTGAATTGATTTTAAGACTCAAAATATCTCAAGCAAAGTCTAGACAAGATTGTGAAAGACAAGAAGAAGACGAGATTGTGAAAAGTGAATTATACTTAGAAAACGGGGGCTTCTTGAAAAAAATGGAAGGTAACCTGGATAGGTTTATCGAAGTGGGAAGATTGGATAGTATAATTCACGGAATGAAGTGGGGACCAGGTTGGCATAGAACATCAACGTGACGGGACTCTAGGGATAGCTAGGATCTAAAGTGTCTGAGGCTACTTCGAATCCACTTTAGATGATCACATCGGACACATGAAATTCATTTGGCAACAAAACCTTTGAGTAGATCACCAATTTGAAGGTCGTTCACAATGAAGACATTGATTCACAATAGCCACCGGCTATTGCACAAATCCAAAGCTTCTCTACCTTTCGAGACGAAATTTTTCTCATTTCTCTCTCTTCCAGAGAAACACATCTAGTGTCATATGCAGACACGATTTGGGTCAAATTTATAATACGTTCTATATAATATTTACTAAGGAGTGGAGAATTGCCAATTGGGGGATTTCAGTCTTGAAACAGAGAATTCTGAATAACATCAGTTGAGATCAGCGTCTCTTTTCTCATTAAAAGCAAAATTGCAGGAGGTTCGTTAGCATTAGGTTGAAGCTTGGTTGTCAAGAGGATTTTTAATGTATCAGATATTGATTTTAATGGTTGCAATTCTAGTGAATTTCCCGTACATTGCATTTCATATCCCGATTAAAATTGATCTGACTGCAATCCGGAATCGACCAAGTGGAGTAATTAGATTCCAGTAGCTTTTTGAGCTACAGAGTCGTTTACTTTGAACGAGCTATTATTTCCAACTGTCTGAAGATATGAACATTTATAAACTTTGATCATGTGTGAGGAATGGAAAAAAATTTAGTAGTCATAACATGTTGTCCTTATTCGAGCAAAAAGAGTGAAATTTGAAACTGCCCTTTTCATTTGCATGTCACAACACGGAAAGCTATTTATTTAAACAATTGACGAGGTCACTGTTCCCCAAGGCGCAATGACAAACAGGTACTCTGAGGATCCAATTTTCGAATTCTGTGTCTACTACAAATTTCTTGAAGATGGTTATTTAAAGAATTAATTTTCGATTTTAATTTTATGCATTGTTTATGATTGACTTTTGTCGTCTGAGTTAACGTTTTTAGACAGCTTGGCCATTCTTCCAACCGCTGTCTGTCAGCAAGATTTTAACCGACATGCAACATCGGTCCGTCTATCAAAACCATTTATGCAAACTCAAATGATCGTCCAAAATCACTTTCTTCCTCTTTTGAATAGATTAATCTCCATGTTTTCACAGCTGAATTCTCCAGCTGTCCTTTAAATAGTTCATTTGTCTGCTGACTATTTGTGAACACATAAGTCAGACGTTCCTTCTTTCTGACACACATCTATTCGACTCTCTCCTCTCCAACTCCTTCCGCTCAATATTTACTACTGAGTCATTCAGCCAGATCCTCCATATCTGCATTCTCTCCTGCCCTCTGCTTTGTAGGTCTCCCCTTTCCATCTCTGTTAGCTCAGTTTCATCAAAGTACTTTTGTTACTAATACTGAGCCTTCCTTCTTGTTCCTCAAAATTTTATATTTAATGACCGTCGTATTTGGCCCTCCCTCCCTCCCTCTCCCCAATAAGTCTAGTAAGAGAGAGGAGTGATTAACGTTACATATCAAAATTGTAGCTGCTATGCTAACATTAAATTCAACGCGGTCTTCTTCAAAGAAACTTTTGAAAAACCTGCAAAAATTAAGACCTAATATTCTGCTGACCTGAGGAGGGGAAAAGGAAAATTTCAAACTCAATGCTCAACTCTCTCTACCCTTTTCCCAAACTTTATCCATATATTTATATATTCGCTTGTTTAAATAGTTAAATGCAGACGGCCATATTGTCACAACTGTTTTCCCACATGGTGTTCGATCCCGTTAAATGAACTTTTCTCATTGTCTTGACGGCAGTGCAGTCAGAGTAGTCAAAATAGACCTTTATTAAAGCTCACCACAAAGACAAGGCTAGTAAGTATGAAAGAGCATAAAATTAGTAGTATGTGAAAGATTAAATGTGGACTAAGAAGCATAGAGTTTAGACGGGTGAGAGAAAGCGACCGTTTTGTCAGCGTGAACGCAAACTCCAACTCGATCGAATGACGGGAACCTGAGCATATATCAAGATCTATCCACTGGCAACCACTGATCTCCTATGATTAGTCTTCCTCTTTGGACCACACTGCTTGCAGGCTAATTTTTGATCAGTCCAGAAAACAGCCAAGAATATGGTGAATGACACATCACAGCAAGTCTAATGAGTGACACTTCAGTCATCTATTCAAACCTGAGTACTGGGTAACTTTTCTGTACTTAGATCCATTAATTGTTACACTTCAAAACCTGGTATCGTACACCAAAATGAGGTCCTTTTTGGGTGTATATCTCGATCGATTCTTCAGGATAATAATCTGTCCAACCTCATTTATCACGAAAATTTTAAGAGACTGGATAAAAAGGATACCGTAACCGGCTCTTAGATTCCCTAAGACATTGTGCCAGTTACAAACACGACCCGACGACACCACAATACAAAACGACTCAAATTACTATATCACCACAAGACGCATGTTTTCGTATCAAAATGTCGATTTATATTCTGCGCCATTTACAACAGTAATATAAACAAATTCGTTCGAATATAGGAGGGTTAAAAGAAGCAGGACTTAAAAGGTGAAAATAAAGAATCCTACATATAAGAAGTATTTTGGGAAAAACACTATTTTCTTATGAGTAACACTTACCTGCCATTATTAGTGTTAACCTAGCAAATAGCCAAGTTTGGAGATCAGCAAGACTGCTGCCTTTTTTGAAGTAATTAATTAGAAATAAAGTACGTTAAACTAATTATTGCTAGACAGATAGTTCATCCAAAGGACGATTCATATGTAATTTAATTATGTAGGAGAATGAACACGGCTTACGGAGCTCACTAAAGTTAAGTTAAGAGTTTCAGCTACCTCATCTCTAAGTTGCGGAATATCATCAAAGAACAGTTCACCTTCTCAACAATTGAGTGGGTGATACCAGGGCAGACGTTTGCCACTTTTGCACTTTAACAACTACTTGGATCCAGTTTACATAGCGGTTAATACTTGAGTCAGTAGATTGTAGAAACTAGACAACGATTAATGTTTAACAAAAGAGAACTGCCATTTTTCGACGCAGAATGCGATGAGTAGGAGAAAAGACTAATGTATATTGAAAAACAGTGAGGGAAACTTGAGTAAAGGAAAGAGAAGAGAACGAAAAAGGGAGTCAGAGAGCATGGGGAACATGCGTTTACAAGGAGTTTATTAAATATTGTATGTGGCTGATACTGACGGATCAGATGAATCGTCGCAAGGCAGAGATGAGTGAAAATCAATAAACGATAGGTTGTAAGTGAGCTCTGAGTACAAGAGGTTTGAAACATAGTAATTATACCTCGTTTACACAAGCATTTGAATGTAATAATTTTTCCCACAAAATCGTTTGAATTAATACATTTTTTGACAATATTTCAGGTAGAATAAAGGGGTTATCTTTCAGGATCACAGCATTGAATAAAGCATACAGAGTGGAGAAACATTCTACACGTAATGAATCGAAGGAAGTAGAAAACTGGAATGAATCCGTATGGGATTTACGAAAATAATTGAGCATAGATAGGGAATGAGGTCACTAAAAATTCTGTTTAGGTGTCATGTTTCCTGTAAGCTTTTCTAATCTTACGGAAAGGTGACAGGTAGAGGCATTACATGACCTCTGGTATATAATAGCTGATAGGAACTGATTTCTAGTTGCTTTTGCCACAACCACGCTTGTCCCGAAAAAAATTCTCCCCCAAAATGTCGTCTAGAATTTACTTTTTTTAATTTTATAATAATAATTGTGACTTTCCTCCTCAGCTTCACATGGATCTGTAGCGATTAGTATTTGTCCCCCTAGAGTCACGACTTACACAATACAATCTAATTTGATCCATCTCTGGAATCTTCTTAGTCGTTTGTACTCCACCTTTAATAAATTACAGTAGTCAGCTTTCCTCCACTTCCGAGTGCCAATTACTATTACAACAACGAGACTTTTAATAAAAAAATTGATTAAATATTACCTCCACCCTAATGAAATTTTTGAGTAAAAGCGTATCTGAATGTAAGTTTGGGAATGTTTATGACTTATAATCGCTTGATATCATTGGCTAACGACCAATAGCGCAAATTTTAAGGAGAGAAGATCTAATAATACGGCTCTTTCATGTGTTCAACGGGTGTCCGTTTGCAATGCTTGTGATGAATGTCATGAAGCCCAAGACTGGATTCAAGGGCCTCAGAAATACTATTTGACAAATTTTACTAAAATTGAAATTTAATAAGGATGAAAGTCGGAGATTTACGTCAATCCAAACAATGATGAAAGGGTGCGAATAAGTGTTTCAAATTTTGAACTCAGAAACTTAAAAACTCGAGGGTAATTCTGGAATTAATTAACATGCATTCTCTCAAAAACGAAATTTAAGCACTTAAATTCCCTAATAATCTTACTTGACTGACATATTTTAAAAAAGTAGTACTGTTAGTAAGCCTATCTGTATGTTTTCTTTGTACTGGATTATCGATTATTGGGTTCCACGCCCACGCCGGAATTTGAAAGACAACCAATTGTAGAGAAGCTACAATTGTTGGCTAATTGGGCAGTCAATAATTTATCACAAATTCAAGCCCGTATAAATAAATGTAGTTTTTTTAAAAATAAATTAACCCAAGTTTGAACTGTAAGTCTTCTCTTTTCCTTCTCCTTGAGTCTGAACGTACGTAGGTTTACTGAAGGGCGACTGAGAAGCTATAAAAATTACGCATTTTAATTACTATCAAATTTTAATCAAGGGCTAGTATCCGATTAATTTGAATATCAAAATAGAGTAACAATGTATGAAACGCTGGGAGTGTCAATTAGAGGCATTAATTCTTACTTTATTAACTTTCTGAAGGCGTTAAGTTGTCAGCTCTCTCATAAGAGGTATCGTTCTGGGGAGTAACGTTACAATTTTAATAATTTGATCTCTGGGTTTCTAGATGACACTGTGTCCGTGATATTTATAGCCTGTTGACAAGTTAATGTAACTGAATGGTTGATTCATATGTATCTTCCTACAGCCAAAAGCAATTAGAAGGTATTAGCAAAATTCACTAAGTTTCCTCAAGGAGAATTCTATTTAATTGGAAGTGAATTTTTGATTTCAATATGCAGATAAATGAATCCTTGACATAATGTTAGTGATTCCTAACCCTATCTGCAAAGGCATTTTCCATCGCACTGAGAAACTCCAATTCGTCAGCCCCTTTGTCAGTCAGACTACAGCAGTGCGGTCGGTCATTCCGCTCACAGGGTTTGCAAAGAAAAGCTTTGAATCCATGATCTCTAAGTCCAAACTACTATATATGTATATTAGAAGAGTAAAGGATCTTCAGCTAAGACTTTGCACTTTTTTTAAATACCATCCAATATAAGTTATTTAAACTATTAAATTAAACGTTACCCCAATATTTTTCGAAGATAAACTCTTGCTAAAGCCAATATAAATCGAATTTCACCATCTTTCTACATTGAACTACATTTTCATCTGGATGTGAATGAGAGCACTCGGTTAATCTGATGCCTATTTACCCATCTTTGTTGTTGACAAACTGCGGCGATTTCCTAGAGATCTTCAAAGTGTCCTATCTCTAATTGTGGCTTAATTCATTCCCTTAGTTCGGAAAAATTAGGTAGTTCCTTGATACCTTTCCACAATGCAGAAAAAGAGGCGCAAAAGAACTTTTTGCCAATTAACTTGAAAATAAATCTCTTCCGCAAAAGCGCTGTTCTCTGTCAATCAAAATTTTCGTGGTTGACACAGCCACTTGGAGATCAGTTCAACGGAATAACACAAGAAAATCTGTTTAATAAATACGCAAAATTAGCTCATTAAAAGAATTTTCCCAGCCAATTGAATCATTTCGCTAAGAAGAACATTGATATTTGATGGAAAATACGAAACTTCAATGTGCTTTAAAATATTTACTACTTGGCTAATACGATTACGTATACTTGTTGATATAAAAAAATAAAAAAAGGGTGATTAAAATTATTTTCAAAACAATTTCTTAAATTTGCAATTACGAAGTGAGGAAGGCCTTTTATGGGCATAAAAAAGAATAAATAAACGCTCATTTAGTATTCTGCCGAAGTATTTTTCGCGTAGAGAATTTATACCTCATAAAAGCTATAACCATTTAAGGTCATATATTCTCTCTTTTATTTGCGTGATCAGTGAGATATAATTGTGGTATTTTTAAATAATTACCTATGATATATCCATTTGAAATGCCACTCAGTTTTCCGTGTCCACTGATTGGCCAAATTTGAGCCAATAAAATGTGTCGACTGAGTAGAATTCAGATCGCCTTTGCCACGCTGAATTAATACTTAGCATTAATCATAGAGAAGAAACATGAAAAGTGGAGTAGAATTTGGAATCCTTCGAAAAGATTTGACTTCACCGACTCCCCAACAGACTCTCTGTCGCAAAGTGCACGCTCATGACCTTGTACTCAATAATGAAGAATGTGTCTCCACAAATTCCTGTCAAGGTCAATACTGTTTTACTGAAGTGACGGATCATGTACCACGAAAATCCTTTGTCGGAATGGCCAAAGTTGCGGCACTTGAATTGAGGGAGGCTCCTGGAAAAAAGTCCTCAACTCTAATTAATCAACAACCAGGAGTGATGACAATTTCAAAACCTCAACCACCAGCTCATGTCATCCCGCTTCCTCCACATATTAACCAGTTTAGAGTGGACCCAAGAATATCTAATTCTCGACTGTTTCGACATAGAAGGAAGGAATTTTGTCAAAGAAAGTGGTTAATGTAAGTCACCTCCACTAAACTACTTTTTTACTCAATTTACGTTCACAATATCATCGCAATAACTGATACAAACAACACTGGAGCAATTGGTTCTAGATAATCAATGAATTTTCAATTAATTCAACGAAAAAATGCGGCATTGTTTCGTGAGATGTCATTTTTAGAATTAAAGCAAATGAAATTATATTCGCGATGAGAAAATAAAAATCGGCAAGTTATGATGAACGGGAAACGTAAAATAGATCGCATCATTTGAGATTAAATGTAAAATTAAAAATTTAATTGCTTCACTGCAGATAAAGTTTGAAAATTTGTTTACTTCGCCTAATTGTAAATATAACATTATTCATATCTCCCTAATTATTATTAGTTATTGTGGCCTCCTTTTTTACAATTCACCAACAAATTTTGGATTCAAAGAGAGAGTTTAAAGTTCGATAATAAAGTAGAAAAAAGGTAGACACTACTTCCCTTGAAAAAGACGCAAATCGTAAAAGCAAATGGTAGTGGAGGCTATTTGTCAAGGTAAAGATAACATGCCTTCTTAAATAAACTTTTTTTTAGAAATAATTAATTGCAACCACAACTATTAACTTTGGTAGTTATAGGGATAAAATCTACAAAAATATAAGTATAATATGGTAAGGGTGAAATAGGGAGTAGTTAATTATTAAGAGAGAGGGAGAGAGAGAAAAATATGCCTTCCAGATGAGAAAACTGGATCAATAAACAAAACGCGTGGAATAGACGTCATAAAAAGGCTCAACCATTAACCAGAAGGGAAGCTGACTTGGCAAATTGAAAAGCCATTTTTCGATCGGCACTTTTTGGATCGCCTAAAAGCTCTCATAGAGGCGTTGTTAGCTCTATTTTAAGTGAATGGAGGAATAATCGGCAGCTAAAGAGATAGGAAAGTCTTTTTAATAAATTGGCAAGTTTCAGAAAAGTACTCCAGCTGGGGTGCGAGGGGAGGGGATGGGCGGGTGGAGGGGGAAAAGGCGGAAATTTGATCCTACATTCGAAATTTAACCCCATAAAATTGATAGAAATATAAATTTTTGTCGTTGTTTTCTATGACGCAAGAGTTCTAGGAGAATAATTGTTGAGAGCAATTAGGGCAAATTTTACTCTTGAAATTGAAAATAATGACAATATACCACAAGGAACTGATAAATGCTAACGCCGAATTCAGTCTTACTTGATATTAAGCATTTTCCAGACATTTGGTAGTTTATTTAAAATGTGATCAAAAATCTTTATGGAAAATATAAACAGTTTTCATTTGATTGTTTATTTGCTATTTTAAAACAATTTTTAAATGATATTTCATAAACCGAATTACTTGTTAAAAAAGCAATCTTCTAAGTAAGCCTGTTTAAAATGATAAAGAAGTCGTATGATTGTGACAAATATCACCATGAAATTACTTTTAGAAGAGTTGGAATTCTACTGGCAGTCATCTTGATTCTAACCTCCTGCGTCTACCAGATCTGTGCGTGGACTAATCGATGGCAGAAGCGACGTTCCCTCCTTCTGGTACAACAGACGCCAGTTCAAACTGTTTTAGATCGTCAAGGAAATGCAGTCATCTCTTCAGTCGTTAACATCACCATATGCAATGCAAACCCATTCAGGTATGGTTGATGAACTTTCTTTTATATAAAGTTAGGGAAAATACCAGTTTTTCATCCTGAATCCTGGACCCCCGTTATGAACATCGGGATATAAGTCACTCCGGATCCCAGCATTCAAGTGAGCCTGTGCTGCATATGTATCGCGAATAAAATAAGGAGAAGATATGGCCTAAATTTGGTATTTAGGCAACAAGTAGAGTAAGAAAATCGGGAAAAAATATCGAAGTAGGAAAAATTTGCTCAAATAATTCATCGCTCTGATAACAATTTGAGAAAATTTACCAGTTCAGAGACAATGGATTCCAAGTGCAAATCACTCAGTGTTACAAATTATGAGCCTTATTTCCCTTATTCATTCCATTAAAACAAATTAACGAATACGAATTTATAATTATAAATCAGGACAGGTGTTGTTATTTGTCGAACCTCTTCGGGAGAACCAAGATATATGGAATTTGAAGGAGTGAAATACTACTTTTCAAGATTTTATGACTTCAGTAGTATTGTAAAAAACTTCTGCCTAATGATAATGACAAAATATCATTTAGGCAGTTAAGAATTTTGGCGTGGAAGGGAGTTTGGAAGTGGAATGCAATCCCTATTTCTGCAAGATGGTGGATTTGTGCATCGTGTAGCTAGATTCATTAGTACGAGGCAAAGAAAAATGAATATTTTTAAAAATAAAACTTAAATTGTTAAGTATAATAAAAATGTTCAAAAATAAATTCAATTTACATTTTTTTTGGTCCCATCACATTTGACCATCTGATCTCAGGAATTTCGTTTTGTTTCCTTTATATTTTATTATCTATTAAAAATAAATGAAAATTTCGTTAAATTTTAGCTAATTTGAAGTATTTTAAATTTTTTAAAATTTATAGAAATTTGTTTAAATAAAATTTTAAACATAAATTCGATGGTTTCTGTTTAGTGAACTTGAATGAATTATTGTTTAGTAACAAGAGCAGGAACCGTTCTGAAACTCCAATCGAACAATTTTCTTTTAAAAATAAATAAGAAAGTTAATTAGATTAAATACAATTTTATTTAACTGATAAAGTTCAACAATAAATAATTGTTGTTTTTTTATTCCAGACGATTAAGAATTTGTGTGATTTGAAAAATACATCGAAATATTTGTACATTAATATTTCATTTTCGTTAAGTAATAAATAAATGTTGTTTCATTAGCATTAAATAGTAGACCTGGAATGGTACCAGGAGGAGCAGGAAGTCGGTGAGAAGGTGTCTGCACAAAGATAAATTATGAAATAACATAAAATATTTGACCAGTTCGGGATGACTAAGCAGGAAATATCACCAAGAGATCCGATTAAGATCATGTGTTCCTTAAAGTAACAACTATGGAGAGGAGAATGAGAATTTATCACCCGAGGGAATGGTAGAAGGAACATATATAGAGGGACTTTTGTTAGTTTAGAGCTAGACAAGTTGATTTGGAATAAGAAAATTACGCTTTAAAAATTTGTTCTCATCTAGAGGATCGGCTATATTTGATCTACCCAGTGGAAGCTATCTCTACGATACTCTAAGTGGAATCCGAACCGGATCAATGAAGGTTCCAGACTTCGCGAAGGAGCTCAGTAAACAAAGTCTCTCGACGCTTATTGCGATCTCCCACCACTTTCAAGATATGCTCAAAAGGTAGATCATTTTAAATGTAGCGCTGACAACTAATTTTTCTCATTTTAAAGCTATAAGTAGAAATTATGCTTTTGAAATATAATTTTTAATTTATTTTAGGAAGAAAATAGAAAAACGCACACATATTGCATTTATTTTACCCAATAATAAGTGAAATTTCTAAGCGCCAACTTCTTTGTCTACCTCTTTTGTCTAAATATTTCAAAATATACGTGCTCTGCTTTGGCCAGGGGTTGGTGGTATTTTTCGAGGATTGCGTGATGACAAATGCAAATGATAGAAGTGACGGAAGATACCTTTTTCAACACAGTAGGTCGCATCTCCATGTCTAGGAGGAATTTGCAAGTTTCTGATACACGGCGGTATCTCATTTTTTATGACTAAAAGCATTTTTAAAACAGATAACATGGCATTTAAATCGTCATCATGTTAGCCATGTGGAACTTCGGTTGTCTTCAAAGCAGTTGACTCATAAAATGAACTCAGATTGATGGCAAAAGAGGCTAATGACTCATTATAAGGCAGAAGCACATTTTTTTCATTTAAATTAGAAAATTGCAAAAATCAATAAGCCAGAGACGAAGAGATGATCAGAAAGGTCGAGAATGAAGGCGGATCTAGCGAAAGAATCCAACAGCAATTGACCTTTAGATTTCAGTTGTGCAGTATTAGTTTAATGGATGGTTCATGTTCAGATATCCGAATTTCATGATTTGCCACCACTGCTTGTGAGACCCAGTGATTATTACCGGGTTGATTAGCTGGACAGTTAGTCTTGCCAATTTCATCACATTTTTCCCCAAAGATCGAGGAAGTGGAACGATCATACCTTACCAAAGGTGGCTTATGTAATATTAGCACAACAAAGCCCACCAGAGAACAAGTAAGAAGGACGTAGTTAAAATCGAAGTACTCTCCAGATACTTCGATCTTGTTTTCCCGGCTTAAAACAAATAAAGGGCAAAATGGCAAAAATTTAATTGAAAATGAGAGTAAATGAACCTGAAGGACTTTTATTTCACGTTTGATGAAATTTTTGGAGTTAATAGTTGTAGAATTGGTATCTAACAAAATACTGGATTGCTGACGGAAATGCGCTGAATAATAAAAATTTTTCCAGTTATCTACCCCATTGACAACTCCGGAATTTGTTCAATTATCTCTGCGTTGATGTCACTAAATATAAAACGAAATTGTACATCCCTCTATTTGGAAATCTTATAAAGGACACGATTTAGACAGTTGATTGCGTTTTGAACTAGAACACTGAAGTACCTTTATTCTTCGTGCACTTTGGTGTTTTCGTTTTTGGGAACGATTTTTTGAAGGCGCTAATCTACATCGAGTGCGTCGAGAGAACGTACTAATACGCTCGCTTCAAGTTGGATATACTCCACATGAAATCTCTTTAAGTTAGCAGAGCCCACCTAAGATCAATTTTCTCCACGTCTTAGTCTCTTCAAACTTGTAACCCGAACTACCATCTTGATTATCATTCGGCTGATGTCCAATCAGGCTCCGTAAAGAAACCCCATTTTCCCTAGATTTTTCTCTTCTGTTTTGTATTGTGAGCAAAATTATTAAAAGAGGGGAGAGCAATAGCTTATCTGTACGTCAGAAACCTAGACTGTCTCCTCTTTCACAGTCACCTTACATGACGAATCGTCAGCTAAAAACCGTTTTTCAAGGAACCTCACTTGAATAAACTGACATATTTTTTGATCAAATCAACCAGGGGAAGAGTAGCAGAACTTCGAAATGAGTTAATCGATATAAGGTAGAGGAAATTTCCAAATAGCTCAACTGTGACAGTGGAATTTTAATGAAATATCATTTTCCAGCTGCCTTTTTGATTTATTAAGGAGAATCATAATAGACGAAAACGATGAGAAGTTGTTGAAGGAAATTACTCAAATCTCCCTAATATCGATTGTTCTGCATTGTTTGACTCATCAGTCAGTATTCAAGTCGTTTTTCAATTATTCCCTGTCTATTAACATATGTATTTTCAGCTCTCTTCCGCATCTTTTTTCACATTTCCTGTGCGATGGTTTTGAAGTTGAAGTCTTTGTTCAGTGTTCCCTAATACCTCTGCTTCTTTCCTATCTTATGGAAGTGGCGTTCATATCCTCCAACCGAACGGGTAGAATGACAGCTTAAAACCTTCCTAATTTTTAAAACATTGATCCAGCATTCTAGGCAACTTATTACATCTTTTATCCACAAAAATCCAGCTTCTTCGAGTTGTGAGAATCTAAAAAGAATCACGATATACGAAATGGTGGAATTTAAATGAATTTTAAAAATATAATCAACCACAAAACTGTCGAGTAGTGCTTGACAATCGCAGAGATGAAATTTTTAAATTCAGTTGGTGGTTACTATACCAACTTAATTTAGAAAAAAAACAAGAAACAGATCAACTCGAATCTCTGATTTGTAGAAGGTCGATTTTATGTTAATCATTGTTGCATTTATTATCATTATTTTAGTGAAAAATTTGTTATTTAATTAAGGAAACTATTCAAACAATTTCACAGTCAAATGTAAATAATTCCCGAAATGTAAATTAGCTCTTTTCGCATCATTTTTTTGTAAATGGAAGTTAATAGGCGATTCCCATCTACAGTCTCCATTTCAAGGGCACAATTTTTATTTGCCAAAACGCTAAATTTAGCCGCCATGACCTTCAAAGGGCCAAATAAATATAATCGAATAATAAAACTTCCTAATTGGGTTTTTCTGCTGAGTTTTTACTACCTCTTTGCTTCTAATTTTGAAGTTATCATGCAGACTGGTGGTCACGCTACGTAGTTTGGGGTCATTTCATTGCTATACTCAAATCCGCAAAAAAGAGGTTATTTTGCATGCTCCCTACCTCTGTATTCGTAATGTAAATGTCGAATATATAAAGCGTTTAAAACATTTACAAATTTGAGGAAGTGGGAGAAGGTTTTATGAGTATGAGCGCTCAGAAATCAAGAAAAAAGACGCCATTGTGCCCCAAACGACTAACGATTCCCATAAAGCTCCGTATGAAGCGTCTAAATGAAGTTCTGAGATGGCGCATGATCTCATCTTAGTCCCAGTGTCCCATTATTAACAGTCTGAGTGGCGAGTGAGTACTTTTGTTTTCTGAGTACAGTATTGGAGTTAGGTATTCTTAATTTTTTCCACCACAGATAGAAGCTTGGTCGATAAATCTACTACAAAAGTCAAAGAGCTGATACCGGAGTGAGGTACCTGTTCATTAGAGAGACCGTTGACATTTGTACGGGCAGAGTCCTAAGTTAAGGTATCAATTTTTAATACTTTTAGATTTTCCAAGGTTTAAATTAATATTTCATTCGCATTTAACTCCTACACCCCTTTAGGAAGGGATTTTGCAGAGTTTTTCCTTGGAGAAATGATAGCATCATTGAGTCTCTCTGGCAAGAAATTTGAATTCTGCAACCTTCTTCATTAGACATATCTTACTGGTGTAGTTAGAGCAGCCACTCTGATCCCTGATCCCGTGATCTCTGATTTCGCTGCTAATTACTGTGACCCCATCGCCACTAGCACATGTCCCCCACTTTTACTCTTTTAGACCGATCTTCTATGACAAATTCTATATATTTTATTAATAAGATTTTTGCATTGGTCAAGCGAAAGAGTACAAATGCCTAAAAGAGAAAGGGTGAAATAAGGAGGAGTTATTTCGGCTGAATCGGTGACGGAGAAATCGCAAATATGTACTTTTATCTAATCAAGACACCTCCATGAGATCCAATAAATAGCGGATGAATGGATTGAATAATTTATCTCTCATGAAGTATGAATTAGAATAAATCAGCCAGATCAAATGTCAATTGTAGTTCCACAATTCCTGTCGATCTTTGATCGAGTTTTTAAAGAACCGTTACTAAGGCAACTAATGTGTTCATGTTACTGGATTTTGACCTTTTAGTGGGAGGAAAATATTTAAAATGCAGTTTTATTAATTCATACTTTCAAATAAACTATTCCTCTTTCAGCTGTCTAATCAACGGTATTCAATGTGGGTCCGAAACATTTGAAAGCGTTCTCAACTTCAATAGGCTCTGCTCAAGAATATCGTTAAATTCCTCTGGTAAGCTACCGGTTATGAATTTAACTATTCATTACTGAGGAAATTATGATCAAACCTTGCTATGACCCCCCGGTTAAATAATACCATGAAATATTAAAGAGGTTGTTCTATCCCAAGCGATTTATGTAGATTGCCTTTATAAAGGGCGCTTTTATTATTCAATATTAAATCCCAAGCCGGGATACCCTTTGCATTTTGAAATAAAATGTTGAAATATTTATTACTTTTACTAAAAGAGGTAGGAAAATTACTTGCCATATTTATTAGCATTTTAATAACTATAGTGAATTCCGGGCAATCAATTTACTGTGGGGAGTGGTATCGTTTTAAAATTTTTTATACTGCAATATTTTTTTAACTTTTTTTAGAATAATTTAATTGTTTTGCAAAATAATTTGAAAAATTGTTCCTCTATTAGCATTCAAACATGTTGCATCTATTGAAATGTAATACAAAGATGAGCGAATGTTATTTGAATACAACTGATCAACAAACTCCTCTTTAAACAAAGGAAGGGGAATTTGAGTCAGCGGGTTAGAGTGAATCCGTTAAGATCGGTGGAGTAGCGATGTCTGGTAGGAAGAGACAGCAAATCGATTGCTGAATCGTGGAGAAGAGAGAGAGCTTCTAGTAGCGGAGTAACGAAACGATATGAGACAGGAGAATGAATTCAAGGCCATATGAGATGCATATACTTTAAGTTATTTTATCGAATACTGTAATTAAAGTGGTTAATTTTAGCAGTGAAAGGGCAAATAAAATACATCATTATTTAATGTTGTGCAGCATCAAAACAAAGAGACAGATAGAAGACCTTCAACTGATATGAGAGTCAGAATCAAGAACTCTGAACTCTAAAAGCACCATTATGTCGGAATTTTCTTTCTTTCAATTTTCAAATGCACATTTCACTATTTATTATCAGTAGCACATTGAAAAATTTGCAACCATTCCCTTTTCAAATATCCTACGACGGTTTTTCACAAAACAAAGGAGTTTGCCACTCAAAAAATTGTACTCTGTGGACTTTAGGTGGCTAATTATCCGGTGAGCCCTCGTTTCAAGCTCATATTCGAATGGTCCATGGTACTAAGCATTCACACACCGAATTTCCTTTATCAAACACATTTTAATGAGGATGGATTTCTTTTTGGGGATCCGGCATCTAAGTCACACCTCTCTCATTAATTATTCGTGCCTCATCTTCATTTGGCCCTCTGAGTTTGATTGGGGTTTTAAAATTTAATATTTTCTATAGGTAAGTGTTCATTAGTGCATTGCTTTCGTATCACCTTCCATTTGAAGACCGGTCCAGAGGCTAAACCTTTGCTGTAGTAGCTAAGCAATTAAGTTTATCAGAGAGACCTTCCCTATCAGCCAGTTCTCAGTTGTTGTATGAGCTTAACATCGTCCGTCGGTTAGTGTTCCAAACACCTCCAAATAGAGTACCAACTTCGTGACTTTGTCACCCAGTCCCCATTCTCCTTACGCCTTAGTGAAATCTGGATTTCAAAATTGTGATTGATATTTTTTGGATACAAATGGCTGAAATGAAACATACTCAGGTTACATTCAGTTTGCATTAAGGCTACCTGGGAATTTTGATTAAATACTGATCGAGAATTGTAATTTTACAAAGATTTCAGATACTCTGATTACTCTAGTTGGAACTTGTCTTTTTGTATTGAAAACTCCTCACGGAAATAGACTTACTCCTTCTCGTTCTTCCTCTTGTCAATTTAGCACAATAATTCAAGCTGAAAGTTCTTTTCTCCCTCTCTGCCTTTCCACGCTTGAGTTATCGTGTACACACTAGTGCCAAAGCAGCAACAAATGACAAATCGTTTTTGACAAGTCAAGACGTCATCGGAAGGTTGACTCCTTAATTTGCCTGATTTCACTTTCCTGTCTGAGTAAATTCCACTTATTTTGTGAAATGTACTAATCGCTTCATCAATTTGACAACGCAGACAATTTTGACATTTAGTAACTTCCAAATTACTGGCATTTCCCAGTGATATTTTGTTCGAAAAGTCGGGTAATAAATATTGTGGTTAAAACAACAGTAATCAAAGTCGTCACGTCCATCCTCGAATCACTGACAAGCGAAACTACCTTTTGAATAGGAGCTTACAAGATCGATGCTTACTGGTGCACATTCATTGATATGGATGGCTCTGGTTAATTCCGTTCAACAAGAGAGCTGGTAAAATTCATAATTTCGTAAGATTGGCTCTAGGTCATTTGCACCTACCTTTCACTCTAAGTTTTAGGTATCTACGCCTACCAATTGCAGATTATCTGATAGAAACTAATGATATTCCCGTCTGTATTTCTTTTAAACTAGAATGATTCTGGTTTCCGTTAATCGAACAAGATCAGATCAATATGTGGAAAAACAGTGGGAAATGGAGGCGAGATTTTTGAAAGTTGGTTGTCAAGACTCCTTATTTATGTAAGTCAAAGCTCACGGAAAACCTAGAGACTCAAAAGTACCTTAATGTTCATCGATTTTCTCCTACTCATCGTTCATGCTCCTAAAAACGTGAATTTTTACATCATTTTTCTGTTTCCTCCATATCTCACTCGTTGTGAAATTCGTGGAAGTTGATGGCGCAACATCAAGACCTTTCTATCAGTCAATTGTGTCTCAAGTGTTTTAGCTTTTTGTAATGAATTTATCAAATGCAAAAAAAACTAGTGTGAAAAATTCATTTAATTCGATTTAAACAAATTCGAAAGCAGAGCAAGAACGAATCGCAAATGGGTGCTGAGATCTATGCAGCTGCTGACCCCAATTTTATTCGAATCTATTATCAGAATGAACATACAGAAAGAATGGATTTTACTAAATAATCAGCGATCATTGGAAAATTATCTTTTACTTCTAAATATAACAGTATTTCATAGATTATCCGTTTTTCTATAAAAAACTTTGAACCGGAAGGCCACGCATAACGTGGGTTTTATTTGAAAATCGTATTGCACACTGGCGTTAATATGCATATTGTCAGACCGTTTCTGATTCCATTATGGAACCTTAGGGGGTCAATTTTGCGTAGAACTGCTTAAAGATCCTCTGATTGATCTGTGTATGCATCCCTGCCATGATACCGCATCCCTACTTCCATCAGAGGACTGGTTTTTGAATTTTATGATGTGTCTATAGTTCGATACTTTCTAAATGTGCCGAGGTCTTCATGACGAGTTACTTTCCGATAAAACTCTAAGAGCATGATGTAACTTCATTGTGTAAATTTAAAATAACTCGTCTGTGATTCAACCTTTCAATTCTGGGCGAAATAAGGTCTGAATCGATGCCCCCGGCGAGCGATATTTACCCTTCGAAGTTAATCGTTTTTTAACTCAAGTCAATATCATGAAGAAGGATGAACACAAAACTGCTTAGAGGTAGTATTCAATCTCTAAAGTACAGTATTTACATTTTAAAATGTAATTTTGTATTTGCTTATAATATTTTTCAATTGGAATAAAAGTTACCGAGTCAAGACCTTTATTGAGGGCTTAAGAGGGATATTCATTGAATGCTGATAAGGTGATAACGAGTGGGAAGTTTAGATTAATCAAGAAATAAAGGATGCTTTTGGTAAAACATTACATTTTTATCACCCTTCTAGACCAGAGAGGAGATGCCTCCAACTAGCACACGGAAAAAACCTTGAAATTTTCATTTCAGGAGATTAATTCCCTTTCAAAATTATCTACAAGACACAAAACAAAATGCCCGGGAGACATAATGGCATGAGTCTGACTGATTTTCCTCTCTCGTCATGTTCGTCTCATCTGTCTCACCAAATTACTGTAGTTTAGAAGTCGCTAAGGTGTGTTCTCGTCTTGGTTTTACGCTTTATTCCTGATATATTGCAGATATGAAAGTTGGGGCCTGTCAATAAAGGCTAGATTAGACAACTTCGAAGAATAAAGAGTGCTTTGAAGTTAAGAAACGGACACGATTAACAGCAGTCTTATACCCTTAGACCAACTTATTGATTGAAGTAACCGACAATTTCAAAACTCAAATTTTATACTTATTTTCTCTTTAGGGGTCATTTAACGTGTAATTGTATAGTTATTAAAAATAGATTGGCAACTGTAATCATTAAGATATATCTGGATGAAATGAAATGAAGATAAAATCTCTAAAGACTTCTGAAAAGTGAGCAATGAATTGGTATCAGTTAAAACAAAAATTCCAAAATAATTTATGTTTTACTAGTTATGTTAGAAACTGATTGGTGGGTGAGAAGTACCTCTCATTTCAAATTTCAGAAAATTTCGGAAAGATTGCGTAGCTTTCAAATTCTAGTGCCCTGAGAGGAATTGTCAGTGAAATTTGATGATCAGCTTACAAACATTTCATCTTTTGATTCCAATTATCTTGTCAATGTCGTATTTTTTCATTCAGACCTATTTTTCCTCAACTGTGGCATAACAGACCCCCAAAAGATAGTCGTGATGGACAAAGACAAATTTAACGTAAGGAACAGGGTCACTGTGAGATTATAGAACAAAATTAGGTCAGAAAATGGGATCAGCCATTCTAAATGCGAACAAATGAGCAAAACCATGGAATTCTAAAGAGAGGAGTATAACACTTCAGAGTAATATCTTCACTGATTTATTATTCCAGTCGATAATAAAAAGGTTGAGAACACGGGATCTAATCTAGGTGCAACTTTCTCCAAATCTAGTTCACTAAATTCCGTGTCCTTTGCTTCTGACCTTGATGTCATTTCCTTACCGATCATTGGTTGAAGTTTAATGATCATCTGTAACAGGAGTATACTCTTTTCCTTCCAGGATTTCAGACTTTGAAAACCACCATTCTTAGATTAGTCCATAAAACTGACCATGAACACTGCTCCCTTGCGGTCTTATTTTAAACAATAAGTGTGATGACATTTTTCAAAGCCAAAGCAGTGTATTCTGCCCACAATTAGCGCCACCTTTTTGTACTATTTAATATTTGTCACCATAGAAACCCTTGTAAGACCTTTGTAAGGTGATAGGAAATGCAGCAGGTGAGAAATAATCAATCAGAGATGGAAAAGGAGGAGTTGTAGTACCTGAAGCTGGCAGACTAAAAGAGGGAGTGATAAGATTTAGTCAACAATGCAGTCTCCCATCGCCACTCCCCCCTTTCCTCCTTTCCTTCGTTAACACAGCTTTTATGCATGAACTCCTTCCGGAATATTAAAATCAGTGCACACCTATATAATTCATCACCTTAAAAGTTATAAATGCTTTTATAAAAAAATAATTAATTTGATTGTTTATTTCTAAGATTAAATTGAATTTTACTGGACTTGAAATTGGATTAAGCACTTCTCCCAAATTTTTAATCAAAGTGGTACGAGATATTTGCACTAAATCGAATTATGTTAGAATATGTTTCTATTGAAGAAAAGCAATTTTAAAAAATTCCTAATTTTTAACAACAGAATTTAGATTGACTAAAGTTTTATAAATAATCTTCCAGCTATTTTTGAAGTTGAAATGTAACCCACTCTACAGATCTCACGAAGTTTGGAAAGTGTTCGCAACATTTGATTTCGGATAGGGAATTCATTATGCAGCTGCTTTGATGAGAAACTCATCAGGTTCTACCACACTCCCTGCTGATCAGAAATAACCACTGTGTTTGGCTCTCCGCGACACTCAGTTTGCACCAATGACTGTTCATTTAGTGACCTTGGGCTTCTCAGACGAACACGACGACCACACAATTAATATGAATGGTTGCTATTCGAGTGCAAAGAAGGTGGAAAATATGGACAGAATTATCTGATCATGTTCATACAAAGGCCCTCAAGTAATTTCATTCAAAGTTTCCCCATAATGTCCCAAAAGGTCTCTACTTTCGCTTACCAACCATTTGATGAGTTCTTCTTGAGTGAAATCAAGGCAATAAAGCTGTGTTTAAAGTATTTTACTTGTTTTATGTACTTCTGCTCTTGTCAGTGGAAAATAAAAATTTTTAAACCCATGTGAGTAACTAACATCAGGTTTTTTGGACTTTGAAAGTCAAAGGATGAAGTGAAATTGTAAGATCGACCATCCTAATTGATTAACCGGACATCGAGGATAAGAATTTGCTCAGTACTCCAGGGGATAAATCATGAAACGGTCTGAATCCAAAAGACCAGTGAAGGAAGACTAGTTAGTGTCTGATTTTACTTCCAAAATCTTTTCTGTCCCCTCTCCCATAACATTTTCAGAACCGACTGTTGACCAGTTCCAGTTGCTTCCCTGCTACGAAAAACTGCAAAATTTCCTGTCCTCCTTTAATTTATAATAATAATATTATAAAATAATACTAAATAAAATAATTCTGTTTCAGTTCGGGAACTTCGATTAATACTGGACCCAGAGGAATATGAATATCTCTTACCCAATGAAGCAATTATTGGTTTCTACCTCTCAGTTGATAGTGATCGAGATCAGTCAATATCTTCCCGAATGGGTCTGAAGCAATATGAGAGATCAATTGACATCCTTCAACCAACTCCAGAAAGCGATGAACTCTTTGTCGGCTCTCAATTTCATACCTTCATTCAAGTCGGTTTCTCTGATACTGTAAGTCTATGATCAAAAGTCAGGATCATTCTCTATCGATTTTCCTAAGTACTTTTTGTTTATTTCAGCCAATCCCTATTCAGACCTTAAAGAAACCTAAAGGTACGTTTTCTGTTCATCATTAAAACAATAAAATTGATTTTTATTCATTCGACTTTAATTTTAGTTAACCCTTTTCGATCTGTGATCCGTTCGGTGGTTCAAGTTGCCAAACCCATCTTCAGTTCCAGCTTACTGCAGTTAAAAGAACCGGTCACATTTAGTGCTACTTCGAGAGTTGCAAAGGCCCGCCTGGTTCAAAAGTGGGCTTATCTCAGACTAGAAAATACCTCTGCTGCAGTCGTTATTGAAAGCCTAGCACTTCGACTCGGAAATCTTAAGAAAGATTTCGATGAAATGCTTCAGAGGTTGGTGGAACTCAGAGCTGGTCAACATATCGCCCCATCTGATGAGGTTAGTTTGAATAACATGAAAGTGTACTAATTTTCGAACTGCGATATGTTCTGATATTTTGAAAAGTTCGCCCTTGCAGAAATCGACACAAAAACACGTGCTTCTAGTTTAAAGTCGTAGGCTTTGGTTGGGTAGTACACATGTAAACCGAAAGACAACAGTTTGCACAAGACAGCTTCAACAGTAAATTAAGTTATTTGAACTGTTCACAATGACGTAATTTCAGCATGTATTACAAAGATACTGAGCTCATTTGTTCTTTGGGAAATAGAGTATTTATTTACTTATTTGATTATTAAAATCCACACAGAGCATGAGAAAACAATGAGGAAAGGGGCATTTCGTCCTCTTTTCGGTCGTTGCGAGGGTGATGTGGGAGAGAAAGAAGAAAATTCTTAAAGAAGGAACTCTTTATGAATTATCCTTTATGTTATGGGCTAAAGGATTATTGCCCTATGATAATGTATCATTTCTTTGTTGTTTAAAATATCAGAGATGTCAAGGATGATAATTAATTTGTAATAATTTGTTTCATTCTATTTTAAAATATATCAGACATTGATGACTCGTCACTTATTAATAACAATAAGTTATAAATGTTTGCCTAGTAATATAATTTAATAATGAAATGTATCAACTCATTAGATTTTGAAAATTATTCTTAAAATTTAGGTGTGGAGATGCACTTCGGTTTTTGTTTAAATTGGTCCGAAAATAATTGACGCAAATTTTAAAAAAATAGCGCAAGTATTAAAATTAATCTCCAAATTCGATAATTTTAAATAAAATTAACAATTGTTTTAGTAGTATTGAAAGTTTATAAAATGACATAAAGCTATCCTCAAATTCGTTCAAACCATGAGAAAATTAAGAAGAAAGTGAGTTTTAGGGAAAGAGGAAATACACACTTTTTAGAAAAGAAGAACCGTTGGGTTGTGAGGGAAAAGTTAAAAGTGGAAACTATTTGTTAATAGTTTTTTCTTCAGATTATAAAATAAGAAAGTCATGCAATCCAGGCCACCTATTCAATCGCCGATAACCGGAAATGGATATTTTATCTTTTATCCCAAATGAAAGAGTTTTGCAACATGGGAATATAAACTTTCATTTCTTCCTGAAAACGGAAGGTAGATTCATGTAAATGCAAAACGGGTGTAGGTGTCAACTTTCATGTCACCATTTTACGAGCTTGGCTGCTATAAGTAGAATTCTGCAAATGAAAAGAAAATTGCATTAGTTACCATAGAGATACAAAGGAATAATAGATAAAGAGTGTTCCATGGATGTTACATCTCACACTAAAGATGGGTGTTGGAGTGTTTGTGGCGGTACTTGAATAACGCTTTTTACTGATAACTTGGATGTCCACAGTGTCTACCTTTTAACTAAATCTTCATCACAGAAACCGCGTCTCTATCACTTCTGTTTTATATGAAGTTAGAGTTGTGAAATTTTCTCTTTAGCACTAATGCAATTTTGGGTCTTTGTTTACCAGTCTTTATAAAATGATGGTCTACCTAGACTACGATCTGCCAATTAATCCCATTTAATGGACAGGATAAAATACAGACCGTGATGGGGTTTTTACTGTTTACAGAGATCGTGGAGAAATTGATGATTGTGAAAACTATACATTTTTTGGTTCAACGGTTAAGCAGTCGTTGCATCCCGGTTTCATCAGAGAAAGTGTCAGAAAACTGCTCCTGAACAGCTTGTTTGAGAAACTCGAAGTCTGAAAGCTTTTGTGCTTACAAGAATATGTGATGTGTTTGGAAATCTCGATCTTGAATACTGTTTTTTACCTAATCAAAATTGTACGGTCAGATGTAAACAAGTTGACTAAGTCAATGATCTTTCATATCGCTGGAATGGCACCAATTAGAAACTATCTCTGACATTGCCTAAAGACATTTTGACTGTTACATCTCCGCACATACGCATCATTATGTGACCCCAGCTAACCTGGACTGACTATCTTGAAGCGGGACCTCATTTTTCTTGTATTTTTCCCCTCATGTTTTCCATGACATGCTTATTTAGTCCCATCCAATGTCATTTATCACTCTGAGAGACTCCAGATGCGTTTATATCTCCTCTCCTTAGCTATCAATAAATAGTTAATGGTTTTATGTGATCTCAGATTGAATTATTAAAACTGGTTAGTTCTAATTAAGAGGCTTTCTTTCAGAGGTCTTTGTTCTATTGCTACAACTTGGGTGCATAAAGTGCTACAATTTAGTATATCTCTGAGTATACTGAGCCACTATCTCAATTACCCCTTCTGACCCAGAGAACGGAAACAATAAACATCTTCACTTTATCATTCAGGGACTTTATTGCGGAGTGTGAGCATCAAAGAACGCCACTCGAAAATTTAGTAACCGAATAACAAATTCTCTTCCCATAGTTCTGGTTAGGTCATCCGATATATCAACTCATTTTACCTTCAGGCTAGACTATGATGTTGATGGATAAGTTACAGGATGTAGTTAATGCGGCTCCCTTCCTTTTTATCTTAGAATTTATTTAATTAATTGTCCTAATCAAAAACAAATCAAACTTTAAATCAAATTCTAGATCATCATACATTAATTTTGTCATTTATATCCGTGAAAATTTATACAGGCGTCACTTTAGAGGCGATGAACATTTGACAGGAGTGTCTTTCTGCATCCTCACAATGAAAAAAACTCTTCCTACATTTTTTTCCCAAGCAAAAAGTGTGCCTCTTTCAAACTTTCCATTTTTTCTCTCCTCTCCTTGGAAAGAATGTGAATTTGACACTTGTTGACTGAAAATTTAGGTCAATTTTTAAATAGATTTAGTTACTTGTTTAAATCGATTGATAATAAGCAGCGGAACTTTCGTATCTCTCCACGAAGTTAAACACTTCAAAACCTGCGCCTCTCGTAATTTAGGCGGAAATTAATTTGAGAGAGAGAGAGAAATTTGAAATGGAAGTACAGTTTGTGACAGTCGGTAGAAGACATAGATAGGATTAGAGATGACAGGAAAGAGTAGGAAGAGATGCAGAAGGATTTTAATTTCCTGTTCTTATTAATCCAAGTTATCCCAATATTTCGGAAGAGTGGTTTGTTACCGCCTGATTAATGCTGTCTTCCGTCGCTGCGTTCAGTCTTCTGAGAGAGAAAGCTGCTAATTTTGCTCAGCCCACTCCATTTTTTTCTACATTTAATTTTTAGAAAGGTGAAAGAATTAACTACATATTCACATGTTCTGTCTTGCATATAATATGTTTTCATCGTTGTCTCCTCATTTTTGTCAAATACTAGCGAAATTTAGGCAGAATTTTTCTGTTTTCACCTGAGAAATGTACGCAAATTAAGTTTATATCTAAAATCGGTATCACGATGCATTTTTGTAAAATATCTTCACCCAGAATATAAAAATGGTACGATTTTCCATGTGGAGGTTATAAATTTTACCACAGTAGTGAAAAAAATGCCATTTTTAATCATGGCAAGCAACTGAGAACGATTAACTGAATATTCCATAAATGATATGTGGGGGTGGGGGGAGGGGGGGAGTAGGGGAGAATCGAAAAGATGTTGAAATTGACGTCGAAGAGGTCTACTGCATTCGATTTTTTGATCTGAGTTATTACGTATTTATCAAGTGATAGCTCACGTTCCGAAATTCACATTTCCTAATTCGTTCCCTGTCTACGAAGCCTAGTATTTATAAGCTGGCTTTCAAATCACAAAGAGTCGATCTTGCCACGCCAAGTTACTCTTCTTCCAGTGGTGGAAAGGATACTACTATCTTACGTGATATTCTTGATAAAGCGGAGATGAGATAATTAATAGTTTCAAATTAGCATACCTCCGTCCAGCAGTTAATATTCCAACAAAAGATGATGGGATTGTGAGTAAAATCAGGGTAGGGAGGCTTCTAACCTCATTAAAACTTCTGGATTCCGGTTGAGTACATATAATTAAATGTAAATCCACCTCTTCACATTCCGGAGTAGAAAATATTTGAATTTTCTGTTGAATAACTGCTCCATGCGTATAAAAATATTCAGATTGTTCGGATTTTTTAGTAATGTCTAAAGTTAAAAGGGAAAAAACCTATTTGAACAGGGAGATAGTAAATACACTGATTAAGAGGGATCATCCTGTAGAAGTGGTAAATAAAGTCAGGACGTTGACGGAATCTCTCTTCGTTTGCATTGTGAGTTCTTCTGGTTGTTCACTTCCAATAAACTGATAACTGCATTGTATTCCAAGGTTCCGGAGGTCAAACTTTCCCAATGAGTTTAAATTAGCACCAAGTCCAGTAAAGCTGTTTTTATAATCTGAGATAGCCACATTAAAATCGAATGATCTCAAAAGAAGGAAAAACATTCTCTAAATCAAAAGTTGATAAAAGTGAGATGGACCTGCCTTGCACTGGAGGAGAGTAGAAAAAGGAGAGAGAAAAGAGAAGGAGAGAGTCGTGTTACACGTCTAAATTGCGTACATGAAAGTGGAATTACATTTAAAGGTTCAATAAATTGCGTTTGGAGTAAGTGTCTGTCATTAGCTCCTTTTTTGAGTCCCCAGTGGTAGTTTAGACTGAGTGGCCATCTGATTCATCGTGTGGCAGCTTCAAGTTCATGTCCTTGATTTTTATCGTTTAACGACCAACAGATTGAATCGAGTACTTGATTTTGCCGTCTTGATATGATTAAATTTTCTAATAGAGGAAATAGCTGGCAGGTATCAACTTAAGCCTTTTTCAAAGATGAATATATATATTACTTAAATTCCTATATTTACTATGTCTGAATATCGTTTGTGACCTTAGTAACATGCACTGACCCGGTAGAAAGTGAAAGACTTTTATGACATTTACCCTTAACTATTGAAAATTGAATCTAAGGATGGAAGTCCCACTACTAATCTTTTATGTCGGATAAATGCTTCTTCTGTCAATGCAGGCACAAACTGGTTTTTGGAATGCAGAAATAGGAGAGGCCAAATAAATACAAACCTCCTCTCCTGAAAATTTGTTCCGATTGTCACTAGTCGCTAAGCTCAGCCGGACAAGTCGATCTGAGACATTTCGAGCCATGGAGGTTTTTAAGGCAAAAATGCGACCACAATAACTGGAGCTATATGGAAATCTCTGCGTATAAGACTGTGGTATCCAGGCTATCAGGGGTGCACCACAAAATGAAATCCCTTTGAGATTTAGAGATTCGGGTTTGATTGACCGTCCCTTGTCCTCCACTGTGTCTAGTTTGTCTGTCTAATTAGGTGCAACGGACACAATATAAAAATATGTAAAGCAGACCAGACTTTCTTTCTTGGATCTTCTCGATTTTCGACACCGCTCCAAATATGTTATAAAAAAATCGGGGGTCCCTTCAGTCAGTAAATGCCACGTTGAAACTATGTCGCATTTCTGGTACAAACTTTTGATAAGATGGCTATTTTTTTGGTTTTTACTTTGATATAGATGAATTCTTGTTCATAATTAATTATCCATTGAGATTTCCTTAGTTAAAAAGCAATTGACTTGAAAGATGGTACAATGATGAGTCTAGTCTTCTTTTGTGTCTGTAACTTTGATCAATTGCAACATAGCATGATACGTTTGATCGGTTTTATTATTCTTGTGAGCATTTGTCCGTGACTCTCAGTTAAGCATGCGAAAACTGGAAAATCTTTTGTCTACAACTATATTTTAACGATAGATTGTCATTTAATAACAGTTTCCAGTTTCATTTTCATGTCACTTCTGCGCTTAAATCAGTTCTGACTTGAAATCTTTATAAATTACATTATGTTACCTTCATGTAAGCCCTAACCTAAATTCTGAATATGCATACAGGCTTTCAATATTTCAATACTGTTAAGAGGTCTTCATGTCTTAAGGGACAGAAATTAACGTTTTGGGGGTTTCAATCATGAAAGACGGGTGAATTCTACGTAGCTACGAGTTTATGCAACATTTTTTGGCTCTCACTAGTACCTGATGACTCGAAAGAGGCTTTAAGGTAGGAAAATTGGAGGGACTTTCATAGCATCCCCGATAAATTTTTGTTGAGACTGGGCAAACTTCACGTATTTACTATAAGGATCACACTCTGGGATATATTGTTTCAACCATTTTGTCGTTTATAAGACTTAAAATAACCGGAGATTCGACATTGGATGTCGTTGTTGATCATTTTGCTCGAGAAAATGTTTCACCGTTCCCCCTTGAATTACCTAAAGATGGAAATTTACGGTATTAGAAGCTGAGATTGACTCCTTTGGCTGTTTAGCCATGACGGCCTGATCAAACCAAAGACTCCCTTGGCGTCTTAGTCAATTTGCTCTAGTCATGACTTTGTGTAAGCCTTCTTTTAAATTTTCCTAGGGGGACTTAGACTTTTCATAGCAACCCAGAGGCGAAATCTTCTTTGATGGAGCTTGGCTGCGGGGCTGGCTAAACCGGCTCTTTACATTTCAAGGCTCTACGACAGTGTAATCCCCACATCAGTCATCTCGCAGTATTAAGATGAGTCCTAAGTTTATTGTTATCAGACATCCCTAGCACCATTATAGAAAGAGCGTAATGAAGGATTGGTTCAACGGAAAATTTGATGATTCGCGCTTTTAATTTTACTGATAACTGGAAATTTTAAAATGGATCGAAGCCTTGCCAGTTTTTTTGGCTCTAGTGATGTTACTGGTTAGAATTTCAATAGCATTAATTTGCAACTCTAGATATGTAAAGGAATTTAAAATTTGAATCCTGATATTGCCAACAGGTAGCCATACCATATGTGTATCTCCTTCACCAATGCCCGACTGCATACTATACATATCTAGAACTAACATGAGTCCATCCAAAAATACCATTACAGCAATGGGATTACTAGCCATCAGGTACAGATAATCGTCCTGCTCCATATCGTCTAAATCTCTTCCTCCACCGACTCTCTCAACTTCAGGTTGAGAAAGTCCAGATCAGTGAAAACCTCTTCCAAAATGGTTTGGAAGATAAGGTTGAAGAGCAAAAGTTTATTTTGGACTTTGATGCGTCTTAAAGGTATTTGATGGGCCTCGGAATCCATCTTTGACAACGTGCGCAGTGTTATAGAAGCACTTCTTGTCGGTCAAACGTTTTATTATTGTCCGTACGGAAAGGCTTCTTTAGGCCCTCGAAAATCAAAATAGCAGAACTCTTCTGACTTAGAGCATTTTGAATAAGCACTCAAACGCTTAATATTTCCTAGGCAGTTAGCATTCCTTAACGGAGGTTATGTTATGACCCTCTAGAAGTTATCCCAGTCTGCGATCGACTAATAGGGCGTAAAGATAATTGATTTTATTCACGTTATCGCGATCTGGCTGATTTCAAATTGCTATCCATATAGCTCATTAATTTAAGTAACTAACTCGGTGGAAGGAAGTTAACGGTTAGTAGCCATGTGAATAGTCCACAGACCAATATAAAAGAAGACAGGAAAGGGACGCTCAAGTGAAAATCGATAAGCGCATTTAGATCACCGATACTCACAGAACCAATGGGGTTGAGTCCGTCGAAGGAAATTATCAGTAGTTGGCACATTTTAACCGCTTGTTATAATGGGAGGATTTATTTGTGGATAAACGATTCACTGAATACAAAAAAAGTAATTTATACTTTGAAATTCTACATTTTTAATATATACATCTTATTTGGTTGAAAATTTTCTACGTATTACTAACCATGTTCATCTAGACCGAGAGAGCAAGTCAAAGAAAAGTGGAAATGAAAATGGAGCCTAGGAGATAACTTGTCTAGACTTCAGCTCTTACAATATTTAATAAATAGTACAAACAAATATCCACACTTATAGGGCGGTGAAAAATGTACGATTTAACCAGAATAACAGTTGTTTTCTGCTAGCGGTCTCCCGAGTGTGGAAAGAGAATAATATAAAAAACATTGATACTCATAACAATGGAAAAACTTTCGGGTTTTAATCAAGGGACAGGAACTGAACACTCGAAAAGGCAAAATATTTCAGTAAGGAATGATATTGGGTGCTCGAATAGAAGTGTGCGATGAAGACAGGATTTCGCGAGTTTTATTGTGCTTGAATTCTGGAAGCATTGAACTATCCATTTTCTGAGGAGAGATATAATTCAATTTGTAATATCGAAATATTCTAAAGCTAAATCACGGGGTATCA
The DNA here is from genome assembly GCA_900708905.1 of Hymenolepis diminuta. NCBI lineage: Eukaryota > Metazoa > Platyhelminthes > Cestoda > Cyclophyllidea > Hymenolepididae > Hymenolepis > Hymenolepis diminuta. The sequence continues at coordinate 383,262 of CAADRB010000013.1, forward strand.
GGTTGAGCTCATGACAGCGACGTTCATTACATGTAGGCCCGTATTTCATATCACTTCGATTCACTGATGTCACCTAACAGCAATGAGCAGATTTTAGACTATCCATATATTAAATCTAATTTTCGGCTGTCTGTTAGTTCCTCTTACCGTCTGTGGAACTTAAAGTTAGCTTCCATTCCCGTACTTAAATGAATCGCATGGATTGTTTTAATAAAGTGTACTGGATTTATATTTTCTATGAAGGAATAATGGATTTTCTCTTTCTTTCGAGATTCAATCTTACCACTTCCGCCCTTGGGGGTGCATTTTCACTTTTGTTTTCACTGGTTTCCTCCGAATCTTCAATGTTCTCATCTTCAAAAGACGGTTTATTCAAGGTCATTAGGAAAGTATACTGTAGCCTAAATTGGCCGAGCTCTTACAATAATAATTATTCAAGAATGGCAAGATTTTCAAATCATTAAAGATTAAAAAGACTGAACGAATGAAAAATTTCTCCGAAGTCGGACAAGATGTACTGGGAGTAGAGTTAAGAACTATCGCAGAAGGCTTTTATTAATCACAAAGTTCAGTACGCATCCACGAAATCTACGCCTCCGAAGAATACGATGAGCCAGGAAATAACTTATCAGTAGTATAGTTACAAAAAATTCAACTTTATTTAAGGGAGTTTTAAGGGAGAAAACAGAAGACGATAAGAAAACTGAACTACAAATTCAGGGCCAATACCAGTAGTGGATATATCTAGGTGAAGTTTATGACAGAATCAGGCCGGATTCAGTCCATAAATTCGGATATACTTGTCTAATATTCAGGACTTGCAAAGGTATGTTTTAAAATAACAGAATAGTTCTTTATTATTTACCTTAATCCGGGTTAGCAAAGTATAGCAAAGCGGATTCTGCAGTCCTAAATGTGGGATAGGCGTTTCCATTTGATTGTATCATCTTGTGCCATTCGAAGTGCTTGAGCACAGGCAACTTTCCTTTTCTACAAATTGGCATTAACTGCTTATTTTTATATCAGCCTTCGGTTCTAGTGCAATAGTTGCACGGTTGTGAACCTTTAAGTTTAAAATTTACCCTTATGACCGCTAACAGTTGATAACTTTTTTCTCTAGTCAGAATCCCAAGTGTCTAACGTAGTGCAAAGCGTATTATAAAATAGCGATGAAAATTCGAGATGGAGAGAGTCTGGAAAAAGTGTCTACTGAGTCAGAGGCAAGAGCAAATCAGTAATCGGCATCCAGGTTCCCTTGTGCAAGAGGGGGG
>CAADRB010000013.1:384553-413973 GCA_900708905.1 Hymenolepis diminuta
GGGAGGGAACAAGGATTACCTGAACATTCAAACTCAAAAACTGATGCAATTCCAGCTAAATTCCCAAAATATCCATAAAAATAGAGGAGAAAAGAGAAGACAAATTCCAAGATGTTAGAACTCTATGTAGCCATATTCAGCTCAATGTACAAGGTTATGCATTATCTTGGACAAACAATTTCAAAATTAAACGTTATTATCAATATTATAGGGAAGAAAACGTAAATTAAAATGTTAATATAGTCGAGAGCAAAATATATAATAATTTCATTTCAGAGTTCATCAGCACTCATGCCATCCTGCGTGGCCTTGCTCAAGTGACACGTAAATTGTCTTTGTGTTTCCATTCCTATACGCGCGAGCAGACACGCTTGTCATTCACCGGCTCCTGCGCTTCCCCTTATCCTCCTCTTTCCTTCATCTCTCACTATAATTTCCCTCTTGGTTTATTCAATACAAATTGGCCTATGCAACTCTTTGTATTCTACTTTTAAAACCGTTGTTGTTCCCAGTTTTAAACTGCTCCTTACTAATATGACCTCAACTTCAAATTCATTTGAAGTCTTCTGGGCCATCAACGAGTACTTTTTGAGGAGCATAAATGTTTTTCTGGAGTTATTTCTCAGGTCTTAGACGATTTACTTGACAAAAGTTCGGAAGTGTTCGAAGATGGTAAAGTGGAGCTGATGCTGGCCTTGACTTAACTCCCAAAATGAGTTGCCTCAATTGATTTCTATACCTGGTCTAAATAATATCATTTACCTGGATTTGACCACAAGTCCAGTCGTCCAGAGTGACCTTTTCGTGAATCTCGAACAAACACGATATCACCGACAGTGAACACACCTGTTTTATGATTTGTCTTGTCCCTCGGTATCATAGCATGGCTAATGGTTCGAACTCTTCTTCGCAATAGTAGTTCTGTAGGCGATTTTCCATCCAACATCGGATGAGAAGTCATTTTGTAGGTCAGTAGGAACTTTCAAATAACTTTCTCCGTCGATCCCTTCCATTTTGCTTTCAGCAGAGCTCTTTCGAACGTGTTGACAAATTTTTCTGCCTGACTGTTTAATTGTGAGTAATATGGGGACGTTCGGATGTGCGTTCTTTGTCCGCAGTATTCTTCGAATTGGGCCGAGGAGAACTGTGTTCCATAATCTGACACCAAATTTTCTAAAAAACTATGCGTTGTGAATAAGCAATCAAGGGAGCAGATAATTGCTGTGTTATTTTTTGACAGCACTGATATTACTTCCAGTCACAGAGTGTGAAATCACAAATCATAAGTAAATAAAAGGAACGATAAGACCTGGAAAATCAGCGTGCACTCTACGCCATGGTGTCTTCCTTGGTGACCAGGGCATGGACTTTTCACATGGAGGACTTTTATCAGCACTTTGGGACTTGAGACAATCTCCGATAAGCATTTCTCTCTTTGTCCATTCCCGATTAGTATGTGTATACTCGGGCTAACGTTTCATTCGCTTTATTCCTGTCTGGAAGACTGGTGAAATTGTCGAAGAACTCTTTGTTTGAGTACAGCCGGTATGGCAGCCCATTAAACATCACACAGGATTCGACAGTAAATAATGCATTAACGCAGTGAAACAGATCCAAAAAGTTACCTTTTAACGATGAGATGGCCATTTCGTTTTCACAAACTTCATGGCTTTTCTGATGTCTGAGTCTTTTGCTAAAGCATACTCCATTTTCACCACTGTGACAGGAATATTCCGGATAGAGTCGGTCAGCGCGCAGTACACATGATTTTCCAGAAATATACCAGCTATTACAGTTTCTTTCATTGGAGCCTGCTGATTCTCAATTAACCACAATGAACTACTATCCAAGCTCAATGGTTTTCCGATATTTAACTTCGGAGTCATATCTCGGGAAAATTATTGTCCACCACTGAAGATAATTTGCTGAATATGTTGGAATGAATCCAAAAAATGATAACGAAGGTTTGTGATCTGTGAAAAGAGTGGAATGATGACCCCAGATTTGTAATTAGCATTCATCCTTGACAAGAAACTTACATAATTTTTTGAATAACATGTAAATAGGTATTATAGAAATCTCTTTCCTTCGCAATCAGAATGAGATCCAGAAAGAAATGAAAATCAGTTGAAATCTAACTTCTTTCTACTATTCCCCCTATGGTTATGCTTCATCTAGGTGTTATTAATAAACCTAATTGTCAAATTCTTTTCCTTGACTAAAGTTGCTTATGCCTCAATGCACCTTTTAGAAAATAGAACATTTTCAAACTAGATCGAGATTATAAATAGTCTCGATATAATTAATGAATTTTTGCATTTTATTCTTTCAGTCTAAGAAATGGGACTACGTCGAAACCTGCTTATCCACTTCTGGTTCATCTCTAAACACAATCGTCAACTTTACAGACGGTTTCTACGAGCATCTGTGTCGTCTCATTGATTCCAGTGAACAGCATCATCAACAGTCCTTCCTAATACGAAATATCAACTGCAATTCCGAAGCTTCGAAGATGAATCGCGTTAATTTAAACTCTGAGACAGCTTCAACACTCCAACTCTACGTGGTCCAAATGCTTTTTTATCAACCTCAAAGTACCAATCAACAGATTAATCAACTTCTACGACGTCAGGTTAATCTTCTGTCCGTAGTAAATCAGGAATTACAACGATATTCTGCGTCTGAAAAAATGCACGGCGTAGAAAATCTAGAATGCACGCGTTGTGAGCGTCTTGGAACTGGAGATGAAGTGGGAAATTCCATGACCTGTCGACGAATGGATCGAAGACTGAAAGTTAATATGACACATCACTGGGAAATCTTCAAGAAGTTCAATCAGGCCATCGCGGCATGCACTCAACGGCTGGATGCATTAAATAAAGATCTGGAAGCTACTAGATCTGCGAATATGAAAATTATTGAAGCGTTTCAAAGGAGTGTTGGAAACGAAGTCACGGAAACTTCTCCTTCTGCTCATAGGTGAGTTCTGTTTAATTGTTTATTTCTGCACCAATTTGCTCGATGTGAAGGTCAGAAATTGTAGTTTCCATTATTACCAAATTTGACAATTGGCTGCTATTTTCACCTATTAGAGGGTTTTATAATAAATCAATTTTTCTGTAGAAAATTTTTATCACTTTATGGAAGCTAGTGTCGCATCCTTTGCCCATAAGGCTTCATTGCTTTTAAAGGTTAAATAATTAATTGAGGTCGTATTAATTGAGAAACGAAGTAAAACTTCCCCGATCACTTTGCTTAAATATGCCTGGACTGCTTTAACTCCACGGTTAAGAGGGGATCTGCGGTGATCCTGGCATATGTTTACAGTTGCTCATCAATTTAACCCACACTTCAGCCTTCTTTAACTTAGCCTTCTAAATAACTCATCCGTCGGGCTTTCAGTGGATAACCAATATTCAAATCTAATTTCCTCACATAAATGGGACACGCTTTCACTTTGTTTATTCCTGAAGTTGATTAAATATGTTTATTTAGTGATTTTGACTGTTTAAAAAGCAGTTTCCTCTTTCGCGCTCATGGAGTATTAAACGATCTCAACTTTCCCAAAATAAAGCAAGTATCTCAAAGAAGTCTCTTTTATATTATAAATCAATTGTCGGCCTTGAAAAATCACAATCAACTTTTGATTTACTGCGAACTTTATTGTTTTTCAAACCATATTTACCCTCTGTTGCTTGTCAACCCACACATGGAAATAATTGAACTTTCAGATGTTTAAAAAACCTTTCGCAGTTGAGTCTGACTGAATAGCAAAGTCAATTTGATTTCTGCCATCATTTGGACGGCATCTTAGAGCAACAAAAGGTTCGATATTGGTGTGCGAGGCTTTGTTAGAGTTTGTAACATCTCTTTATTAGCCTCCCATCAACTCCTCCTTTGTAATCGTCGAAATTATGACCACTTGATTTCCAATTCCTTTATCTTATCCCAAAACCCCCTACTTACAACTTTTCTGCTGAATTACCTCCAGAACATTCTCAGTCGAACGTCTTTTTACTATAATATCCGGTTTTTGACTCATAAATTTCAATAGATCTGAGCTTTTTGCTCAACTTTGTCTTAATTATGAGTAACTTTGTTAATCCTCTAAAATTCCTTCACAGCAAAAATGCAATAGAAACTATGATTCATCTGAATGGTAAGTTTGCGGATTGAAAACTGATGAACCCTACAGTACCCATCCAAGTGCAAGGAAATGTGAGTAAAATAAATCAACTCGTAGGAGCGGTAAACGCAATTGATGTAAGAATGCAAAATTTGAGGAAAGTTAAAACAGAGCGCAAACCCGTACACGAATTTTGTTCCGGAGATGCTGTGTTTTTCTCGAGAACTTCAGTTGCTATCTCTTGCACATAAAGTAGTCACTCTGTATTTTAATGAAAGCACATGTCTTTGGGAAGAAAATACGTCCTATAAAAGTGTTAAGAGTTGGATAATGAGGACTCAAAGCTTCTTTTTGTTTAAAAAACGGCCTAAAAAGAATTGTTTTTGAGTAGTGTGCTCGTAGTAGCTCCTCCCGATCAGTTAAGACGTTCCTAGAACACACCACACCCAAAGCCTCTATTTTATTCAATTATTCATGGTTTAAGCAGTTATAAATGGGTGGTAAATATTTTTAGGGCGGTATATTAAGCATCCTTTTGAATTTTTGACAGATCGAAGACCTGAGTATGCTCTCTGTAGACAGTAATATCTTATTCCCTACTTCATTACATATTTGATGAAATGATTTCAAAATATCTACGATCGTACCCTATCTGCGTACTTTTAGAGGCTTCTTTCTAGTCACGCTTCGGTTTCACATTCTTGAGAAAATTCTGATCCAATCGAGAAGTTTTCTTTCTTAATTCGAAGTTTCTCAAGAAAGCAAAGTTGGTTTTGCTTAAAAGTTGCGTAAATCTTTACGGTTAATAGATTCCGTAAAATTGAATTAGTTAATGAAATTTTATTACAAGTACTTATTAATTATACACCGATGCATCATTAATTCTCCTTTTTCTTAGACTTTTTCATTTCAATTTCTGGATGTATTATGATATGAAAATTAACTATTTTCTATCAGTAAGGGCCATTTTTATCTAATATGAAGATACGTTTATTTGAGCTGTAGGTTTTTTGTTTGTTTCCATTTCCTGTTTGAGCTAAAAAATGAAAAATAAAGAAGATTTAATATCCTGTATTTTTAAAAATTACCAAGAGGTTGAATATGTAGCGGATGCTACACCTAAGTAATCCTTCTGAGCAGTCCAAATAGCCTCAAGCAGAGTCCTCTATTATCAATTTACTCCCAAATTATCCGGGCTATGCTCAAAGTGGTAAGAACCAGGAAGGTGCTGAGTGGAGAGGGTTTATTGCTCACTTCTATGCTTTTGTTAGTCAAAAGCTTAGTCATTAAATACAAAACCATGCTGGGCTGCAGGGATCTTGATTGCTGATTGGTTGGGGAGGTCTCTGCACACACGACCGCGCTTGTTCTCTACTCAACCAGTTACATATCGCACTTCCCAGAAGTTCTAGTGCACGAGATTCAATCTCCCTTGTTAGCATTGTGAACCCCACAAATACGTATTCACTTTATATTATTTTGGGCCTTTTCAGTGTAACTTAGATTAAATTTATGAAGCGGAATCATTTTCAAACAGTCTTCTTTTGAAACTAATGATATGGGAGTGATATCCAAATTAAATTAAATTAAAGTGAATGAAAGAAAGAAAGCGGTTTTTTCTCGCTACAAAGCATGAAATAATCTCCATTTCCTCTCTCACAAAGCTAAAATTAATCGCCCATATCAAACAAAGTCTCTTTTCCACCAAAGTTGGGTACAGAAAATACAATATCACGGCTTGAATACATAAATAAATAAATGTCATTGGTCACTGAACTCCTTTCAACTTTGATTGGTTAGTAATTTTGTAAAATAGTTTTTTGTTGATTTGCTCGTTAGATGCTGATTGGTCGTTTTTCATACTCCAACAAATTAATGTCCTCATTGAGTTTATTGGATTGTTGAAACCCATTTAATTAATTGTACCCGATAATTGGGCAAGTTATCAGGATACTTATGAACGGACTTGAGTGCATTAAAAGTCTAAAAGTGTTTGCTAAAGCTCCGGATAACTAAAATAGCCAGATAAGTCAGTCTTTGTCTATATATAATCGAAAGACCTCCGAATATTTATAGGGTTTTAAACAAATCACATTGATGAAAAATTTTACTTTTAATATTACTAGTAAAAATTGAGAGAACAATCCTCAGTGAGCTCTGATGAGTTAGAAGTTTTGCTGGGATCCAAAGCTGTGAACATTAGCTGAGCTCGGATGAACGCTCTACTAAACTGAAAATGGGAGTGTTACAACAATTCGTTTCTTTAAACTCACACGATCTTAGGTGTTAGCTTTCTTCTGGCATCAGAAAACTTAGTGGTGGATCGTGAAATATGTGGCCAAAAATCTCCATATCTCCAACGATGAATATCAGTCCAGTTGTCCCCACTGATTGAACAACCGCTTCCGATGCTTTTTTCCTTTCATTAGTAAAGATACTAGCAGATAATAAAAGTTAATATGATGTGAATACAACAGACCTCACCAGAGTTCATTGGAGTGAACTCTAAAAAATGAATTATATTCCATTGGTAGAGAGACAAATTTGATCCGGATAAACCCGAAAATCCTCGATATATCTATAGAAAAATGAACTAATTAGATTAGATAAAAGTACCTCCCGTTTGATATTTTTGTCAGAAAAACTCTGTGTTGATATGGTTTGATAGTATGTTGAATCAAATGCAAGTAAATGTTTATATTAAATTGTGGTGATCTGTCGGTGAAAGGTTTTTCAAAAACCACGAATATAAAAAAAATATAATCAACTTCTCTTTCGTTTCCCATTCTATCCCTTCGAGGTTAAAAGGAAATCCCAATTTTAAAATAAAAAGATACCTGCGTTGCCATTAGTGAGTTAAGCTCTAATGCTTTTCTAAGTAAAATATTTCCATTTCCGTGTTCGAAATTTATTTAAAGCCAGAAATTTTAGATTAATCAGAGTTGTGAGCTTTAAGTTTTCTTCAAAAATTTGTCTATTTTTAAGAAATAATAAAAAAGATTCTGGGAAAATCATTTTCGTTTTTATAAAATTGGATATTTCTATTAAAATATAAACTTTATTTTTGATTCACCTGTCGATCATATGTGATTTTTGAATGAAACTATCCGACGAGGAAATTTCAAAGGCTGTGGACCTCTCTAGAGGAGTATTTTTCTCAAATTCTGCACCAAAGCGGTAATGGATCGCCATTGGTTGAAATTCTATCCGAAATTCTTTAAACAACCGCTCCTCTATCATTTACAAAATTTATACTACAAATAATACATTATCAGCATTGTGAACACCTTGGTATTTCACATTAGATTTGAATTTAAAATTCTATCCATTCATTTCATTTTGGCAAAAATTTTTACGAAATTGTTTCAGTTCTAAGTTCGGCTCTCTTTTAATCGGCTTTCAAGAGACATGAGTCATTTTCAGCGCTTTTGAAAATAGTCATTTTAATGGTAATAAAAGTCGACTAGTGCTTTCTGGGGCTAGGATTTAATGTTCACCCCTGATAAATGTATATTTCCGTTCCCTATTAATTACCTACAGTCCCCCACCTCTCTTTTTCGACGTATAATACAGGTCACCAAAACTGTTAATCACGACGGCGTTTTTTCAAGTCTCCCGGATCTTTTGCTAAGTGGAATTTTATGCTACTGATTGCTTGCTGCTTCAAGCTACCTTAGGGCACTATTACAGAGACGAAGACGAAATCAGTCTGCAAGGGATAGAGAATATCTACCAAAATTGGGCCCTCCAAAATTTAATGCCCCAATATCTACATGCACAAGGGATCGGTTAAGTGGATGCTAAACAGATGTTGAAATTTGGATAAGAAATCTTGTAAAGAATTCTGTTGAACATCGAGCACAATTAAACGATGTGTATAACAGCGGAATTATATGTGTAGGCATTTTGTGCCATCGAAAGTGAGAAAGAAGGCACTGGCAAATCAGTCAACACTAACCCAAGGATGATTTGCCAACCGATAGACTCCTTTGTCTGACAGATGGGTTCAGGAACTGTGTGAAAAAGCATGATTGCAAGATCACATAAAATCATATCTTCTCAGATCAATCATATGAAGAAAATGATGATAGAATGAAGCAAGTTTGATCAAAATTAAAACTGAGAAGGCAATTAACTTGATGAACCTGGAGCGCAGATACAGTAGGGTTCTTCTAATTCATTGATCCTCGAACCGACTGCCTAAATACACCTTCTAAAAAGCGCTTTGCCTTTCACTTCCTACGTATTTGGATGTTTCTTCGCTAAATTTCAGTCCTGTCTTAGAAAATATAATATTTAACCTTACTACCGTAACTTTTCCTCTTTTCTTTTAGTTTCGTTTCTCTAAGGATCAAAATAAACCCAGATGAGAGACCAAATTTGACCGAGTTTGTATCCTTTGAAGCAATCACATCACCAATAGGTAAGTTTACAAACGTAATCCAAATATTTAAAAATAAGTAGCAGTAATAAACCACGGTAACTGAAACTTCATAGGCGATGAAGTTAAAAGTGGGATAACCTTAAAAGGAAAGCAAAAGACCTATTGTTCCCATATAAGTAACGAAATAGGAGAAGTGCAAGTACTTTTGAAGAGCGATAGTTTTACCTAGTTTAACTTAAAATCGCTTAGGTTTAAATATTATAGGTCCCAAAATAAGTTGATTGTTGATATTTCCCGTAATTATTTTTGAAACAGATCAATATTCGTTGGAAATGTGAAATAACCATGAAATAGCAGTAAAGTTTAAGATACGGATGCAGAATTCATCTATATGATCAACGAACTTAAGGTGTACCTGGCTTAACTACTTATATTTGAGAGTAGTTAATATTTTTCTTCTTTTGTAGCTGAATTTCTTGGAATCATGGCAAGTGGAGCTGCAGGAATTCTGGCATTAATCGCGCTGTGGAGAGTTATGGAAATGAAAAGAAACATTGCCCAGCGAACTTATGCGTAATTTTTATTAAAATTGTCTGGTGGTAGTTCACTATTCAGGTTGATATGCCAAACAGAATTATTGAATAAATGTGTTGGACTGACTCGATTTTCAGATACAGATCAGATGACTTGAGCACACAATTAATCGGCGAATTAAATAATGTCAACAAGTGAACAGCATCAGCTGAGAAATTTCGGTTTGATACTGATGGCTCCAATATTTGTGAAGGCGTTCCATATTTTCATAAGCGATGAAAGCAAGTTTCTGAGGAAAAAAGGACAAATCTTAACATATTGTTTAACAGTGTATAAATATCCCACCAAATAGTGATACACAAATTTCAGAATATGACAGCAATTATTTTTTATTCAGTGCTTTGACAATTTTATGAGGAAGCGAGGATCAAGATGAATGATCAACTGATAATCTCTGAGATACCTTTCGACTACTACAGGTGCAGATAAGGGATAAAGATATTGAAACCCTCCGACTCCTCAAGACTAGACATACGTCTGCACTTGGACATTGCACGCTTTTAGTGATCCAATGAGCTGAGTAATCAGCGTGAAACCGTTCATAATTGAGAATAGGGAGGCGTGCTGTCGTGATGAAATTATTCCAAAATAAAACCAAATACCCCCCACCCCGACACTTTTATATAGCATAATATCATTAACACTCCCTTTCCCCTTTTTAGTGAGCAAAATCCAACGGACTGCACAACCGATGAGTTGGAGACCACCATAAACTACTTCAAGACTCCTTCAATTACTGCATGATTTCAGTCACCTTTTCCAAATATCCAAAAAAATGCATTTAAACAACCCCTACCCTTCCCTTCCCCTTGTACATACCTTTTATTGATTCAACCCAAGAGAACAACTCCCCTTCCTTCTCCCCTACTAAGATAGACACTAGACAAAAAACAAAACTTTTATAATTGTACATGCGAAAAAAAAGTGGCTTAAAACGCACAAAACTGACTTTTTCGTTCAAGTAGGAGTCGTAATAGAGCGAGAAACAAAGAGCGGAGGGGGGGAAGGAGAGGAGAAGCATACTTATTCAACATGTAATTCCCAACCATCCTCAGCTTTAACCAGTGGCTTGCGAAGGACTAGAAGTGCCGATCTAGACCCCTCTGGACCTGTGAAAGAGAATTCGATATCTCGCTTCTTCCCATCAGGGGTCGAAACGTAGACCTTTGATGGCATGGTCATCGTCGGGGACATGATGACAACTCTTTCAATCAGTGGAGTGTCCGGATTATTAGAACCTTCAAGACGAATGAATTTAAAGGTAGAAGAGGTGTACTCCATTCGATAAAGACGAGCAGTGCTAAAATCTGTTGAATGGTAATCATCAATATAGAGGTGGCCTGTTGCAGTCGGTTTATCAGAGTTGTCTAAAGCGATGACAATAGTGTAAGGATCAGGAATCATTGCAACTGAAGAACGACGTGGCCGCGCCTTCTTGGCAACAATATAACCTCCACGATAGAAGAACGGAATCGTTCTAAGGTCAACCGGCACATTTATCTCTTGGTTTCCGGAATATACCTGAAAGAGGAGGAAGATAAATTAATACCCCCGATATTGAGTGGTTGTTTGAGCGTGACGAAAAGCATTCATTAATCAAATAAAGGAAGAGGTGGAGGAGGAAATGAGACGATTAGATGCATCAAAATCTTCAACTGGCGACGCAACGTACCTGCGGTAGTTTAGAGAAAGAAGGCATCACATCAAACTATATTAAAGAGGTGGAAATGAGGTAGCTGGTTCAAAGAAAGAGCAAGAGCACACAAACTACTAACCGTCCAATCAGCGTGGAGGTACCAAATTCCATTGGGAAGATAGACATCCACAGACTGAGCATTTTCATGAACAACCGGGTGGACTAGCAGGGCGTCACCAACCATGAAGGTATCGTCAATGGCGAAAGTGCGTTCGTCGGTGGGGAAGTGGTAGAACAAGGGCGCCATGAGAAGAGATGCGTCTCTTTCACTCAGCGCAAACAAAGTGTACCAGTAGGGTAGAAGGGAGTAGCGCAGTCGCAGAGCCTCTCTAAAATTGCCAAGAGAGTGGTTTATTAAGTCATGTAATCTTATTCTCATCAGCTTGACTTTTCTCTCAAAATCTTTACCATCCTCTTCGCTTACCACTTGTTGGATTTCCCAATAACGGATTTCAGTTGCCTCCCACAATTAAAAAACGTAAATATTTTTATCTTTCTGCAATAATACCAATAAATAATAATAATAGATAAGATAATATAGAATAGAAGAATATAAAGGTCCACGTGAATATGGAAGGCAGACCAAAAAGCGCCAAAGAATACAAGAGTGCGAAAAAGCAACCATCCTGCCAGTGTCTACCAACCTTTCCATGCAACATCGAGCTTGAAGATGAGTATGTCTCGACATGCTGGCTATCAATGATCCACGTGCTGGTAAGTGCTTCCGTACTCGACTGGGGAGATTATCAACTTAGCCTGCTTCAATTCCCCGATCGCAACATGCTTGGTGGCTTAGAAAAAATGACATAGCTAATCTCGTCTCCTTTGGGCACTAGAACCAAAACAGTCACGAGATAGAGGTTCTCACTTCCCAAAAAATGGTTGATGTTACCCGGAACCAACACTAACCGGATCGCATCGACATATTGAGCCTCGTAGATCCAGGGTTCACGGTTGGGCGTGTCAATGTGGGCATGAGAACGAAGGAATGGATGGAAGGCTCCAGCTTGGTACCATCGGGTGTAGAGTTCACCAGACGGGTGATGGAAGAAACCTCCTACATCAGCTCCGCAGAAAGTGAGACCAGTCATTGACATACTCAACAACATTGGGGTGGTTATCTGAGCAAAAGGGAAGAGGAACGAATAAATGAATATAGTTAATAAAAACGGTTCAAAACTACTTCATAATAATCTAATCTTAGATCAGACTTCACATAAGAATTTGAGTCACTACAAACATTAGAAAACAGAAACTAATTGTTACTTGCATTAGGATATTACAAGGAAGACGCCTTCTTCGTAACCTGTGAGCTAGAAAATGCACAGATAGAAGAGTAAGTAATAGGTGGTAGCCATGATGTAAGTATAATTCTCTCAAGATTCCATGTTATGGAAAATAATCCGCAAAAACACTAAGAAAAGCATCTTCCAACGCTCGTAGAGAAAGCAGGAATAGCATTCTTAAACCTCTTTAATGGGAAACTCACATTGTTCCAAAATTCCCTTGATCACTTTTAATAGGTAGGGTTGAACAATCCGACTGCTGGATGCGTACTGATGGGCTGTTTGGAATCTGTGACCTCCGAATTACACACATGAACTTTGAGTAATTTGACAAACACTTTATTTTGCTGATTAAAAATTAACAAAGAAAAGTAATCTTACGTAATGTGACTAATAAATTTATCCGCACAAGACCTTAAGTGAGTTTCGTTTTGTTTCATCTACTAGTCCTTGGCTACAAAATACGCAGGAACCGAGGTTTCATAACCAACGATGGAATTAAATCAACCGGTCAAGGAATTCTAGATATGGCGGATACGAGCCTATCAAGGGAAGAAGGACAGAAACATTAGGACATTCAACTGATCCAAATAATGAAATATACCCTTGTTCGGATGCTACCCCGTAATTAAACCCAAATATTTTGACCAAATAGCACCATTTTTAATTAATCAGTACGATTTCCACACGATGAACTTTAATTATTTGGCATGATTTCGAAGATCATTTAGGTCAATTCATATATGCGGTTTCGTTTTGATAAACGGAAATATGTGACTACTCAGATGGTTACTCATTTTCAACCAATTGCATTTAATCTTAAGAGGGAAGCTCAAGGAGGACCGGATCTAAAGCCAACTTTTCAATTCGGTCAAACCTTTTTGGAGAAACATTCCAGAATTAAAAAGGAATTATCGTAGTCAACGTGCACTGTTAAGAAGAGGCCATATATTTAGCAACATTACATTGTTGGGTTACGTTTTTCTTTCGAGGAGCACCCTATTGATCAAGTTAAATCCTACTTTTAACAGATTATGAAAGTTAAAAAAAGAGGTTGAATTAAGTACCTGGAACAAGGGAAACCGACTAATTCAAATATGTTTTAGTAATAAAAATGGAATCCAACTTTTTGTAAGAAAATTGGAGGAAAAAATATCCCCTAAATTGAAATTCAATCACCTTCTTTCTGATTAATCACTTGACCATAACGATGTTTTTATAATTTGTACAAAAAGAGGACAAAAATGTCGATTAAAAGTCATCAAACCAGACCATTAAGAAATCCCAAGAACTACTCTCCGTCAATCTTCATGATGTGACCGCGTGAAGATTGGGCATGAGTGACAGCGTTCGATGGGCATTCGCATGAACATATTGCTTACAATGAAGTAGCTACCCATGAAAGCGATTTGACTAATTCAAATATTCCTTCTGACATAATGCTATCAGGGTTATATAGACAATTGTATCACTTAATGAGTCCACTACACAAGCTTTACCCATCAAAGAAATCCACATTACAACACTTACCTTAAAGGAAGAGTTAGACAAGAAATTCTCATTAGATCATATCCCTGTTATTCATTTCTAAGTAACAAGGCATGTTGTTCTGCTCGCTAGTATGCACAGATGAGCAGAGATTTCGTGAGGTAGATTGCACAACAACCACACAGAGGTCATATTTATGATTAAATAATACAAGTTGTGATAATTAGAATTGGAATTTTAGTGGCGTAGCATGGTCAAAGTCAATGATTACCGTTACACATCAAATAAATGACATGATTAACCCTAGTGGTTAAGGAATAACTAAAACAGAGGTTACGAAATGCGGTTTTTGCATCAGAAAGATTCAAGGATGCTCCTACTCTGCTCAATATGAGTGTTGGGCAGCACTTCCTGTGGTGTATTAATGAGTGGCAACTACGCTCTCTCTCTCTCCCTCTTAGAGTACGTCCTATTCCCTCTGCCAAAATATGCTTCACTTATACTCTTGTAAGCACTACTCCTAGTATTTAGTCATTGTCTAGTTACTGTTTGAGCAGTTTTTCAAAATAAAGACTAAGAGGATCCAGTGAAGACATATTCGCTGTCTTTCACAGACGACAACTGTTAGGACAGAAAGTTTTATTTCAATGGATTTCGGACTTAATATAATAATGATAACAACTAATCCGTTTAAGCCGAACCATGATATTTTTCGAGGATTCCAAGACGTTCTTCTCACTCAAAATATGTGTTAGAAATAACTTTCTTCGATAAAATAGAAATTTACAATGGTTCAAAAATGCCATAGACAGCCTTACCTGAAGGTGAGGCCAAGATGCCGAATTGTCACCTGTCCAAACAGCGCTGGTACGTTGTGATCCGGCGAAGAAAGCTCGAGACAGTACAAAGGGTCGTTCCTTGCGATTAGAACGTCTTAACAGACCCTCCCATGTTGCATTGTGCACCCAGAGGCCATAGAGATTGTGCAGATCACGATTCTCCCAAACACCTCCGAATATGGTATCCTAGACGCGGATAAAAGATAAAGTCACAGTTAAGATTTTGTAAGAGATTGACAGAGAGCTGACAAACAAAGCTCGGAATGCGTAATTCTCACTGATTGTTTCTCCGTAACCCAAAATTTTTACATCTAGATCCGTGTCACTTCCGATAGCTTAACAGTTGCTTGACTTTTAACATTAATAATACGAAGACGACCTGTATTTATATAAATAGTCTCTGTTGGCTCGATAAAGTGCTTCTGGGAAGAGTAACTTTTGTCTTATTGTCCTCTCTCTCCCCAGATCTGAGTCATTTGTAATCTAGCAATATCTACTGGGCACATAGATCATAGCAGCGGAAACTAGGCCTCGTAGAATTATAATAAAGTAGAAAAGTCTCAGTTTAAAAATAAATCAAAGTGAATTTAAGACCAATGAAGATGAAACCTAGAAATGAACCCGTGTGACCTCCTATCTACATGAAAATTAAATTAAGACCGAGAAAGAGATCATTTCCAACAATGACGTAGCAAAATACTTCGTTTCTTTATAACGAGATAGATCGTAGCTGAACCTGACGAATTTTCATGAGTAGAGTAGCTACTTTAGTGGGAAGCACATTAGAACTATGTACTTATTTGACGATGGAATGGTATTGTGAAACGACATAGTGAATTCATGTATGGGAATGATTACAAGAATGTACCGATGACAAATTGACGCTCATGGAGTATTATTTCTGACCAACAAGGACGAGCTTCTTATAGAAACAATTCAAATCAAATTAACCAAGAAAGGTTCTCTTAAAGGAACATCCAGGGGCTCAAAGAAGAGGAAATTATTATAACAAGGAGTTAAGGACTGTTTATGAAACGATATTATTTGAAATTAGGATATTACAGCATCCCCAACCATATAATTGAATTACCTGACTTAGAGGCCCAGATAATGATGATTCCGCTCTTGATTTAACCTAGCAAATGTATTCGATCAATCTTATGACTTCAAACTTTGGATTTATCGAAGGTGACATTTAAGGATGTGAATTCTAACCCATCACAATACTTGCGGTTAGCAGCTTAATACTGCGCACATCCCAACTAGCACTGTGAAAATTCGACTGTATTCCGCAACATACATGATCATAGCACTTCCAAAATATTAAATGGATACCACTTCTCAGAATGAAACAGAGAAAAGGAGAGAATGCAGAGAGTGCAAGCTAAATCTTAAAATACTTATCGTCCGTTGATAGGTAAGAACAATGCAGACATGAATCAACAGACCTTACGATTTGTTCTAGAAATAACAAATCCAAGTCGAAAACAAAAAATAAAGGACACGAAATTCATTAAAGTGATAGGAGAAAGGAAATGTAAATCCCTTCTAATTTCATGTTGGAGAGCCTAATTCATATTCAAAACTTCAACATTAAATGCAAACACCGGACAATGGCGTATTTCTTACCTAAATATTGAAAATTTAAAGGTTGTGTAGGTAAACTCAACATACTGTAGCGGAAATGAAATTACATGACTTAGGTAAAGGCTCCCGTTGACTTTGAGAAAAAGATTAGAAAAGGAAACATACTGATTAGTTAGCTCGTTACACACAGAGGTAACGGTACTTAACTATCCTCAATAATTAGGGCAAAAAAGAATAAGCCATGGAGGAAAAGATAATTTGAACGGATTAAGGTTCAAAGTAAGCCTAATTGAATGAACTTGAACGGAAATGAGGGAATTCATAATGTATGGAGAAAAAGCAAAAAAACAATCTTATAAATGAATAAAGAACTGTAAAATGAACTAGTTTTTAAACAAAATTGGCATGAACTCAGAACATCACTTTAGAAACTAGAGAGCGAATACCGAAACGTGAACTTCTGTGAGCTAGGACATGACACGGCGAACCTAACCCATTAAGTAAAAAATTGAAAACATAATAAACCGTAAATTGAAATGAAATAAGACCATCGAGAACCTGAATTTCTTACCTGATTCTGCTCAACTCCCGCCTCTTTCATTCCTTAATGAACTGATTTTTTCCCATTCTCCGAGTTTATAGGTATCCTCTAATGTTTGAAATTGTATTTTTGCCTTACCATAGGAAATAACGACAAAACAAGATACACAATGAATTATGCAGGGCGTGGCATTAAAGGATTATGACATGTCGCCACGGTATCATAGTGATAACTGATTAGGTAGAAAATGATAGACATGCTCAAGATGTGAAAATACTCTAGCGAAAAAAGCCAGGACCTCTTAATAAGCACACGAAGAATGGGGACTACACAGTATGCCATCATGCACAAAATCGAACACTACTCATAGGAGTTGAATTAAGTAACATCACTACCAGCTTACCCTTGGGATAGTAACTTCGGCACCACTGAAGACAGAAGGCTCATTCATATCGTTCCAGACGTAGAACATGCGATCAGGGCTTAAGAATGTATCACCAATGAAGAGATTCGCCCACCAATCAACCACCTCTGCGCGATAAAAATCGGGCCAGTAGCTCGAACCCGGCCAACACCAACCGTCAAAATCCGTTTCTGACTCTGGACTAGGCCTCTTAACGAAGAAGTTCGCCTTTTTCGCCTGTCTAGATGTGAAACACGAAAATTTTAAATTTTAATTCTTAGAAAAAAGATATTTAACTACTTCAAAAGCGAACTTACGAACAGGTTGGCCAAGCATGATCCATTTTAATATGCGGATCTAAAATCGCTATGAATTTTCGACCATTTGCTGTTAGGTCATCAACCATTTGATCCGGATTGGGGAATTTAACCTTGTTCCAGTAGAGATAACGCTTGTCATCTGTGTACTCGATATCTAGCCAGAGTGCATCCACGGGTAGGTAGTGAGTTACGTATCCATCATTAACTGTTTTCACTTCAGCCTGATCTCGGTAATTCCAACGGCTTTGATGGTGAGAAATAGCAAAAAGAGGAGGAAGTGGAGTTTTTCCCGTTAAAGCTACATAGGACTTGACACCGAATTGGGGGCTATCAGCGAGAATTACAAAAATGTCGAAGACGCCAGTTTCAAACATCCAACGAGTTTTTACATAGGGTGGAACGGCCTTTGGTTTGGAGAATAAATTTGAGAGAAGACCTCCATTATTATTAGCCTCTCGAGAGGTTTCAATATCGATCCAGGCTTCAGTTGGGTTATTGATGAATAAACCGACAGTGCCATTAGCCTTATGAGCCCACATAAGAGGTACAGAACCGTACAGAGCCATTGGATTGTTCAATTCGTACTCGAAAACATCGAGATTGAAAAGGCGGTAGGGATCAGTTTTGTTGGTATCGCGAAGAGAGAAACTATCAGCATGCTCAGGAATACCATAGACGTGCTCAAAACCATGGAAGGTGAAGTCCAAACCTATGGATGTTGGACCATGGGGTCTGGAATCACGATGTCCCTTGAAGGATTCCGACCAATCAACTGTAACAGAGCCAGTTGGTGGTTTTGTTGGTTCTGTAGATTCAGAAATTTCAGAAGACTCGGATTCACCTTCAGATGGTACTGTCACGCTCTCTGTAGTTGTTGTTGTGGCTTCTTCAGTTGCAGGAGGATCGATAAACTGCGGTTCCAGCTGATGCTCATAATTGAGGAGATCACGATCATTTATTGTCATTTCCAGAGAGTCCATTGAATAGATTGAAATCCTGAAGGGATCAGTGTTAATAACCACTTTATCTTGAGTGGTAGCGATGATTACAATTTCTGATTCACTTTTTTGAACTTTAAGAGGAAGGGGTTGCGGTTCGGCAACTAAAGAATCACCGATCCTGGGACGGAAACGCGGACGAATTGGGTTAGCTTCATCCAAAACCAGGCGGAAAGTTCGTCCATTGTGATAAGTAAGATTGAAGCTGAGTCGTTTTTCAGACTCAGATTTATTAACTAATTGAAATTGAACGACATTATCATTGCTCGAAATTGTTGCAGCATCAACAATATATTGCGGTGAAGATGGCCAGAAGTTTCGTTGGCGCACACAGAATGAGCTATCTGCACATGTCTTAAAATTGCTTCGATCAACGCAATAAACACTGCTTATTAATAGAACCAGCAGCAAAAACCCCATTCTCTCTGCATGCACAAAGAACCGAGCTAAAATTTAAGAGTCGATGTATCCACCATTTATTGGTCAAAAACTGCCCAATCATTGATTGCCATGATCGGTTAAAATTAATTAAAATATGCATATAAATATATTAGTCTGATGATAAATATATGCGTAATAGTTTTTTTAGTTTATTACAAATCTACTTTCTCAATTATAGCATTCCGAAAATTGTCGCATAAAAATACAAAAGTTGTCGGTTTTCAGTTCAGAAGAGTAATCCAGAAGAGAAGAGAATCAGAAGAGAATAACTGGAAATAAAAAATAAATTTAAATATGCAAAATGTCGGATGAAAATTTTGCAAATATAAAATTTAATCAAATCCAACATTTTAAAGTGACTTATGCCGATCTATGTAATAATTTTGTACATTCAATTGCATTTACCTCTATGTTCATTGTTCTAAAGACAACTTCAGTTAGAATTTATGTGCAGCATTAGATTATATAACCCCTATTAAATGAAAATGGTTTTGATGCGAATAGAACTAATCAAAAGTTTGTATTAATGATAAGCTAGATAGCGAGATTACTACCAAAACTCCTAGTTGATTACGTTATAGCAAAGTGGCGACACAGTGATGGGCTCAATCGAAACCGCAAAAATTGCGGCCATTATCCGATGCACCATGGAACAAATGAATTTATCGAAACCTGATAAAGACCCAGAAGACTACATTAAGAATATTGGTGAGTTCCATTGTGAACCATCTGTAGGTGATATATTTACGACGTGGTACGGTCGCAATCGAGACATTTACGAAAATCAAATGGCTCGATTATCGAACGAAACGAGGGTCAACTTGCTGCTGCGGAAATTCAGCAAAAGTGACCACGATCTCCATCTGGCCTATCTTCTACCACTCTCCCCGAGGGATTTGGCAATTGAGGAGGCGATCAAAAAGTGGGAGAAGGCGTTTGGCGACAATACCTCTCTTTTCAATAGGCGTTTTAAGTGATTAAAGGTGAAGATATTTACAAATATGCAGTCTCTGTGAATCGAATGTGCAATGCATTCTCGTATGAGTCGCTAAAGGAGGATCAATTCAGGTACCTTGTATTCATTCAGGGTCTTTGTTTGCCGTGTTATGCGGAAATTTACCTGAGATTGCTGTCCCTTTTAGATAAAATCCTGATATTATGTTACATCATCTGGTAGATGAATACAATAACTTTCGGAACCTCATTGCTGACTTGAATATGGTTGAAAGTAATGGAACGCGAGCATGTTAGATCAAGAAGCCCAAAATCGACCGATTGCCCGAAAATAACCCGACGCCGCAGCCGCATCCTCAGAGACAGCACACGTATCCGAAGAGAAATAAACTGAAGTGCCCATTTTGTAACGATTTTCACTTTCATAGAGACTGTCCTTTCTATAAACATCGGTGTTAGGACTGCAATTCGTACAGACACAAGGAAGAATTCTGTTAGAGCAGTCAACGCCGACAGTATACGGGCCACAGAAGGGGTCGCTTCCAAAATCAACATCTCCAAGTGCATGGCCTGGTAACCGCCATGCAGGTTAATGTAAGAAGGCGTGGCTATGTAACCTTCTGCACTGATGGAAAACATATCGAGTTGCAGGTTGACAGAGGATCAGACACCACCATAGTTTCAGGTGGAGCGTGGAAATCCATTGGTAACCCCAAGATAGGTACAATTCCTTTTATAGTATCTAGTGCTTCAGGTGATGCAGTGCAACTGTCGGGAGCGATGAAATGTGAGGCAACCTTCAAGGGAAAATCCGCCGCCACTGTATGTTATGTGGCTGATAGCGACATTAATCTCGTCGGTTTGGATTGGGTTGACATGTTCAATGTCCTCGAACCGAAAGTACAAGATGTAACCAATGCACAAGTACGAATAAAAGAGAAGTATCAGAGAATGGAGGATTTCGGCCAAGGTGATGGTCTGTCTCGCCTCATCGAAACTCATCCTGCGAAAAGCGAAGAAAAGGTGGTCGCGTCCGTGTCATTTGAAAGAGAGGTGCAACAAATACTGGCGGAGTCGATTCGAAGCACTCAGATATGAGGAGAGGAAATACGAAAGGAAATGAAGAAAGATGCGGTCCTACAACAAGTGACAAAGAACCCCATTCTCCAAGATCCTGTATCATGTCCACAAACGAAAACCCCGAGGACCAGGTTGCATGTTGATTTCGCGGATCCTATGAGTGGAATTACCTGTTTTGTCGTTTTCGATTCACGTTCTAAATGGCCAGAAGTAGTACCACTAACCGTGGCGACAAGCGGTACAACAATTGGAGCACTGAATCGAATCTTCCCGACGCACGGATTGCCAAAGGCTCTAGTTTCGGACAATGGGACAAAATTTATGTCAGTCGAGCAACGATTGATCGAACACATTAAAACTGCCCCTTCACTCTTTTAAGAATCTAATCTATTATTTGATGTACTCAGTTTTGTTCTCAAACATTAAAAAGACCAAAATAAAATATGAATTTTCTGAAAGAATGGTTTAAAATGAAAATGTGATAAAGCGGGAATGTGCATTTTTTACTGCTCTAGCCAGCAGATGTCTATCAACACCTGGCGATTAGAAATGATTGACTGACGACAGGATCTCCATTACAGTGTCCACGGGCGGTGCGGCTGTGTGTTTGTACATAGATACTTAAATGGGCGTCTACCATCACGCCAAGACTTCGACGACGTGACATGACTGACGTTCAACGAAGAAATATTTCATATATAAAACTAATTTACTAATTAATAAATTGGGGGGTGGTTTGTCAGCCACCTCCGAACTGATCTAGCGACATGAGTGACTTGACTTGACTTATTCCATCTATTCTATCGATGTGGCCCTGAGAGATTTCTCAATGTTATAACAATTACCATCTCCGATAAGATATGAAGCAGATTAAAATTACCCTCTATCTTTTCGTAACTTTATTTAAGCTTCCGCACGGTTTCATAAGATTTGCATTAATTGACAGGTCCGACGGTGTGTCTTCTACCAGTGCGGAAATAAAGAAAGAGATTACACTTTTTTCATAGAAGAAATATTGGCGGCGAGGGAAAATAAATATCATTTGTTCAAACAGACGGATAATTAGGACTTTTACGGACTTCAACCTCTACCTATATTTCTGAGATATAAACATTAACTCTGCAAAGGAATAAAAAAATACGAGAATTCAGAGATTAGAGGCGTATAATGAATATTTCCTGAATGCAAACAAGCTGGCGTATAAATATTCATATATGCGTTACAACTTTCCATTTTCTTTTAAGTGGCAATTCCAAATCACGACTTATTTGAATCTCTCCCATGATTGGATGATTTGAAGATTTAGTATCATTACGGCCTCGTAGTTCATTACTTATTGTTATTAACTGTTCATTCAATCTATCTTGATTTCAAGTTCATTGGGATAGATTTCTCCTAGAGAACTAATCGGCCTACAATTTAAGCTTACGAAAATAACGAGTGATATTAAAGCAATTTCTGTATGTACTTAAATTCTTTTAGCCAAATGACCGTATTGAGGATCATAAATGATAATTTTTATCCCATCCTCGAATCATTTCACATTTACAAATGAAATATCATTGAATTGACGAAAATTACTGTATTAATTCCATTACATTACGTTCCATTGATTACATTAATTCTGTAATCAATATTCTGCTATTTTATCCCCACATGTTTTGCATAAATCACGTCTATTTATATTAATAACTATTTTGTTGACATCAAATATTAAGTTGAAAATAGACAGAAGAAAAGTTTCCGTTTGTTGTCACTTAATTCAAAAAAATCCATAAATAAATTGAGTTTAAAGAACGAAAAAAATTATCTGAATAATGTGCATCTTGATCTGTTCTGCACGTAATTAAACTCCAAAACATGAAATTAACAAACTGATTTCCATAAGATTGAGCACTGTGAAATTTGCACTTCGAGGAAAATTATTGTATTCTTGTTCTAGATAGCAGATAACGATTTGAGATCACGGTATCATTATTTCGGAATTCAAATTTGACTATTTGTACAAGTATTACATGAAATAATAATACTGGACAATAGAAAATTTGTTGGTTTTTAAATGCGTACTTAGGTATGCATCAAAATAAACCCCGAAATTTTGAATTAAGCAACAAGAGAAAAACTGAATTAATGAATACATATTGTGCATTTATCAATTACGAAAAATAATACACTTACCTATTTTTCCTTGTGTGTTTTGTTAAAAGTCGCTCACATATTGTGATTTCAAAAGCAAAATATTTTATAGGAACTAAATAACGTTTTATATAAAAAGGTAAATTTTACAATATAATTTGATATACTTTGAGATTTTATTCAATAGCATGTGGCGCGGTGTTCGGAGAATTGTTCAAATTAATTGGGCGCTCGTTGGTCCTGTACTATACAGAAGGATATACTTAAATTAAATAATTGCAGCATAACATTAGGCCGTTTTTTTGATATGATTTGTATAATAAGTTCTGGTTCAATGTCATTTATTACTTTGGTATTCTTTAGTATTCTAAGATATCCTGATTGTTATAAATTAATATCAATATTCTTCACCAATACCAGAGATGAGCAGAAGATCACGATCTACGAGGTCAAGACCTGACGCCGCTGTCAATAAAATTAATATAAAAATAGATGAAACAGAAACTACTGCGGTACGATTTACTATTTGATATAATTTTGACCCTAGGTGGAGAATTCGGTAAAATTTCAATCTCTCTCAGAGTCGCGGCCAAAGGTCAAAGCAAAGAGGAGATATACTAAAAGTGGAAAGATGGCGGAGACTGTACCAAATGCGAATGAAAATGGCCCCAACGCAGAGGTAGAAGTACCAACAGAGAATCAAGTTACTCTCACAGCCGCTCAAGCTCAAATCAATTACGAAGAATTTGTTAGGTCATTTTCAGCACCTTCTTATCTCTATCGCTATCTCGCTAAATACCACCGATACTCCCCCATCTATCTCATCAGGAATTTGGGGTATATGCGGAAATCAGATCGACAGAGAACACCGAGAAGTAAATCATCTTTTTTTTATATGTCATCTTATATTTCTTTATTCCTTGTGTAGAAAAGAGAACATTAAAGGAAGTTATAGACAGTCTCAGATCATCGATTAATCCTCGATCGAAAAGGAGTTCCCGTTCAAGCTCGAACCATCCTGTGGTGGAATTTAACTGGCCAAATGAGATCGAAATCGACTTTGATGTATTTAAAGACAGCGAGCTGGAGTCTGAATGGGTTACAGTTGAGGTAAATAGTGATTTTTCTTAAAACCATTTTTTATTTTTGCTATACTCTTTAATCTTGCTCATTATTAGAGGGGTTTAATTCATTTTGGTAGTTTTGTTGATGCTTATCTGAATCATGTTAGAAATTTGTCTTCTTAGTTTAATTTTTGCTCTTTCTAGACTTTTGTGGTAGAACTTTCTGACCAATTTGATAAAGCATGTCTGTTTTCTGCCTCCATTTTTCCATTAACTAAATCTAAATCATGTCATTTAAACTATCCCTATAATTCATAATTTTGTGTACTTTCTGGATTTTCTCTTTACTCATCTAAAGGGTTTCATTTCATTAGATTGGCCTTGTACCGATTTCGTATTAGCAGTGGAAGAATCAGAATATTGATTTAAATTCAAAAGACGTCATGGTGCACTCTTTCGGTTTATAATTTGTAATTCTCTTTCAGTAAAAACTCAGTCATTGCAGAAACTATTCAGTGATTTACTCTGCGGTATCTAATGAAATAAACAAACTTGATTATTAATTAATCTTTATACAAGATGAACACGAAGGGACCACGACACAAGGTTTTTATTTACGTTTTAAATAATATATGAACAATTGCATTGTGTATGTATCCATTTATTAATGACGATAGTATACTGTATAACACTCGGATAAGTGGATACATATCTACGTCAGAGGGGAAATAGTCTGGAGAAGAGTAGGGAGGTTTGATCCATGCGGTTCGGCATGCTTACTTCACAACCCGAAGATCATATTCTGCTACGCTTTAAAAAAATCTTTTGAAGACGCTCGCACTGGATCCGATGTCAGCATTAAGCATGTCATTCTGATGTATTTCATTATCCGTCCTTAAAGTAATTGAAAATCGTCTTCCTTATTTCACCTGAGGTCAGTGCTCCTGTCAATTCTACAAGAACATTACTTTCCTTTCTGCGAACATTTGCATACGGTTAGAAACTTCGTATTTCACCGTTTTCGCTGGATTTCCCATTTGCATCTATTTTCTTAAGCCGCCTGAGATTTCGTAAAAGGCCCTACATAGCAGTTCTTGAAGATCTTTACATCGATCTGAGCATGATCCTTCTCCATCTAAACAGTTTAAAAAAACTGATTTCTGAACTGTATAGAGTGCCGATATCCTAAATAATTAGACGGAGAGTCACTTTTCAGCAATCATTTAAAACTGACTTCCCTTTAGTCAAATTTTTTATAGATCTACCGGGATTACTTCTCGCAATCGAATTAGTTCCCATTATCTTGAGGAGCTAAGGTTTATGCTTAATGATTATATAGACTCATGCTGCTCAACCCAGTATCCTTATTATATCATCTGATGGACCGGTTCTCATGGTTCAGTTATTTACATTTAATTCAAAACGTTAAAAATTAATTTTTTATCATCTAAAATGTATGGTAATGTATCCTGCCGTCTTCAGCATATTGTAGTTTTGTTAGACTGCTGTAGGCTTGAAGGGTCGCATTATGTTCCTCATATGAGGCAGTTTTCTGAATTCTGCCAATTTGAGCTCATTCTTTATAATTTCCACGTGCGCGGTTTTTTTCTCTATCAGGCTCTAGGGTTTGCATTTGTATAGATGTTTAGCAAATATCAGGGATTCTTTACATCTGATATGCGGTACGTCTTAAAATATCGATCAATTGAAGTCTGTCGGATGAGGATTTGGAGAGGAGAATAAAATTTTACGAACAATCATCTTAGTTCTTAAGATTTCTACTTGAGATTTAGGAGATTATAGCTTGGATGCCGCTCCTCTACTGGAAATCATTTTCCTGATTGGAGTATGCCAATAGTACAGCAGTTAACGTGTATGACAAGTCAGAGGTCACAAGAGCAGTGTGCATGTAGTGGTTTATGAAATCAA
This sequence comes from Hymenolepis diminuta, assembly GCA_900708905.1. NCBI lineage: Eukaryota > Metazoa > Platyhelminthes > Cestoda > Cyclophyllidea > Hymenolepididae > Hymenolepis > Hymenolepis diminuta. Next base: position 410,420 of record CAADRB010000013.1, read on the forward strand.
CCGCTCTAGTTAGTTCCAGTCAACAAGAAGTGATAGAATGTTATTTTCTCGTAAAACGGCTCCAGGAGTTCTTCCCTCCACCCAAGTCTACTGCTGTAAACGCTTCTGTTGGTCTTAGAAAGATAATTACTATAGTTTTGAATAAATCGATTTTTCTCTGACTCTTGCAGGCAAGCGTTGACATTCTGGCTCGATTTTCTTGGAAATGGCGCCGAAAGTTCCGTCCAATGGACTCCCTAGTGCTTGTTTCCCGTGGCACTCCTTGCTCTTGCAATGGAAACCCCCTCATGGACCCCGCAATGGGTAGAACCTCAGTTCGATTCCATCTTGCGGACATTATCCGAGTGGCGGCTCGCATTAACGACCCGGTTAGTGACGAGATGCTCATTGCCGAAATCTGTCCACGCATCAGCTCCGCTCAACTCGAAATCCAGGTCAACGTGTTTGAACGCCGCCGTGCCAAGTATGTCAATGAGAATGAGGCCACCGGCACACTTGCTCAAACATCCTACCCGGTCACATACTCTTCTGCTACTATTCCGCTCTTTTTCGCTCCTAGTAAGTATCGAATTTTTGCTTGTTTAGGTAATCTAGTGCGCCAAATTTCGGATGTTCTCTTTCAATTTCATTTCAAATAAGTACTTCCACTTATTTTGTACGATTTTGAGTGTTCAAAATTGGTCTATTTGTAATTGTTGGCACTTGTTACGCTCAGGATACAGTGATCGATTTAAAGAATGTTCACATTCAATTTGGTTTGCTGCAATTCACTGTTTGTGGGCGAATATTTTTGGAACATTTATTCCAGTTTTAGAGTCTTCACTCACTGTAGTTTCATCTGACCAAGCACCTCATTGAAATCTTGCTTAATTTGTCCTTGTATGATTCCTTTTAGTTGTTATCGGTACTAAATCGTTAGAGGATTTTCAGCTGAAGATAACGGGGTTGCTATTTTACAACCGCCGAAAAATATTCATTTTGAAACTTGGCCTCGGGGCTCAAGCGGAAACTGTGCTCTCCACTTGCTTCTTGTCTTCAATGCAATGCTCCTTGACTATTTTAACTCATACTTGAGTACTACCAAACTTGTTTCTAGATTTATGATTATGGAATGGAATGATTTTCTCTCGCATATTTTAGCCTCAAGCAGTGCTCTGGCCTCATCTTTCCTTTTCACACCGGGGAAGTACGAATTCCGCTTGGGTATCCAAGCCGTGGGGATTAACTTCCCACGGGATCTACCTGACCCTCCCGTCGAATTGCCCTCTCGAACCGTGATGGCGCTAGAGGGTGGGAGACCCACATCACCCAATGGTGACCATCGGATCGCATTCGTGCCCCCTTCATCGAATATCGCTTCCCGGTTGAAAAATCACGCTTGCACTTCGAAGGATCAGTACGCAGAATGGCCCCACCTCAATTTTCGTGTCAGTTGGGGTTCAACTATTCCGTCTCCCTTTGGTCCTATCACTACTTGTAAGCTACTTAAATGTGAAATAAGTTGTAATTGAAACGGAAGGTCGAAGAACTTCAGTCAGCTAGGATTGAAGTTTTTAAACCTGTTGCTTTAAATTTTGATTCGAGTTTGTTAACCATTTGTATTAGCTAATCAAGATGACTAATACTCAAGGGTTTTCCTTGATTTGAAAAATAGGCTCTTCCGACAGACTGGAGAAGGGTAGTATACCAGATTAAAATGCAATTTCTTTCACTTGTTGCTTAAATTTGTGAATCGAGTTTGTTAGATGAAGTTGAGTATTTTATCCAAAACAAAACTGAAGTAGCAATTTCACATTTTATTAATTTATTAGTGATTATTTACAATTTTCTACAATTACTAAAATAAAGCAAAGTTGTGGGTTGTTGCTGGACTTAATTAGGAGGAAATGGAGAAAGTTTGTTTAGTCTCGTGTTATTGAATTCGGGAATATTTGGGACGCTATAAAGTTATAACAAGTGGAAAGTAACAATAGTTAAATTAGTTAACATTTTCTGCAATGCCGAAAACAAAAATTTCACAAGTCTCTCAACAATCAGTAGATTTTTGCAATTGCTTGAGATGTTCAACAGTCTGTCTGCAGAAGTGAAAGGTCTTTCGGTTGAATTGGAGGGCTCTAAGCATGCGGATTCTTCTATTACCTCTATGTCCTCTATTCCTTCATCTTGTTCTATTAAACCTGACACTGCTGAAGATATCACTAATAATGTTCCTGAGTTCATTTATGATACCAAATCAATCATGCTGTAACAAACACAAATATATTTAAAGTTTGAGAGTTTGTTGTCTCTTCAGAAAGCTGAGTCCTATCGAATATGAACGTTACCAGAGATTCGTCGTGTCCAAGGAATTCGATGAATTCAGTTACTCTGAAATTGTATGGGTCGTTGAAGAAGTTTTTGTTCCGAACTTCTCCCTCCTCAACGTCAACTTTAGTGTTGTGAACTTTCATTGTGATCGATATCTTAACAGAAGAACAGTTCAACTGTCTTATTTTTCATCTCTGGACTTCAAACGAAGCCTCGATTATCACCAAGAGCTCATCTGTTAAAATTAACGGAGGAAAAACCTAACGTGACACTACGGCTATTTTTCATATCCTGATAATTTAGTTAGAGCCGTTGCTCATGTTTCTTGAACTCTTACTAGAGTTGAAAGCACTACTGTCAGGTTGAGAACGAGTCTTTGACCGTCATTTTCGCACTGAAAACGTTCCATAAATTCCTTTACGGTCGGCATTTCACACTACTAACGGTTCATAAACCACTTCACTTTATCTTTGGATCCAAAAAGGATGTTCTAGTTCACACTGTAAGCCGACTTTAGTGTTAGTCGACCATCTTTCTTGGCTATGACTTTCATTTAGAAAAGAGGAACACAACAGAATTCGGTCTTTCTCGTCTCACCTACGACCAGAATAGTTCTGACGAGTAAATTGTCATTGCAAGTTTGACTATGGAAGACGGTACGCAATGCCTATTGTTTGATGCTGCACGCGAACTCCTAATAGCTGCACGTGATATACAAGATGCGATAGCTAAAGATTCAGTGCTGAGGAAGGCCACGAAATATGTTTGCAGAGGATGGCCTGAATTAAACCAAAAAGGCGATCTCTTAACTTTATAAATGACGTGATTATTTATGGTTAATTCATGTTTAATGTTTGCAGATCACGTCACCGTTCCTTCATCACTCAACAGTTTCATAGCAGTCATTCAGGTGTTAACCACATGAAATCTGTAGAAAGAATGTTTCCTCGCTTGGACAAGGTGGTCTAAGCATTTGTCCAAGGATGTTCTAAATGCCAGCAAGTGGCTAAGCTTCCCTCACCAGAAACCTATTCCTTAGCCTAAAACTGCGGCTCCACGGTCTTACGTACCCTTGGATTTTGCTGGACTTGTTAATGGTCTTGAATACCTTGTGATAGGTTTGTCCTCAAGACTTTGGTTGTAGTCAATATTACCCACGTCTACTCTCCACCGTATAATTCCTCAATCAAATGGTTAGGCTTAGAGATTCTTTAACACCCTAAAGCAGGCACTTCAGAAGTCGTGTG